>VWZY01008290.1:0-24402 GCA_013399075.1 Chloroceryle aenea
CCGTGCAGGACGACCTGGACAACACCGAGCTGCCCTTCTTCACCCTCGGTAGGCACCGCGTCCCGTCCCGTCGGTAACAACCATCCCCCTTCCCCCGGCTCCCCGGGTCTCTAAGCATCCCGGTGCTCTCGCCGCGCTGCGCCGGGATTTTTGTTCACCACCCCGTTCCTCCTGCTCCCCCTCCCCGTCGCGGGCACGCTGCTTGTGTTTTGGAGCTTTCTAACGCTGCCCTTGCTGCACCCCGGGTTGTTTTTTCCTGCTAGGGAGGGATTTTTTAGCAGGGCCTGAGGGCTCCAGCCTTGTAAAAGCCCTGCGAGTAAAAAGCGTCTCCGCTCAGGCTGTAAAGTGCTGGGTGCTGCCTCTTGTGCTCCAACTTGCAGGCTTAGCCCTGGAGGAGGTATCGCCGAGCCTGGCAGAACGGGAGAGGAGGCTTTTTGTAGCCAGAGCCTGATTTTATAAATGCTTCATCCTAATTCTCGTAGCTCGCTCTTGCTTCACGCACAACTCCAGCGCCTGGCTCTGTGGCGAACGCCTGCGGACTTTCCTCCTCTTTCAGCTTTTGTAGGGAGGAGGATGGGAGTAGAAATAATTCTGTCGTCGTACTTTCGTCTCAATGCCGGATCCTGTTGTCTCAGATGGGGTGCTTGTCACTTGTAGCCTTTTCTGTGCCTTAACCAGGTCGGGGATCCCCCAAGGGAGCTGCTCAGCGTGTTGAGTGGACAGCGCGGGGTTTACTCTGCCAGGTCACCGAGGGGTTTTTTTGTTGGTCTCTCCTTTATCCTCTAGCTTCCTTGCTTTTTGGTTTCTTGAGCGTAGGCTAATCGAAGTACCTGCCTAACCCCGGCTCTGACGCTGGGTTCTGATGCCCAGCGCCTCGCCCTGCGCGCATCAGGCGCGTCGAGCTGTGCCCGCCTGCAAGGCTGCCCGGGTGGGCACCTCCCGCAAGTCCCTTCCCATTCCTCATGGAAGTGGCTGCCTTTCGCTGGCTGCGGTGTGAGAGTGACTGTCTGTGTCTCCCGGTCCTGTCATTTTACCTTCTGTGAAGCTTTCTTGTAGCAAATGCCTGTAATAAATAAGTTGATGGTACTTCCTGAGCCTCTGGAGCTCTGGCTTTGCTTTCTGAGACATGGTTGGACAATTGTAAAAAGCCCAAACAAAGCAGATACCCTGTTTCAAGTAATGAAAGTGAAAAATTAAAGGTTTGAGGCAGTAGGAATGACATTTACCTTATGGTGATGAAAAGTAACAAGAAGTTTCATGCTTCATTGAGTTGAATTTTCAGATTAGAGTACAGTTTCTTCAGTGACTGCGAAGTGGGGACTGATCTAAATATATCAGAAAGCAAAGAAACCCCTCTGCGTGTAGCTGAGGTAATAGCTCAAGTTGGAGGAGAGAAATTTGTCTTGATAGATCAGAGACAGGATCTTGTCTAGCAAATCCTGTTTCTGAGTGTGACTGCCAGAACAGAGAACATGTCTTGGTCTACAAAATTCTGTTTTGCTTACCTGGGATATTGATTGTGAGTGTCCTCTTGAATAAATAGCACATCTTGTGCAGAACTGTGGGGTTTTTGCTGTCCCTTTATGGACAAAAGACCCCAGTGTCCCCTCCTGGTTCCCTGAACCCGCAGGAATCGGGCAGATTGGAAGATAAATGGAAGCTTTGCCCACGGTGGGATGGCTTCATCACGGTCCTGAAATTAATCAGCATGTTGCCTCTGGAGAAGGTAAAACACTTGTCCTTCCCCAAGGTCTAGCTCATGAATTGCTGTGGATGCTCTGATATTTCAAATTTGTTGCATTTCTTCCCATCTCCTGGTGTGGCAACTGAGTCTGGCTCGCAGTTAACTCTTTTCTGGGCGAGTGCTTTAGGGGATTTCTGCTGACTTGCTTTTCTAGTGTGGGAAGTAAGGCTGGAGTTCTCTGTAGTGGAATTTTCCCCTTGCATCCTTTTCTAAGTTCATCGGTGGCTGGGAACCCGAGAGCTGCTGCTGCCTTGTAATGGGCTCCTGGAGGTGAAAATCACATTACATGTGGGAGGTCAGTCATATGGATTTGGAGTGTCTTGGGGGCAGGGATTGCTTTGAACAGTGGCTTCTCTTTGCCAGAATCTTCAATAGCCCCTGTGGTTACCCGATTTCTGATGCTTATGTGTATTTATATGTGTTGCTGAGCATGTTTAGTGGCTGCCTGGGCCTGAGCTTGGGAAGATGTGCAAAAGCCGATGTCCCGCCGATTGCAAACAAGTCGAGGGCTCCTAAATGTCTTTGAGTGCAGGCTCCTGCTGCTATCAAAACTGCTTCCTGGCCTCAAGGGGGTAAGGATGGGGTAGGAAGACCTCCTATAGCACACACCTCAGGATAGCCACCCTGACGGGCATCCTGGAGGGATTTCTGAAACTAAAGAAAAAGAAAAGCATTAAGCAGGCAGAGCTGAATCCTCCTGCTGATGCTATGGACTCTGGAGTGAAACAAGTTGAGAATAAATTGAGGCTATCTTGTTTTGCAGGGCTCAAAAGTCTTTCCAGGCCAGGAAGCACGAAATAAAACATTGCCTTGCTTGGTGGTGATGAGTTTGTTTAAGCAGACAGTCTGTAGTCTTGGGTCTTCTCAGTAACTCCCAGCTTAGTAAGTCTACTGATGCTGGAGTCTGTCCTGTGCCTCTCATGACTGCTTTGCATTAAAGGAGGGTGGGGGATCTGTAGCTAAAGGCTGGTGGATCTGCAGCACTGTGAAACTTGGAATCAGAGAATCATTTAGGCCGGGAAAGTCCTTTAAGATCATCGAGTCCAGCTGGGAACCTCACACTGCCAAGTCCACCACTAAACCATGTCCCTGAGCACCACCACGTCCCCTTCTGGTTCTTTTTAAGGGCAGACCAAGTTAAAATAGACTGAGGGTATGCTCCAAGTTGATGTCTGGTACAAAGCACATGCAGTGCTCTGGGTCCCTTTTTTTGAAAGGATTCCTCCTTCTAGGGATGAAGCAACTTCTTCTGTTTTCTAACAATACGAGATTTTATTCACTTTGTAAGTACATCGAGCAAGAGGTTCAAGGGCTGCACCTGGCCTGTGGGGAAGCTGGGACAGCAGGAGCCATTGCAGGGCTGAGAAGGACAGAAGGGAGAAAGCAGCTAGGCAATCTCCAGCAGCCGACCCGTGGCCCCAGGGTGCATGAGCAGCAGCAGCAGCTGGAGGAGCAGCAGGAGCCACTCACTCACTGAGGGGTTGTGGGGCTCCAGCGTTGCTCTGCCAACAGCACTGGTCCTGCTGGAGCCCCCACCATGGGCACAGCCTGCACACAGTCTCTTGCAAGCAGGCAAGGAGGCCAGCAGGGAATAGGTTTGCCCCCTCCCAACAGAGGTAGGAAACTTTGGTTCCCTGTTGCATCCTTTCCGAACTGCAGCAGGGGACCCGCTGCTGAGATGCGCATCGGTTTGCTCCGTGTCTCTTCTTCACTGGAGTGTCTTGGTTTCTGTATTTCCTATGCCTGGGTTTATTTTTTTCCTCTCTTGTGCTGGAGACAAGAAGGATGTTTTTCCCACCACCCGCCAGTTACGTTACTATAAAATTACCAGCGAAGCACAGTGGTGGCAGGAAATGACAAATGAAACTTTGCCACCAGTGCATCATGAATTGCTGTGCATCCCCTTTCCTGAAAAAGCAACCTGCCCTTTCCTTAACCTTGGAGACAACTGATGCTTTGCAGTATTTTCTTTTTTTTTAATGTTTTTTTTTTCCCCCCTCTCTAATTCTCCTGCTGCTACGCTGGCAAGCGGTGCAGCCTATCATAGACTTTATTCTTGTACAAAGAGGTCTCTCTAAGGTATGTATCTTGATTTAGTCAGCAGCCATGTGTTCCGTACAATAGCTGCTCCACGAGCAGCGTAGCTGCTTTAAGTGCAATTCAGGGAATGAGGCAGTTTAGCTTCCGAGCTAATTTAGATGAGCTCTGTCTATGTGTGAGCAGATATATATAGAGGAGAGGGAAGGAAAGAGGCAGACGAATTTTCACCACTGCTCTTACCCGGTAGTGAGTTACATAACAACAGTTTACTACATGCTTCTCATAAATGGCTTTAATGGATGCTGTGTGCTGGGCGTCTGCAGGCGCTTTGCTTCGGTGCTTGTTGGGAAAGGTGCTCCTGCATCTGCATTACCCGTGCCCCACCGTGGCCCCTCTGCGTGGCTGGTGATATCCCCTGCTTCTCAGAGCTGTGCGGCTCCTCCGGCTCCTCAGCAGTTTGGTGTCACTTTGATCTTCTTTCCTAACTTTTCCCGAAGCCATCTTGTAATTTTGAACTTCTTCCCATCTTTTGGGTGAGGATGCATTCAAATAGGGGGAAGAACGTAATTCCCCGGGGATGTTTGAGTTTACCAACTCGAGCAGGGGTTTGCCACCCTTGCTTTCGTCAGCATCTCCTGGTTTTGCAGAGTGGGTGGAGATGCTGGGGGGTTACCCAGGAGTGTGGCTGGCTGAAGCTTTTCCATGCTGCTCTGCAGAAGCACCATTCTCTGAAGTGGCCTGTGAGACCTGGAGCAGCATCATGTGGGTAACAGAGTGTGCCCGGGGTGAGACCCTGCTCCTCAGGGTACAGCATCTGAAAATGGGGTTGGCACTGCAGAAAGAAGCCAATGACTGAAGTTTGGTTTCAACACCTCCCTGTTTTGCTAACTGCCCCCTGCCTCCCCCTGAGAGAGCTGCACTGCAGATCTAGCCAGAGGTTTGGTTAAGCAAATACTGTGGTGGGTTGTTTGTGTTTTTTTTCTTTTGATTTTATTTTTTTCTGTCTGTCCCTGAAGTAGTCCAAGGGGTAAAGGTCACATCTTCCACCAGGCAAGAGAAGGGAGCCAAAAAGCTCAGTGGGGTGGTACAGTGAAGATGAGATGTGTCAGTGGGCTCCTTGGGATAGGAACTGGGGGGCTTGTAGACCTGGGAGCAGGGGCTGCTTTCCTTCCCCTTTGTGCCCATCTGTAGCTGCATGTGGCTGTGGGGTGTGGGCCAGGTCCCCAGTGATGGCAGCTGCCTGGGGAGGGTGTAGAAAAGAGGGAAAACCTTCTGGCAGCAATTCCCTCCCTTCCTTGTGTGAAGCTATGGGATTACTTTAAGTTTTTACTTAAGGGTGACAGCTGTTGGGATCTTGTAGCTGAAAATGGAAGGAAGGAGAGCCTGGCTCGGGGCGAGGTTGTACTGGTGATGTGGGCCCTGAGCTGGAGATCTGCCTGCTGTGGTTGCAGGACAGGTGAGCTCTGTAACACCTGGAAAGGCTGTAGGCACAAAATGCCCATGCAAATGGTCCAGTCCTCAGATGGCCAATTCTCACCCCAAAGGCAAGGCTGAACGGGGCTTGGGGGGATGCAGACTTGTGAAGCAAAACCCCTGCATCAGGTATGTTCTGGGGTGAAAATCCTAGTTAAATCTGGGAATCTGTAGCAACACGAGTACTCTGTACTCTGGTAGCTGCTGCTTTCCAAGAGTACCCGTGTTGACCAGCTAGTGGCAACAGAAGATTAACTATAGAGAGAGGAGCTGCTTCCTGCAGCTGAACTGTCAGGCTGGAGTAGCAGCGGGAGGAGGATGCTGCCTGGGGATCCCCTCTGCTCCCCCCTGCCTCCTGTGCTGTGGCAGAAGGTTTTCCACTATGTGAGTGTGCCAGGGACCTTTATTGGTCTTCCGCTGGAGAAAAAAATGTGCTTTTCTTCAGAATTAGATGGGGAGCTTGCTGTGGGGGCTGGGGAGGTGAGCGGCTTCCAGGTGCCACTACGCAGAGGGACATTACCTCCCAAACTTGCTGCCTTTTCCTTTCTAAGCCCTAAAAGTGTGAACCCCAGCTGTGTGATGGACGAGCCTTTTTGCTGTTGGCTGGATGTGAAACCAGGCTGCGTCCTTGGGCTTTCCTGGTGTAGCAGGAGCTCAGGTGTGGGATTGACTGGGACAGGAGGGGAATAGGTTGATGCTGCTTGTGGGAACAATGAGATATTGATCTTAGGCTGCCTCGACATACATGTTAGCAGTAGCAGGTGGCTTGAGAAACACCAACTATCACACCAAAAAGCCTTGTAAAGCGTGGGGGTAGATGGGCTGGAGACTGAAAGAAGTGAAGAAAATGGAAATGCCTCAACTGAAGCCTTTCATCGTCTCTAATGCCCACAGGACAGCTTGGGTAGGGAGCGTCCTCTGGTTGCAACCATCTGAAAGAGGGAATCATGAGTCTCAGCCAGTCTGCCCTTGCTGCTCCCCAGTCCTGCCCCTGTCACTACCTGTGGAGTGGGTGACGGCATTGAGCAGAGATGGTTCTTGTGCATAACCAGCTTAAGAAATGGTGCCACTTAAAAAAATTGGATGCTTGTGCTGCTGCTCGGGTCTCAGCTAATGCGGTTAAGGTTTCCAGTGTCCAGACAGTATGGAGACACTTAATGGTATTGAAGAAGCAGAATGGCACACGGAGGGGACGAGTAGTGATCTTGGCTGCCTGCAGCCGCGCTGGCTGGGTGAGGCTTTTGTCTCCTGGGAAGGAGACAGATGGGGAAAAAACCAAAACAAACAACCCAGAATAAATGATTTTGGCCCATTGATCCCCTTGGGCATCCCCTTGTATGCTGTGCAAGCAGCACTGCTCCAGTGTCCTTCTCCTGCTGCTATCCAGGGCAAAGGAGGGATTCCTTGCTGGAGGAGGTTGGGCTGCAACTGCCTGCGAGAAGATGGGGCAGATAAGATGTGGAGCCAGGGTTCTGCCTGTGGGCAGAGGCAGTTCATGGGGTAGAAGACAGAAGTCTTGAGTTCCCCTCTGTTTCTTGTTATCTGTTCCCCACCAGTGCTCCCCTCCCTCCGTGCTTCCACCTCTCTTGTCTCTGTGCAAGACAAAGTCTGTGTGAAACCACGACTGGCTTTGAAAGCAGCAGCAGTGAAAGGGAAGAAATTTTCCATTAGCAGCATCAGCAGTAAAAGAGATTTTTTCCCAGTCACCTGGTAACTGCTGTATTTAGGAAGATTACTGAGCTGATGCTGTTGCTCCCAGGCATATGCATGGGAGTGATCCTGTTAAGGAGGGAGACAAGAGCCGGCGTGCAGGGCCACACGTGGGGAGGTTTGCTGGTAAAGGTTAGCTGGGCATCTCTCTGCAGGAGCAGGGACCTGCTGGGCCTGCCACCTCGTGTGCATCAGCGTCTGCTCCTCGGGGCGCGGGAATGAAACAGAAATTGCATCGCCAGCTGCAGGGAGGAGCTGCGGCGGCAGTGTGGGGAGCACAGCCTGGCTCCCCGGGGCTGGGCGCTCGCCTCTCCTCGGGCAGTGGAGGGAATGCCTGGCCCCAGCCTCCTTTGGGGCTGGGCTGGGTGTTCTGGTGCCCGATACCTTTCTTTCTCTGGGTCTGATGAGAATCACAGAGTCACAGGCCGGTTTGCTGGGAAGGGACCTTTCAAGCTCATCTGGTCCAACCCCCCTGCAGGGAGCAGGGCCATCTGCAACCAGAGCAGGGTGCTCAGAGCCCCGACCACCTCCCCTGCAACGGTGCCAGGGATGGGGCAGCCACCACCTCTCTGGGCAGCCTGGGCCAGGCTCTCACCACCCTCAGTGTAAAGAATTTCTTCCTTATATCTAGTCTGAGATATGAGATATGCCTACAGAGGGGTGCAAAGACCCTGTGGCCTAACTGGGCATATGAACCCACCCTCCCCAAAACCTATGGCCCTGGGATCATATAACTGAGGTATAACATCTGGAGACCCCTGGTTTGCTCCAAGCTCTGTTACTGGCCATGAGCATGCTCACAAGAGCTCAGCTGCGCTCATAGCTTTGACACTTCAGGTCTTTTTCCTTTCCCCCCTCCCTTCTATCTCTCTGTGGGGCAGCAGAGTGGCCTCGCCAGCGGCTGGAGCCCTGCCTTGGCTCAGCTCCGTCAGCTGGGCTCCCCAGCCAGCCCGGAGGGCTGCTGGCTGCGAGGTACTCTCCTAACGTGAGCTGGCATTGCAGAGCGTGCCTGTGGCTGCCGCAGTCACGGCTGCATCTGTCCCAAGGCCACTCGCAGCCTGTATCCTTCCCTTGCTGTTCTTTCTGGTTCTCGAGCGATTGGTGTTCCGGGGAGCGCAGCACATCCCTAAAATACAGGAGCAAGTGACAGAAAATAGGAGTTGGCGACAGCATGAGAAATATTTTTTTTTGCCTCTAGCCAACTGCTCAGGATCATCAGCTTCTCCCTGCACCGCTCCCATGTCAGCAGCACGTTGTGGTGGCAGACGTGGGGCAGTTGTTGTGCAGGAGCAGGGAGGGCTGGAGCAGAGCGTGTTCTCTGCAGCCCAGGACCAGGACCTGCTGCTGTTTGTCTGCCCTGGCCAGGGAGACCCAAGTCTGTGTGCTGAGGCTGAAAAGCTTCTCCCTGGGCTCACGCTTGCCATGCTGCTGTTGATCTTGCTGCCTGGGTCTGATGGGAGCTGGGGTAACAGTTGACACCTTTGACCTAACTACTGTGCAGTGTTCACCCAGAGCAAGATCTGCTCTCATGGGCAATTCCTCACCTGGATGGGCTTCCTGGGGTGAAGGAGCTCCCGTGGCAGATGCTGACTGTTGTTCCTACCTCCGTCTTGGTTACTCAGCACTGCCTTGAACAGGCTGATCTGTGGGGGAATCCTTCACCTTGGCTTGCTGGGCCTGAGCAGTCACCTGTGTGGTGGGTTCAGCATGGGTGGTGGCTCGGGAGAGCTTTGGGGCTTGATGGGGCATCCTGATAGGCCCCTTTTCCATCTACCCCCATGACACTTTAATTTTGTCCTTTACACTTCTCATCTGATTAAATTAGAAAGGTTTAAACTCTCTTTCCTGCCCTGTAGTGTGCCCAGGGAATTCCTCTCAGGATTCTCTGAAAGCCTTCATGTTGGCATCATGCTCCTTGTTCCTCCACCTCTATATCTTGGGAAAGCTGGACAGGGAGAAGTGCCCAGGGGGAGAAAGATGGCAACATGTTCCAAAAGGTGGATCCACATTCCTCTCTCTCTTTTCCACCTACCTAGAGTCAGCAGTTCATGGTCAGGATGTGTTCTCAGGCTCATTTAGAGCATTTTCATCATCAGCTAGGCTTCAGAAAACCAGCAGAAACTGTTTCCTTCCTTCCCAGGAACAGACAGGAGTGTGCAGGAGAGACAGCCTGAGCCAAAGCAGCACACTGGGGTTTACCACCGTGTGCTTCTGCTGGTTCAAGCTCCAGTGGCCCTGGGATCTCCCAGCCCCAGAGCCACCCACTGACTATGGCAAACCTCTCCCATCATCTCCTGTCTGGAGGAGGTGCTGGAGGTGGGCAGCTCAGGGTCTCCTGGGTATGCCAGCGCTGGGTACCACTTGATTAACATACCCAACCGATGGGAGCCTCTTGGCCGTGTGGTCGGTCCAGCTGAAGAGAGGGATGTTGCAGAGGAGCTGACCACAGCAGTGGCACTTTGGGAACCCAGCCGGTGCGCTGGGGAGTGGGACGTGTTGAGGGCACATCCAGCAGCGATGGCGTTGGCCTTGTCTGTGGAGGCAGGTCCTTGCCTGCTGTTGCTGGAAGGACGCTGGCTGCTTCATCTACTGTGTTCCTATCAGGGGCTTCAGCATCTGTCATCCCCCACGGAGCGCAGGGAGGGCTGCAGGGGTCCATTCGTCACCTGAAGAGCCCCTGGGCTTCGGCTGAACTTTGTGTTCTAGCAATAAAACCGTGCGAGGAAATGTGTGCAGTAACAAAGCCCAGGGATAGAATACATCCCTATCACGCCGTACCTTTCATCTTGAAGGATTCCCAAGGAGCTTTACCACCTCGGAGTGCTGCAGCCTGCCAGGGTGACTGAATGCTATCAGTAAAGGCTGCGGTCTAATCTCTGCAGCAGCGCATCCCCCTGCTCCCCCTCGCAGGGGGGACTTTATGAAGTCTGGTCTTGGACTAGTGCTGCTGTGCTGGGTGTTTTCCTCTAAGCCAGGGTTTCTCAGGAGGAAAGGGAAAACCGTGTAGCTGTTTGTTATGCAAAACCAGCAAAGAAATGTTCTTCCTGGGGCAGTAGGAGTGGGTGGGAATTACTTTCGAGCAGCTTCAACAGCTTTGGATCTTGGCAAGGAAAAGCGATGGCAGGGGAAGGAGCCCTTTGTGCAGCCCCAAGAAGGGAGGTGATGAAGTCTGAGCACTTGAGAAATCGCTTCTGGGCATAAGCAGGGTGGCAGAGCTCGGCTGAAGGACACAGGGGCTGCCGCAGGGGCAGCTCTCAGGAGGGAGGCTGTAAACGGCTGCCTGAAATACTTGGTGTGCAAGTCTTTTGTCACCCCGTGTCCTCTTCTGTCCCCACAGAGCCAGCGCCTGAGCCAGCTGGTGGCATGTCCCCATCCTGCAGCCCTTGGCAATGTCTAGGCTGCTGTTGCCTGTCACCCAGGGGAGGATGGTGCAGCCCCCTGCCTCAGTCACCCTTGGTGGTCCCCAGCTCCAGTTGGGTTTATTTCCATCTGCTCTGGGCTCACCTGGAGCTGTGGGGTGGTGGGAGGTGTCTGAAGCTGCTGTCAATGGTGACAGAGCCTAAAAATCAAAACGGAAAGCAGGAGCAGGGGCACCAAATGAAGCTGTCATCGGAGGCATATGCTTGAAAATCAGGGGTTAGCGCAGTCTATTTTTGTTTGGAGTGGTGCACACTTAGCCGGTTTTGTTTAGCAGTTTGTTTATGGGATGTATTTTCCCATCCTGTGTAGCTCCTCAAATGTATGCTATAAACAAACTGTAAAATCATACCCAGCCTCTTACGTGCTCCCATTAAATGCATCCTGGTGCACAGGAGATCCAGGGCATGTGGTGCCTGCCAGCCTGAGGTCTTTGATTCAGCAGGAGCCATCGCTCCAGCAAGGGAGGCTGTTTTGTCATGTTTGAGTAGAGGAGTTGCTGTGGGTGCCACCAGGGAGGAGCAGGGACGTCTCAGAAGCACAGCAGCCTTTTCGTCCAGTTGCTCCTGGGTTGGAGGCTCTGACCCTTCTCACGCTCATCTCTGAGGAGCACAGGTATTGCCGCCTGCAGGTCCTTTAGCTTTGCTTCCTTCCCTGGACCTCACTGAGTTGGTTCCTCAGGCCACCAGGAATGGGACATGATGTGGGCAGTGTAGTTTGGAGATCCTGGCTATGAAAAGCCTTCAGTAATGGTTGAATTGCCTTTGGCAGTAGAGCTTTGTGGCCATTCCTGCTCCAGTCACTTCGGTTTCATGCCTTGTACTGGATCAACGGCAGCCTTGCCCTTAACACAGTTCAAGAGACTGAAGCTGCTGGAAGACACAAACTCTGCTACATTGCTTTACATCTTCCCGCACCTTGGAGCTTGCCGTTCCCTCCTCGTCTGGTCTCTGCTCTCCCCAGACAGGCAGCACAGTTGTCCTCACTGTGTTCCTGGAGGAAATCCATTACCTGGTGCCATGGCAGCTGGGAGGGAGGTCGGGGACGCTGCCTGTAGGGGCTGCTCGTAGCCAGCTCGGGGGGTCTCTCTGAGCAGCAGTTTGCACAACAGACACGCTGCTCCTCGCCGTACTCGATTTTATTCTGCTTTTGTAGCAGCTGCCGTCGCCGTTTAGCTGACAAGCTGTTCTGTAACGGGCCCTGGCCCAGCGGCCTGCGGGAACTGGGGTGGGAGCTGGGATTTGGGCAGGATGTGAGCTCCGGGAGCTGGAGGTGTGGCGTTGCTGCTACGGTTAGGGAGACGTTGGGATGAAGGTTGGACCAGATGACCCTAGAGGTCCTTTCCAACCATAATAAATTGATGATTCTGCTCCCCAGGAGTGTGTGTGCTGCCTGGAATTGTGCCTGCTGCCCATGACTCTGGGTGCTGGGGGAGCTTTATCTCTGCTGCCTGGGCTCGCTTTAAAGACTGCTGTAAAACCTTCTCCCTCCTTGTCGATGAAGGGGTTTACAGCGTGGGGCAATGAGCCGCTTAAAAGCAAAACAGGAGAAAAAACCCAAGCCTGTTTGCAGCACTCTGCCAGCTGAGCCAGCGCGGTGGCCCTGGGGCCTGTGCAGGGGTGAGATATGGGCTGAGGGGATGCTGAAGAAAAGTTGAGCCTTGTGAGAGCCTTCCCTTTGCAGGAACACTTTGGTGTTCTTCCTGTGGCACCTTCCAGATGCATTGGCTCCCTAAAACTCTGTCCCCTGCTGCTCTACAGACTTCACGGATGGTTTGGGGTGTACCCTGAGTCACCTAAACCCACTATTTTAGTGACACCTCTCTCCAGCAGGAAGGATGCAGATTTGTCCATGGGTACACAGCTTGTCCTGGCCCACAGCCGAAGCAGCTCTGTGGTCACATCCCTGGGAGGTGTATCCCAAATCTCCCCATGTCCTGAAGCCTCTCTCTGCAGGGAGCTGTGTGGGACACCAGCTCCCCTTCGCTGCTTGTGGAGGGGGTCTGGGTTGGGAAGGAAGGTGAGGGTTTATCTGTGGCTCAAAAGGTCAAGGCTTTGTGTGTGGATGTGGAGCTGTGGGTTTTAATCGCTGCTTGTTCTGATCAACTCTCTAAAAAACTGCTCTGAAGGCACCTAAAGGCAAACCAGCAGGTGTTAATATTCTTCGTGTACTGATGTTGGGTGGGGAAGAATTTAGATTTAAGAAGAGCTGCTATTTGAAATGGTGCTTCTTGCCTTGGCTGTGGCAGCTGGAGGGCATGTGAGACCTGGGTGAGAGGAGAGGTGCTCTGGCCTGACTGGGGAACAAGCTGCAGCTTTAATTTGGCTGGTAACGGCCATGCAGCATTTCCTTAGTCCTCTCCATGCTCTTGTTTTTCCAACTCTGTGCAAATATTTGCAGCAGTTAGGGAGCTGCCCAGGGAGATTTTTATTCCTGGCATGAACTGAGTTACAGGGAAAGGTTGGGCCAGGAGAATGATCTCACGGCAGGCACAAAGATCCACTGCTACAGCTGCCAGCAGAAGGTGAGGGACAGGGCACGGGTCCCTGGAGCATCCTATGGAGGTTTGCTCCACCTGCGCATCCTGACTGAGCTGAAAGGCTCTCACAGCAGCTCCCAGTCAGCTCCTGCATCTCCGTTAAGTTGACCTTGCTGGGAAGTCCCTCTCTTGGTGGGAATGCTGGGCTGTGCTGTGCACAGATGGGCTGCGGTGAGCGGAGAGGGAAGTTCCTCTTTGAGGTCTCACGGACATGCCGAGTGCTGACCAGGGGCCGGTGCAGAGGGAGGGATGCTTCTGTTAATTAGCACTAGATGAAAGGAAAACGTGTCTTTATTCAAAGAGCAGCTTGTTCCAGTTTCATCACAGCCCCTCCGTTCTGAGCTTTAAAGTTCGGCGAATGTGTGAACAATAAGTTTGGAAAGATGTTTTGAAGCCAAAATCGCAGCATTGTTATGAAAATGCTGAAGGGGAATTGTGACACTGTTTTGAAGATGAAAGTATTTTAACAATCTTAAACTGACACATTAAAAAAAAAAAAAATTAAAAGAAAAATAAAGTTTGCACGAAAGACAGCTCTCAACAAAACTTTCCCTGGCCAGAGTCATATGAGACTGTCGATCCCCTGAAGATCAGTGGAGGCACTTTTTGATCCTGCTGGCTTTGGCTGTCACAGGTGAACCTGCATCCAGTGTGTTGAAATGAGTGCTTCCTGTTGGTGTTACTGGTCTGTGCAGGGCAGGGCGAGCTCTGCACAACCCTGGTGGAGGGAGCAGGGGGTGTCCTGTGCTCCATTGGGTACTTGGTTTCCCCCAGGCAGCTGATGGACCAGTGGAGCAGCAGGAGGAAGGGTGTGAGGTGAGGAGATGCTGATGATGCTGGTCCCATCCCAGCACGAGACACGTGCTGGTCTTATCCTTGCTGCTCGATCGATGCTCTTGCCACTTCTGATACCAGCAAGGCTCGCTGCAGTTGGAGCTGGTCTGTGAAACAGCCTTTTCACGGCTGTTTAACGAGTATCAGCATAATGGATTAGCCACACAGCACCTTCTCAGTGACGTGAGGAGGAGGAAGCTGGAGCTGGCCATCTTTGGAGCCAGCTCTGGGTGGCTTCTACTCCTCAGCCATGCCCCAGGGATCATCAGTTCCTGCTGTCTCATCTCATCCACAGGCACTGGGGAAGCTGGGCTGGGGTGGAGACTGGCCACAAAACACCATTGTCAGGAGGGGGAACGGCCTGCTGGTTCTGGGGACTTGTAGCAGCTTGGGCTTCATCCCAGCCTCTTCCAGACTGGCTCCTCATGCCCATGCTGCATTTCAGCAGTTTAAGCTGTGGCCTCCTGCACCTCCTGCATACGCAGCATACACACAAAGGTCGGGGGTCCTGCTGAGGCTGTGCCAAGCAAACCTCCTTCCCCTCTGCCAGCTGCCTGCAGCTCCTCTCGGCCACGGGGGACAATGGCATCATTGGTCACTCAGCCACCACCTTTTCTTGGGACACTAATGCATAGTAAGCTCCCCAGGGGACAGCAGTATGCTGTTGTGGCCAGCAGGGCCAATGGCATCCTGGGGGCATTAAGAAAACTGTGTCCAGCAGGTCTAGGGAGGTTCTCCTGGAATACTGTGTACAGTTTGGGCTCCCCAATTCAAGAGAGACAGGGTTCAGAGTCCAACAGAGGTGACGAGGATGATGAAGGGACTTGAACAGCTCTCTTCTCAGCCTTTCTTCAAAGAACTGGGGCTATTTACTCTTGAGGAGACTGAGAGGAATCTTATTACTGTCTGTAAATATCATAGGGGTAGGTGTCAAGTGGAAGGGCCCAGTCTCTTTTCCATGGTGCCCAGTAATAGGACAAGGAATAATATACAAGCTAGAACAGAGGAAGCTCCACCTCAACAGGAGGAGAAACTTCTTCCCTGTGAGAGTGACAGAGCCTGGCCCAGGCTGCCCAGAGAGGTTGGGGAGTCTCCTGCTCTGGAGCCTTTCCAGCCCCCCCTGGATCTGTTCCTGTGTGGGCTGCCCTGGGTGACCCTGCTCTGATGTGGGGTTGGACTCGCTGATCTCCAGAGGTCCCTTCCAACCCCCACCATTCTATGATTCTGTGTTTTTCTTTCCTGTGACCACCTAAATGCACCATCTTGTGGTGACAGCTTTGGTTTTTTCATTTTATTTTTTTTCTTCCCATTAAGTTCTCATTCTCATTGCTCTCCCTCAGATACCCAGAGGCCTCTGAGCACCTGCCCTGCAATTAAAAGCAATCTATTCCCATGGCTGAGGGGGCTGTGTGAGTTACAGGGCCACGAGCCCTGGTCTGCTGCAGAAGAGCTGTCAGGCAGTTCCTTCGAGAGAAAATAGACACCAAAAATTCCTCTTCCACCCCCAACTTTTGTCTTCCTGCCAGCCCTGGATTCCAGATTTATTTAAGGGTCTTTTCTTTTGGGCTCAGGTGGGTGTGGAGCGTGTATTTTTTGCCATGTGAGTCTGACAAGCCCTTGGGGAGGATGAGTGGGTGTCTTGAAGCGTTAGGGAGAAACTTGGCAAGTGCTTCAGTTCCAGGGATCTCTTTGCATTTTTGGCTGCATCTGCTTTTTTATCCTGCTGCTCTTAAACTTTTCTGAACCAGCAAAGTCAGACGCCAGCAGCGCTGCCATCCAGGAATAACGCTGAGCCTGTTCCTCAAAGGCCTGGCCACAGAGACTGGATGGTTTCTGTGCTTTCTCTCAAGGGTGCCAGACACTGAATGGGACAGTCCTGGAGTCCTTCTGCCCAGCACTCCTGAATCTGAGTGTTAACCACGGGTGGGGATGGTCATGCCTTCTCTGCATCATGCACTCCTGGAGCTGGGATGAAGATGGGCAGGAAGGTGCTCGGAGCTGGCTGTACTAAGGGGCAGGCAGCCCATGCATGGTTGTTTCCCAAAAGCAGGAGAGGCTCTCCTGGGCTGCTTTGAGAGGGTGCATTTCTTGTTGTGTCCTTTTGCATGCTCCCAGCTTGGCTCCTGGACTTGTGTATATAGAATTTGGGATATGGTTTCTGGAGCTGAGCTCAAGCTCTTAGCTCTGTTGAGGTTTGGGTGAAGAGCTTCCCCCCCATGCTCTTTACTGTACTGCAGCTGAAGGAAGCAGACACGAGTGTGCAGATTCATCCGGTGGAAATATCGGGCTTTGGAGCTATTCTGGGATTCTGTTCTGGGCTTTGCTGTTTCCTCGTGACACAACCTTAAGAGTGGGCACGCCTCCATGGACCTCATCCTCACTCACTGGTTGCAGGAACCTGGAGGGGCTTCCTGTGGGCATTACAGAGATGGTGCAGAATTCCAGTGTGGGGGTGAGGGGGGGACACACCTGCCCTGCTCCCTTCCCGTTCCCCTGCCGCAGCCGGACAGTGCGGGGAGCACTGAGGAAAGGAGACCAGCAGCAGTGCTAGGTCAGAAGTGGTAGAAATGGGTGGGTGGAGGAGTGGTAAATGGACTTGACTGGCCAGGATCTGCTGCTTCTCTGAGCTGGGGTAGCTGCTGCCCCACACATTTCTCTAGCCTGCAGCACTTCCCAAGACTCAGTAAGTGGCTGGGCAGTGGGAGAGCAGGATGCTGCTGTCGAGTCCGATGGCCGTAGCTCGCTGTCCCGACAGGAATTCCTCTCGTTTTTAACTTTATCATTCTAAAAATGCTCTGTGTGGTGGAAAGCTCCTCTCCTCTCCCCCATGGGCACGCTCATCTCCTGATCTCTGCGAGAGTGACAGCTTTTCTAATTCAGCAGCCGAGGAGGTAACCTTAGCAACTCCACGCTGGGGCTGGGGCCCATCTCCAGCTACCCTTGGAGATGGTGTGTCCGGTGTTCAGATGGCCTCTCGCAGGGACTCTGGCTGCCTGCGTGCCCCGTCCTCCCTCCCTGGCACCGCTCTGCGTGGCTGGTGGTGCCTGGTGTGCAAATTAGAGCTGTTATGGGAGGAGGCACCTGCGTCCTCTCGCTGCTTGCTCTGTTCTTGATGATGCTCAGGCTGGACTGGTGCTGCAGCTCTGGGGAGAAGTGCTCTGGTGCCTTGTCTGGAAGGGAGCTGGTGCAGAAGGAGGTGCTGAGGCTGCTCTGCACTGGTTATGCCCGTGCTGCAGCGCGTAAGGCTGATGGAGGCTTGGAGCTGCATCGGGGGCAGCTCTGGAGATCCAGGAAAGCAGCAACCTGCCCTCCAGGAGCACAGTGTGGGACATGCACTTGCCTTGTCCATCTCCTCAGCTTGCAGGTGGTAGGAGCTGGTAGCCTGGCAGCAGAGCAGCACTGGCCGGGGCTGGGAGGGTGGTTGTGAGCACAGCAAGGTCTGTGTTTGCTGCCAAGGGACCCAGGGTGCCCTGTGCCCTGGGAGCCGAGAGCCTTTCTGTGCCGTAGCATCTCTGTCCTCCTCGCCCGGGCTGATGCAGTGGCTGCAGCACTGAGCACTCCCTTAAAACCCAGCCGTGCCTCTAGCCCCGTGGGCTGGAAGGGGCCTTGGCTACTCAAAACAGTGCTCAGAAATACTTTTTTATAGCAGCTGGGAGCAAGCCAGGGCGAAAATGAGCTGAGGCCGCTGAAGGGAGATAAGCTGAGACGTAAACTGTGATTTTCTGCCCTGTGAGCCCTATGCATGGATTTCATCTTTTAATGGAAGTGCAGTAAATAAAAGCCATTTTCACAATAAGCTGAGCAACAGGTCATAAGCGTCTGAGCCACTGAAATTGATAGAAGTGAGCTAAGCGTAACAAATCTCCCAAAATTGCACCAGACTCCACTTGTATCTAGTCCCTTCCTGCATCTCACCAATTACAGCAAATGGCAATTATTTCTGAGCCAGAGCTTTCTCTGAATAAAACCTCAGTCAAACTGCAGATGCTTTATCTTCTTTTCAAATAGATTTGTACTGGAGGAAAAACCCCCAGTGGGGAGAAATCCCATTTGCAGGGGCTTTCCCTGGCAGTGTTTGCAGAGACAGTAGATGCTGGACACGCATGGAGGCATAAATTGGGCTGATCCGTAGTTTGCTGGCTCTGGCTGAGAGGGGGATTCAGGGAGATGTCAGCCACCTTCTCTTTGGAACGTCACTTGTGTGTGTTAGGATGAAGCATGGGCTGGCGTGTGCTGGCGTCAGCTGTTGTGGCACGATCTGCTCCCTGCTGGGATGCCCTTGGTGATGCGGGTCGCTGGGGAGCGCTGGCTTTTTTCCCCCTCTTCCAGTTAGACCCATTGAGTGTCTCTTCCCAGTCCTCACCACCAGGCTCCCTGCTGGTACCCAGCAATGCTTCTAGGGTGTAAAGCAGACTCTCACCTCCATGCTCAGGCTAAATGCTAATGCTTTTGTCCCATATAACCTCTAGACTTTTTTTAGAAGCCTCTCTGCTGCAGAGCCTTGGGGATGCACCTGCAGCGAGGAGAACAGGTGGGATGAGCTTGCCTCTTCTCTGCACCAGTTTGTCCCATTTGAGGTGGTTACCTGGGAATTTATTTGAATTTATTTGCAAGCGCATTTAAAGAGGCACTCCCATGGAGATGTGACACCACTGGTTTTACCTGCTTGGTCTCCAGTCCAAAGTCACACAGCCTGGTCTTCACCATTGCTTTTGGCTTTGTGGTGTTTGAGGTGGTGGTCCCTGGTGCCCTAGAGAGCAGGGGGGTCGTGCAGGTGGCTGCCAGCCTGTGTACAGCCACTCTTGGGCTGAATGGCTGTGCTGAAGCTGGAGGCTCCTCAGCTTGATGTTTTTCTGTACATAGGAATGAGGTTCACTGCTTGGGATTTGTCAGAAGCGTGCTCCTACTGTTTAATGCTGCTAGAGATGCTGACAAAAAGTGCCATGAGATAGTGGGTGTATGAAGCTCAACTGGCTTTCTGATTGATGTCATTAGTGCTCCCTACTGAAAAATCCCTGAGAAGCTGGACACTTTCTGTCTCTGGGTTTCTCCAGAAGTTTTAGCTGAGCAGCTTCTCGTTAGGTGCTAATGTGGCACCCTCCCGGGGCCCTGAAAAAAAATGGCAAGGTCTTAAATTGCCCAAGGACTGATTTGTCTCTCCTGGTGGTGTTAGCAAAGCGCATCACTCCGGGGATTTTGCAGAGCCCGGAGGCCTGTGGGATGGGTCAGGGGGGCTGCATCGCCCGCCATGGCCCCGGGGCCACCACTCAGTGAGGTTTTCCTAGCACGGGTGAGATGAGAAATCACCAGTGGGGAGCGATGAGCGTTGTTCAGCGATGCGTCCTCCCCTGTCATGGGGGAACAGGGTTTGATTGATTTACTCTGTGTTTGCTTCGCAGGAAGAAAACCGGTGGTTATTTATTTTTTTTGCTTTTCTTTTTACCTTACACATGGGAATTACATATTATTTTTCCAACCTGCCTTGGAGGCCTGTTAATGAAAAGCACTGAACCAACTTCTCTTCAATTTAACTTGCTTGCATGAGCTGGCAGCCCCCTCCAAACACCTCCCCAAAAATATATGTCAAATATTTGCTGAGAGGCTTCCACGGCTGCCTCCAAAGTGGGCTGCACGTGTGATCCTGCCTGCAGTCGTTCTTCAGAGGCTTTGCAGCTTGGTGTTTGGAGGCAAATAGGTGTGTGTGTGGCTGGAGTCCCCTTTTTCAGTCTGGAGAAGGAACGTGTGTGTGTCGCATCCCCACGGGCAGCAACCGGCGGGGAGACTCCGGGGGGGAAGGAGCCCTCGGAGTCAGGCTGTGAGCCCCATTTCTCTACTGAAATAGCAGGTGTGGGGGGGGAGCATTGAAAAGCTGTGAAATGCCCTATTTTGGAGCTTTCCTGGAGTGGGGAAGGGAGGGTTGGCTGGTGGCAGGTCTTGGGGTGATGAGAAGGGCTGAGGTGGAAGCTCTCCAGCTGGGAGAGGGAGGTGAAGGGTCTGTCTGGGAAGAATCTCGGCACTGGCCAGGCTGTGAGCGCCTGTTTCACCAAATTCAGAAAACAATACGAAGTCTGTGCCTTTCTGTTCCCCACTGCCTTTCTTTGGAGAGGTGTTGCAGCTTGTCAAGAAGTGCTGCACCATCATAAATTGCTTTTGACAGCTCCCTGAAAGAAGATTGGAGCCAGGTGGGNNNTGGAGCCAGGTGGGGTTGCAAGGAACATGTGATAGGAAATGACCTCAAGTTGCACCAGAGGAGGTTTAGGTTGGATAGGAGAAAAAAATTTCTTCCTGAAAGTGTTGTTCAGGCCTGGCCCAGGCTGCCCAGGGCAGTGGTGGAGTCCCCATCCCTGGAGGGGTTTCAAAGCCATGTAGATGTGGTGCTGAGGGACATGGTTGGTGGAGTTGGTAGTGCTGGGTTACTGGCTGAACACGATGGTCTTGAAGGTTTTTTCCAACCCAAACAATTCTATGATTCTAAATTTCATGTGTTCCCTGAGTAGCTTTTTCATTCCCACATGCATGTGGACAGACCTCCCATCATCATCTCCACTGCTGTGGGACAGCACAGTCCCTGGTTTGTAGCTGGTGAATGGCAGCCCTGCTCCCTGCGGGTACCACCGTGCTGGCCTAGATGTTACCAGAAGCAGAAGCTTTGCAATCTCCTTTGCCATCCCTCTGACACCAGAGGCACATCTCTCTCTTCTGTCCTGGTTCAGCACCAGCCAGGGCTCTTGATACATCCTGCTGCAGGGATGTGACTTTATCATGTGTGACTTTGGAGTCTCCTCTATCAGAGTATCAAAGGCAAATCAAGTGCAATCTAGGATCAGCGTGGCTGTTGGGTGCATCCACCTTCCTCTGGTGAGTGGTGCAGCCTGCAGGACGTTTACTTGCCTGAATAGAATTTCATCATCTGCCTCCCACGGTGTCTAATCCAGCTGGAGATGCTGGGCCCCCGTAGCCACAGCAAACTGAAGCTCCCCAGGATCCTCAGCAAACTGCGACTCGCTCTCTGCTTCTTGCAGCATCTCCACCATGCAGTTGGCCCTTGTGAACTTCTTTTCAATTTGGGAAGCACTGTCTTTGTTTCCTTTTGCCCAGCCAGCTGTAATCCCTGCCTGACTGTGCCCCTTACTGGGTAGCCATTTATTTTCCTTAATCTTTTATGAAGCACTTTTATCATAAGCTCTCTGAAAATCCGCTGAAATTAGACCCTCTAAATCACCTTCATCTATTTTAAAGGCTTTCTTTTGCAGATAATGCTGCCAGGTTGCTTAGCACACCTCTTTTCCACCATCCCTTAAGGAAGTTGTGCTGTCTCGACCTGTTCAGATTATACTTTGCTGGTTTCTATACTGGCTGACCCCTAATTAGACTCCAAGTGGAGTTCCTGCTCTCCTGCCGTTCAGTATTTAGCTCTGCCATCCTGGAGCCACAGTCTCCTGCTTTTTACAAATAAAATAAGAAGAACAAAAATTAATACTGCGGCTGTTTTACTGTTTGCACAGCTTTTGGGGAAAGCAGCCTCATCTCGGTGGTGACAGTGGGAATTGTGTTAGAGTTTGGTACCTGAGCTAAGGAGCCTTTTCAGACTGGACAGGCTGAAATCAGCTTGGTGTCCGGGATGCACAAGTTTGCTCAGTAGCTGCAACTTCTGAGAAACCTCACCCTGTGCTTCTGCTGTCACTTGTCTGATAGTTCACACCTCCTGTGACTTGGAGGGGCTTTTTTTTTTTCTTTTCCTTACTTGGAGCTGCTGACCCCCAGAGGATGGGGAGAGCTATGGCTGAGCTGGTTGNGGATGAGCTGGTTGGCCACAGAGGAAAACATTTCTTCCCTGAAAGGATTTTTCAGGCCTGGCCCAGGCTGCCCAGGGCAGTGGTGGAGTCCCCAGTGGTCAGTCCTGTGAGCAGGGAAGAGGGAGGCTGGCACACAGCCTGCTCTGCACTGGGAAATATTATTTCCTTTCTTGTATGGCAAAAGAAGCTCATTCTGAAGGCAAATGGCCATGCCCCTTCCCCCAGAGTGACAGCTTGGAAATAACATTGGTTGACCATCTCTCTGTATTTGGGAAAACAGCTCTTCAGAGCAAAGCCTCCCACCTTGCAGGCTCGGCACTAACTGTATCCAGCATCTGGAAGCTGCAATTAGATAAATTCGGGCTGAAAATGGAGCACACATCCCCAGATGAAATTAGCAGAGCTGTGCTGGGCAGGGGGCTCGTGCTGCGTGGCTGCTGTGGTCTCTTCTGCCTGCGTCTTCGGGAGCAGCTGGTTTCTGGGCGAGCTGCTCACGTGGCAGCTCTCTCCCCTACTCCAACTGCTGGAAGGCTACAATGGGCCATAATATTGCTTTTTTTAATTTTATTTTTCCCTGCTTCCTACAAATAAATCAAGCTCCTTCATGGACTTCTCAGGAGGGGTAGGACACGGGTGGCACACCTTTGAATAGCAGCATCCATCCTCATCTGCATCCCTTCTGCTTCTCCCCATCCTCTCACTCCTTTCTGCAAGGTGAAATGCCACAGCAGGAGAGGCAATTGAGGTTTGGTGTCTGTGCTCCCAAAGGCTGCTTTTAGCTGGGGAAATGCATCATCCTGCTGGGCTGTCCTGCTAATCCCTCCTGGGCTCGCCCGCCAGCTGGGAGGCAATGACACAGACCAAAGGGGTTGCAGCCGGTGCTCCCAGTGTCCTCAGGTCAATGGGATGCTGCTCCCATCATGCACTTATCATGGAGAGGGTATCTTTAGAAGTGATGATTTATTCACTGCTTGACAGGGGCAGTTTGGGTTTGGAAGGATTAAGTAACAGATTTCCATTTTCTGAGGGCAATGCCAAGTAAAAATGTATGAGAATGTATTTATTTATTTGTTCAGAAGGAATGAAACCTCCCACCCTGCACAATGGGGTGGGCTGCATATTAGAGGCTAAACCCTAGGGGCTGAGCCACAGAAGCCTTGTGTGAAAGAGTCCAGGACATTTTCCCCAGTAACTTCCGGGTTGAAGAGATACTGACCCCAAGGTGGGCTTGTAGAGAAGGGAAAACCATGTTGTCCCCCATCCTCTCACCCCCAGTCTCATTTCCCATAGGGCTCGGTGAATTCTGCTCTGATGGGAGACTTCTGCATCCGATGTGCAGGGTGAGGATCAGGCTATCCAGGAGATACCCTCCTGTGGAGAGGCTGCCTCTCGTGCTGCACTAACGAGGAAGGATGCTTCAGAGGGCTCAGCTTTTGGAGCAGAGCAAACTGAGCCCACTCTGCCCATCAACACATGTATATATGTACACAGATATATGTATGTGTATAAAACCCCCCCTATTTAAGCATGTTGGCTAATACATTAAATATAATTGTTATTGGTCACACAAATTACTAGCAATATTGCTCTGGCTGTATTACAGCCTAAATTTTCTCTTGATTGCTACCACATAATTTTTAGCAAATAACCAGAGCATTCTAACTTAAATATTGTCACAGCATCCTTTTAATAGGCAAATGAGGTAATTATAATCTCCTTGGATAATAGGATAGCTTCTACCTACCAACATGCAAATAATGTATTTTGCTGATTTCAAGCGGGCTTTGGAGATCAGCGTTTTCTTTACTGGTAGTTCTGCAAAGCTTGAACAAACCCTTCAGCTGGCTCAACAGGGAGGTCTGCAGATGACGTGTGTCCTGGCGTCATCCTTCCTGATGAAGCTTTTATGGGTTGCTTTTGTCTGTGAAGGGTTTGTCCACGGGCGGGGGATAAACTCTGGAATATTGTGTAGACTTCAGCCCTGCTCCGAGCGCGCCGGTGGCTCAGTTTGGGCATTAGTGGCTGAGGGGAGCTTGTGGCAAAGCAAGCATTCCTGGCATGGTGCTGCCTTTCTCAGATGAAATCCCTATCTCTTGCAGCTCCCAAACCTGAAATCTTCTCGAGGTTGCTTTCCAGCTCTGCAAATTGAGTGTTGTGTAGGAGTGGCAGTGGGCAGCTCCAAGCTGCTGGTGTTGCTGGGTCCTGGGGGTAGCAGGCAGCTGGTGCTGGGCAGGGGTTGGAATTGCAGTTGTCTTTGGTGCCTGTCAGCTCTGTGGCGTCTGCTTCATCACCTCCCCAGGCTAAATACACCCCAGGAGTACCCACACCCCCCTGAACAGTGGGGTGCAAGGAGAAGGGCAGGGGCTGGAAACCTTTCATGCTGGTCTGCATTAAAAGTTCCCTCAGCCTGGTCTGAGGTTTGTAGCAGAGTGTTAAAAGTGGCTTCCAGCAGCCTGGATCTCGATGTGGTGGGGTGAAGGCTGGCAGCTCTGCCCCCTCCCTTCTCATTTCCAAACAAAGGGATGTGTTCTGGGCTCGGCTGCAGGAGCTGTAATCATTGAGGGCATCTAAGGAGGGGAGGCTGGGCTAAAACTGTACCCAAGTTACCTGCAGGCAGGGAAGGGAGTCGGGATGCAGCAGATGCCTGGCTGGAGGTGCTGCCTGTGTGTGGGGTGGCTTCTGTGGCCGGTGACAGCCCAGGATGTGATGCAGGCAGGGGATGTGATGGGGGCAAGTGGTCACAAAATGGGCATCGTGAATTCATTCCCTGCAGCATCTCCTACTCCACCAATCTTGGAGTTCTGTGGCTTGGGGGGGCTCAAGGGGATCCGGTATTTGCCAGAGCAGCA
>VWZY01008290.1:37457-50581 GCA_013399075.1 Chloroceryle aenea
GTGGTCATGCACACTCTTTTTTTCTTTTTTTTTTTTTTTTTTTTTCCTTTTTTTTTTCCCCCCACTGATTTCAGAGTCAGCAAGAAAATAGTCCTGACTTCAGCGGTACTCACAGCATTAGCATCTTGCAAGGACCTGACCCCAGCAGCTGGAGGTGTGTGGGTTAGAGCTGCAGGCTGCCCCTCTACTCGCTGCCTCTGTCTCCTGGTTTCCAAGGGTTTTCTGTATGACCATGGGAATCACAGAAGCACAGGGTGGGAGGGAGCTCTGGAGATCACCTGGTGCCACCCCCCCTGCTCCACCCAGCACGGTAACCCAGAGCAGGGGGCCCAGCAGTGCAGTGTCCAGGTGGGTGGGGACTCTCTCTAGAGCAGCAGGCTNGTTGGGAATCTCTCTAGAGCAGGAGACTCCACAGCCTCTCTGGGCAGCCTGGGACAGGGTTCTGCCACCATCACAGGAAAGAAGTTTCTCCTTATGTTTAGGTGGAAATTCCTGGGTTGCAGTTTGTGCCCGGTGTCCCTTGTCCTGTCCCTGGGCAGCACCGAAGAGAGTCTTGTCCCCCACCCTTCAGCTATTGATCAGCATTGATCAGATCCCACCTCAGTCTCTTTCAGCTAAACAGCCCCAGGGCTCTCAGCCTTTCCTTGGCACAGAGGTGCTCTGGGTCTCTCAGCATCTTCACAGCCCTTCACTGCACTCTCTCCAGTAGTTCCTTGTCTCTTGAACTGGGAAGCCCAGAACTGGAAAGGACTTGCTGTTGAAGGAAGGCTCTGTAGCACTGGACAGCTATGTTCAAACCACTCTGAGGCCATCTGAGGCTAGCTTGAAGTAGACCTAGGATGGAGCTTAAGGATCCAGTGACTCAGTGCTGCACTTGCTGATGTCCCCCATCTTCCTCTGAGCCCTGGTGCTTTTGGGGGGCTGGAGGTTTGCCCTCTCCCCCATGTCTCCAGGCTGTTGTGATGGAGATATCTCTGTACCTAGGCAGGTGGTGATGGTACCTCAGTCCAGGTGAGCTCTGCCTGGGGGGAACATCATCTCCTGGGGCTGGGAGAGCAGGATGAAGCAGTCCTGGAATAATAGGATTTGCCTTGTTTTAAGGAGACTACAATAAGCTATTCCACACAGCAGCTCGTCTCCGGAAGATGCTTACCCATGGGGAAAAAAACCCCAGCCTGGAGTACAGTGCTTTTTAGATAGCAAATAATTACTGGGACAAGGCCAGTTTTCAAGAGCTTGAGGCCAGCTTTCTACCTGCTCAGCACCCACCGTCAGGATTAAGTGTCTCCAGAGCTCTCGCTGCCCAGCAGCTTGAGTATTCCTGCCAGGTTCCCTGAGCAGGGCCTGAAACTGAAAATGCCTCCAATGCACACAAACTAATTACCATTGCCTGCCCCTCGAGAGCGTGTGTGATTTGAGCTGCGACTCCTGTATCTCGATTGTTCCCTGGGAAAGAAACAAAAACAGGCTTGTACCCACGGTCCCCATGGACTTGGGAAGATGTGTGACTCAGGCTTGATTGCATTTCTCTGTCTGCTACTGTGATATTAAAAACACTTAATAAACACATTTGGAGTGCAGATTGACGTGCCTGAGCCAGGCTCACTGTGGGAGCCGAGGGCTGAAGTTCACTGGGAGGGTTCTTTCCTCCTGTGACCTCAGCATCGTCTGGCCCTGGCTGTGAGCTGGGCTAACACCAGTTCCTCAAGGGAATAATTCCCTGCACCCTAATGCTGAGGCAGGACAGGAGGAGATTGGTCTGTCCCATGGCAAACCTCCAGGCTTCAAAGCTTCTGAGCCCCTTAGAATATAGATATATATATAAAATATATGGGGTTTTTCCACTTCAGAATGGGGCTGTGTTGATCTGCCTAATCTCATGCATTGCAAAGGTTGGGGTTTGCAATTCAGTGGGCTTCTTTTTTTGTTGTTTTCTTTTTCCTCCTGCCTTTCTGAGCAGAAGTGACAAAAGCCTCCCCCGACACCCGACAACCTTCCCACTGAAACGCAGACACCCTGGAAAGGCTTTGGCTAGAGCAAAGCCTGCCCTTCTGATGGATACCCATTAGCTGCTGCTTTTTCTCTCCTCCCTCCTCTTTTTCTTGCTAGAATAAAGTGGTTTGCATCATTTTCCCCCTTGTTTCAGCCAACAAACATGTTTGTTTCTCCTTAATTACCTGGGTGTCAATGGGGTGCTTCATCACTGTCTCTCCTCCGTTCCTTTTCCTTTCAATATGTAGCAGATAATCAGAAGCCTCGATAGCAAATCCTGTATAATGTTCCAGACTTGAAACTGGAAAATAGCCCCCAAATGACCTTGAGGTGACTTTCCGTGTCCGTGGAAATGAAAATTAACTGGACTGATTTGACTGGCCTGAGGGGAAGAAGGTATTTAAAAAAAAGAAAAAACTGACAAATGAGCCGGGAAAGTTTTGTGTGTCTCAGGTGAACGGGAACATTAGAATATGCATTAGTTATAAATGCTCTAGCACAGGGTGCCCGAAAGTGTTACAGGAACATAATGTGTGTCTACGTGTGAGGAATGGGGGCGAGATGTGCCAGGCGGTGGCGGAACGTGACCCTGGGGCTGGTGTTCCTGGGGCTGGAAGAAGCCACGAGCTGAGCGGCCCATGCTGGCTTGTTGGGGAGCTGGGGTGACTTAGCTGGCTCCCCTGTGTCTAGGTGAAGATTTATTTTGGTGGTGCTGGCAGCTCTGCCCAGGCTCGACCCTGGCTCCTGCTGTGGATTGCACAGAGAGCTGCTGGGGTCTGCAGCCGGCGGAGCGAGGGGACGTGGTGTCCGGGTGTCTCTGTTCTGGTTGCTGTGAAGCACCAAATGGCTCAGGCAAGGTCATGGAGGCTGGTCCTGGTGGAGTTTGTGCTTCAGTCCAGATCCCCTGAGCTGCCACTGCTCTATCTCACCCGTGAAGCCTCTCCCATATGGACAAACAAGCTGGAGCTGATGGATATGGGATGGCATGTGGCTGCAGATGTGATGGGGGTTGATCCTCTTGGGATTTCCCAGNTATATGGGGTTTTTCCACTTCAGAATGGGGCTGTGTTGATCTGCCTAATCTCATGCATTGCAAAGGTTGGGGTTTGCAATTCAGTGGGCTTCTTTTTTTGTTGTTTTCTTTTTCCTCCTGCCTTTCTGAGCAGAAGTGACAAAAGCCTCCCCCGACACCCGACAACCTTCCCACTGAAACGCAGACACCCTGGAAAGGCTTTGGCTAGAGCAAAGCCTGCCCTTCTGATGGATACCCATTAGCTGCTGCTTTTTCTCTCCTCCCTCCTCTTTTTCTTGCTAGAATAAAGTGGTTTGCATCATTTTCCCCCTTGTTTCAGCCAACAAACATGTTTGTTTCTCCTTAATTACCTGGGTGTCAATGGGGTGCTTCATCACTGTCTCTCCTCCGTTCCTTTTCCTTTCAATATGTAGCAGATAATCAGAAGCCTCGATAGCAAATCCTGTATAATGTTCCAGACTTGAAACTGGAAAATAGCCCCCAAATGACCTTGAGGTGACTTTCCGTGTCCGTGGAAATGAAAATTAACTGGACTGATTTGACTGGCCTGAGGGGAAGAAGGTATTTAAAAAAAAGAAAAAACTGACAAATGAGCCGGGAAAGTTTTGTGTGTCTCAGGTGAACGGGAACATTAGAATATGCATTAGTTATAAATGCTCTAGCACAGGGTGCCCGAAAGTGTTACAGGAACATAATGTGTGTCTACGTGTGAGGAATGGGGGCGAGATGTGCCAGGCAGTGGCGGAACGTGACCCTGGGGCTGGTGTTCCTGGGGCTGGAAGAAGCCACGAGCTGAGCGGCCCATGCTGGCTTGTTGGGGAGCTGGGGTGACTTAGCTGGCTCCCCTGTGTCTAGGTGAAGATTTATTTTGGTGGTGCTGGCAGCTCTGCCCAGGCTCGACCCTGGCTCCTGCTGTGGATTGCACAGAGAGCTGCTGGGGTCTGCAGCCGGCGGAGCGAGGGGACGTGGTGTCCGGGTGTCTCTGTTCTGGTTGCTGTGAAGCACCAAATGGCTCAGGCAAGGTCATGGAGGCTGGTCCTGGTGGAGTTTGTGCTTCAGTCCAGATCCCCTGAGCTGCCACTGCNCGCTGCCACTGCTCTATCTCACCCGTGAAGCCTCTTCCATATGGACAAACAAGCTGGAGCTGATGGATATGGGATGGAATGTGGCTGCAGATGTGATGGGGGTTGATCCTCTTGGGATTTCCCAGGCCCTGGGCTTTTTGCTGTGAGCAGCCNGTTACCCTTGCCCTCGTGTCAAGGGGACGTGTGTCCCATGACAGCCCGGTGGAATAGCTGTCATCTTCTATCTGCTGCTTGAGTGTGCTCCTTGTCTTAGCTGATATCTGGGGAGCTGAAAAGAGACTCGACAAAGGCAAAGCAACCAAAAGCAGGGTGTGCAGAGGGGGGAAGGTGCTGGCTGTGTTGTCTCGAGGCAATGTACCAACTCACTGACTACGATGGTGCACTGGGGTTATGGGGCAATCCCCATTCCCCCCGCACTGCTTGCTGGGGAAGAGGTACAAGAGTGGGAACAGGGAGTGCGAGTGAGACTTGATGGGCATGTGGCAGCCAGTCCAGGTTAATCCACCACAGCAGATGAGTAACCTGCGTGCAAGTACGAACTGTCACCCAGCCCAGGGCAAGGTGCCTGTGTTGAGGTGTCTTGGGTTGCACGTTGGAGGCTGGTCCCAGCGTGGAGCTGCTGGAGAAGGGATCCCCCTGTTCTGTAGCATGAAGATGCTGTATTCTGTCTCGGTCCAGCCCGTTGTTCTGTCTCCACGACTGCTCTGTGTTTGCCTATGGACTCATTTGTCGTTTGTGAGTTGGGCAGCAGCATTATCTTGACAAGAAAGAGAGATTTAGAGCTCTGTAATCCATGCTTGTCCATCCTAATTACTTCCCTTATCAGCCTTCAGGAGAGTAACTTTACAGCAATAATTAGTCTTTCAATCCCACCCTATCTTAATAATTAACATAGAGTTAGAATGGGAGGGGGGAATCCCTGTTTTGGGCTGGAAAAGTCCTTCTGCAGGGAGAGCAGCAGAGATTTCTTAAGCAATCAGACGCAGCCTGGAGAGGACAGCCACGGAGATGGCACGGGGACCTGCAGGACAATGCCAACAAGTAGCAAACAATGGGAGCCAAACGTGTGTTGATCCTGTGCGAGTTGGGATGGTTTATTAAGAGGAGGGCTCGGCAGGCACCGGTGCTGCGGTGTCGGCGTGGTGAGCATCTGCCGTGTGCATGGGCTTCACCTGGAGCTGCGAGCATCCAGCTCTGCTGAAAATGAGCCCATTCATCATCTCTAGTGTCTGAGACACAGCACAAAAAGGGCAGTTTGACCTAATACTGCCCTATAGCAGCTGCAATTACTGGAGTATAATTCATTTCAGATGGATCCAGAGATTTCTTTCCATTAACATCCAGAGTTGAAGGAAAAAAAAAAGAGTGAGTGGGCAGGATTCACCAGCTCAGCCCGACAGCCATGCAGGCAGGGGATAAGTTGCGTGTTGTGGAGGCAAAGGGCAGGATTGGACCTCGCAGGGCTCCTGCGTGCTCCTCTGGGAAGACAACTGGTTTTCATTTCTGGTGTCTAAATGAGGACCTTAACCCTGGGTACACGTAACAATATCATGTGTGAAGGGATGGTCAAAGGCAGCCGTGGTGGCAAATCTCTTGAAGGAGAACTCGATTCTCAGCTTCTTCCAAGTAGAAGGACCTTAGTTCATACAACGCAGATCTCTTTGGGGTGATGTGTTGGTTTTGGCTGGGTCCTTTTTCAGAAGGAGGCCCACAGAAGTTTGCAGGAGAGGGAGAGATGGTGCTGAGGAAACGATTCCATTCTTCTCAGTTTTAGAGTATATTGCTGGGGCAGGTTGCACAGACACTATGGGCTTGGTTTGGACACTCAGTGCTGCCCCAGCTTGGAGATGTGTCTGTGTGTATCAAATCTGGTGTTTCTTTGAGATCAATTAAATCTCAATTCAGTCTTGGTTTGTGTTTTTTGGAAGGAAGCCAAGGTGGGTGTGTTTCAATCAGCAAGGTGGGTCTGAGGAGCACAAAGTGCTTTTTCATGCTATGCTGGTTCTGGAGCTGAATGCAACTGGGGCACTGCTGCTCCACAGTTGACCTCTGTCTCTGAGGAGCTTGTGAGAAAATGTATGTAAAGGGAGGGATGGAGCTGAAATCTATTTTTAGGCTGTTCCTTTAATTTTCAGACATCATCTATCTAACCTGGCTCTTGGAAAAAAAACCTCAGTTTTTATTGCAAGCCCCAAAGGCTCATACTAATAGGTTAGTTTAGAGCTGGCAGTAATACCTTCCAGAGAGTGTCTGCAAGGTATCTGAAGGCTAAACTCTACCACCACCTTCTGTATCTCCATCCTCGCTGACTTTTTCCATCCCTACTCCCTTTGTGCTGGAACACCAAAGACCTGCTTCTTCCAGGTCAGGCTGTTCAGGTTAACCTGCACGTGGCCAAGAGGTCTCAGGACCTGGCTCAGGACAGGTTTTCAAGTAGGGTGCAGGGATATGGAGGGTGTCGCCTGTCTGAAGAGCTTCTTCTCTTCCCAAGACATTGCTTTGGAAGATTTCCCTCGGCATCTTCCAAGATGAATTAGATCCCTGCCATGCGAGTGGTGCCAGACAGGTGTCAGGCAATGATGGACGGGCAGAGACACTGGCAGTTGGGTCAGGATCCCACTTGATCGTGCCCCTTGGCTCCTTGCCCTGCTCCTGTGCTGGGGACGTGGCCCCTCTGCAGTCCACGTTTCCCTTCCATCATCATCATCATGCTAAACTGAAGAGACAGTTCTGTTCAATAATTCATAACCTCGCATAGCCATTGTCTTATTTAAAAGAGGGGAAACAAACAGCCCTTTGGTTTGTCCTTCTCTGGGCTGGAGGTAGAGGAGCAGAGGTGAGGGAGGCTGTTGGGTTCCTTGGGCAGTGCTGTGTGTCTGACTGGATGCAGTGATGGGTAGAAATGCCTCCTCTCAGTCAAATGCAGAAGACTTTCCAAGTGGTAGGGGTGCAGTGCAAGCAAAAGCCCTCTGAGGGTGTGAATGTTGTGTTGGAGAAGACTTTGTCAGTGACCTGTGCAGGGGCTGGAGAGAAAATGCCAGATAAGATTTACTACTGTTTGGTTTGGGGTGTGTTTCAATAGTTCTGGTGTTCAAAGCTGGCTTTTGAATGGGGTAAGATCATTCAAAAACCAGCCAAACTGGCTCTGAGGGGAATTTGTGAGGAGTTTTGAACAGTTCCCTTCATTCAGAACAGTTTTCTCCCTGTCTGTGTAGCATGCAGTGACTGTATAAACTATTCTGCTTCCTCTGGCCATAAGGTGTGAGATTCTGGATTTATCCTCCACCCATCCATGCTTATGTTCATTCTTGTACAGACTTTTCTGAAATCTGGAGATCTGAAGCCCTCAGAATAGTGGGTCTTGTACAAATCCAAAGCATCTGATTGTTTAGAAGTCACTGGAGTATCTTGTGTTCATGTTTTTAACAATTGTAGAGAGGGTTTTATTTTCTCCAGAATCATAAACACAATCTTCAGTGTGGTTTGTGAAAACAATAAAGCTAAACTCTAATAACCACACATTTTCCTTGCTTTATGTGCACACATCCTTGGGGAACGGGGCCTCAAGGACTCGTCTTGCTCTGCTTTTAACAGAGTTTTAATGTGCTGAAGTTGTTGAGTGGTGGAGAGCTAGATTATCAATTTGCTTTGGTACCTACAGAAATTTTCTTTCCCTTTAAAACTGCTCAAGGTGAGCAAAAAAGGCACTTCTGGAAGAGAAAGGCGGTGACGCAACACAAAGATTTTAGCTCTGTCCCCCCCAAACCAGGCTTGGTTTAAATGCTGTGTCTTGCAGACTCTTCTGCACGAGGACTAATTAGCTTTCTTGCATCTCTTTCCTATGCTGTGAATAATACTGTTTTCTTTTAGAAGAGATCTGAGGCTCTCAGAGGCAATTTCTAAAGGAGGATGCTCTGCTGCAGACGGGGAGCCGAAGCGGTGAGATGAAGGGATGTGGTTCCTGGAGTATTTAGCCACCAAATGGTTTTTTTTTTTATTTTTGAGCACAGAAGTAGGTTAGGGCCCGAGCTGTGTCTGGAGTGATTTTTAGATTGAGAACTCACTTAATGAGATAGTTTTCATCCAGGAGTGTTGCAAAATGCAAAATACCATGGAGATGTTCCAGTTTTGAACTCTTCAGGGGAAGGGAGGGAGAAAAATCTCATCTTTTGGTGTTTCTTCAAAGAAAAGCGTGTGACCAGGTGGGTAGGTGTCCATGTGTGCTGTCGTTGGGACAGTAAATAGGCACAGTCTGTGCTGGGCCATCCCTGGTGCTTGTGTCTCACCTTTCAGCTGCCACTTCCATTCACTGTTTCTGGAAGGCGAAACTTCCAAATAGTCTTCTTTTTTTTTTTCCCCCCCCCACCATAGACCAGGATAATGTTCAAAATCTCAGCAAAGCCCCTTAGATCTTCATGGGGGGGANCCTCTTAGATCTTCATGGGAGTGACTTCTCTGATTTCAGTGTGGTGTGAGTTGGATGTGTTGGCTGCATCTCTGCTTTCCAGAAGCCCCAACAGGGCTCAAGCAGATCCTTAAATATCTGAATTTGTGAATCTCTCCAGAGTGAGCAGCAGCGTCAAGGGTCAAATAGAGGGCTACTCGGTCTCTGCCTGGTGTGCTGGAGATAGTCACTGATAGCATCTCCAGACAGCACTTATGGCTCATCCTTACATGGAGGAACTCCAACACGTGGGGCATCAGAAGGGATGATCTGCGTCTGTAGATCCCAAAGCCTCCACACCAAAGGGCTGGGGCCCCGAAGGAAGCTGGACCTGTATGCCTGGGGCAGAAGTGATCTTCAGGGCTGGAAAGTTGTCAGGCAGAAAAGAGGGAGAGATGAAAAGTGTTGCCTCAGCTGACAGGCAGAAGATGGTGGGTAAATGCAGGCAAGTGCTTCTCCCCTTGGGAGAGGAGAGCTCGGAGCCAGCACTGTGTAGGGACAGGCTACGGGCCCCCCGTGCTTGCGGTCCCGGGTGGCAGAAGTTAATCAGCGTGGACTTGAACGCAGCAGGGCGGGTTGGCACCATTGCCTTTCTAAGCTAATGTGGAGTTCTCGCATCTGAAGTCCTTTGAAACTTGTCTGAGAGCATCAGGGCTCTCTGCTTTCCAAAAGGAGCTCTCACAGAAGAGTGATAAATGTGTTTAATTTTTGCAGAGCTTGTAGCCTGGTTTTATCCCAGGATCCGTCTCTTGAGGTTTTATTAGCTGATGGTGTCTGTAGGAAAAAGTCAAAGCGACTAGACAGGAACAGCCGTGGAATTGATGTAGGAAGCAAGAGCATGTTTTGGAGATAATGTTTTTCATTCTGGCTGTTGCTACGTGCCGAGTTGAGGCAGCGCATTTCCAGTTCGGCCAAGTTTTACAGCAGCTGCCTGCCAAAAAAATCCTCTGGCTGGCCGCCTGCTTAGGCAGGGTGTGAGCTGCGTGCTCCAGTTGTGATGTGTCTCCTGCTCGGGTCCGTGGGAGAGTCCCTGCTGGGTTGGAGCACGGGGACCAGCGACAAGACAGGTGACAAATGCCCTCGTCCCCTGTGTGTGGTTCTGAGAAACCTGGCGCAGAGTGGAGCTTGGCTTGGCTGGCTGCAAGCTGCAGGTGGCAGGAGGGGCCCGTCTGCTCCGGGTGTGCTGGTGTGGGGAGATGATCCCCCTGCCTTTCAATCTGGGCGAGGGACAATTTGCAAACATGTGTTGATGCGTTCCCCTAGGAAGCCAGGCACTAAATCATCACCTTGCAGCTTGCATGCAGATTCATCCAGGGAACCTATTTAATTAGGGGATAAATTTAGAAATCAATTATTATTTGCAGAAACAGTTTCTTTCCCTCTAATGAGGCTGCAAAGATTCATCCCCCTCTACCTCTTTCCCATGACCTTTGTGTATGCAGATCAAGGGTGGAAATGCTCCCTGTCTCTTCTTTCTCAGTGTAGGTGGCCCTTTCTGGGCAGCTCTGTAGAGCTTTCCCCGAGACTCTCTTAGGACAGCAAATGAGGGTACAACCACAAAACCAGGCTGCTTTTGGATCTAATGGTGCAGCAGTGATGGGGGCACCAGGTCCACTGTTAATGGGGACATGGATCAGCCCTTCCTAAAGGGATAGGGGATAGGAAGCGATCTGAGCTTGATGGGAAGGGGAAAATAAGGATGAATAGGGTGGAATTGCTGGAATAGGGTGGTAGGGCTGTTGCTAATGAAAGGAGGGAAGGGTGAGGGGCAAGAAGAGCCTCGTGAAGCATTGCCACTGGTGGGGAACGCTAGGCAACCTGGCTGGGGAAGGAGTGGGACTACGTGGGGTGGTGGGGGTTGACGGTGAGTTGGCAAAGGTTCTGCAAAGCCAGGTTAGGGCTGTTGTACCAGCAGGGCTGTCCCTCCTCTGCCTGTTTGGAGAGGTGTGGCACTGGTGGGCTCAGGCTACCACCAGAGCTGGAAGAACTAGATAGCAAGCACAGCAGTTAGAGACAACCCCAGGGCTGGCATCAAGCCGGTGTTGTGCCCCAGCAGCACTGCAGGCGTTTCACAGAATCACAGAATGGAAGCATAGAATGGTTTGGGTTGGAAGGGACCCTAAAGATCATCCAGTTCTAATGTCCCTGCCATGGGCAGGGCCACATCCCACTAGACCAGGATGCTCAAAGCCTCACCCAGCGTGACCTTGAACACTTCCAGGGATGGAGCATCCACAGCTTCCCTGGGCAACCTGTTCCAGTGTCTCACCACCCTCACGGTTAAGAATTTCTTTCCATAAGCCTCGTGCAGTCAGGGGGTGTTGTGAGGACCTGGCCACCCCTGGCAGCTTGGTGGGGTTTTCTGGAGAGCCAGGATTGCACTCTTGGGAGGTGAAGCGTGTGTCACAGGGCCCGGCTGGCACGCCTCTGTGTGGCGTGTGCTGGTGCCAGCCCTGGGTGGTGATGGAGGTTGTGAGGACATTGCTGCTTCAGGCTTTCGTCTCTGCCACTTTGTCACTTCTGATCTCTGACAAATTGCTTAGCTTCTCTTTTGCCTTATCCAGTTCTAAATGGGGAAAAATTATTTTGCCCACAGGCTCTGAGAGGCCTTAATAACTTCAGCTGCTTTTATTATTTTGGCTTTTTAATGGCTCCTCATCTTACGATGCCACTTCCTGAGCCCTCCAGCGACTTCTCTGTGCTCTTAGATCAGCTGCTGTGAGTCCAGTTCATTCCAGTGTGAGACAGTCCGGAGAGGGGTGAGGATTTTCACAGCTATGGCTCCGTAAAACCTTTTGCTTCTGACAGCCTGTGAGGTGGTCTGTCCTGCTGAGGGTGGGTCTGGCACCCCAGGATGGCACCCTCCAGGAGCAGCTGGCTGCTCTTGCATAGTCCTTGCTGTGCCACTCTCCTTCCCTGCAGAAACATGGTGGTGCTTGGCCTGTGAGAGGCTGTCGGTGTGTCCTGGGTTGATGGCATTGCTCTGGGAGCTGGGGTAGATGGATGTGCAAGCTTGTTCAGGTTACCTGAAAATGGCCAGCCAGGAGCCAGCTTCTCTCCATTGCCCTGCTCCAGTGGAGAGCTACACAGATGGTTAAGGGACTTGAACATCTCTCCTGTGAAGAAAGGCTGAGAGAACTGGGGCTGTGTAGTCTTGGGAAAACAAGGCTGAAGGGGGATCTTATTAATGTCTGTAAATATCTGAGGAAGTGGAAGGGCCCAGTCTCCCCATGTCAGCCAGTAATAGGACAAGGAATAATAGATACAAGGTAGAACAGAGGAAGTTCCACCCCAACATGAGGAGAAACTTCTTTGCTGTGATAGTGCCAGAGCCTGGCCCAGGCTGCCCAGAGAGGTTGTGGAGTCTCCTTCTCTGGAGAGATTCCAACCCCACATGGATCTGTTCCTGTGTGTCCTGCCCTGGGGGATTATGTGCTGGCCGGGGGGGTTGGACTCGATGATCTCCAGATGTCCCTTCCAACCCCCACCATTCTACAGTTCTGTGATTCTCTGGATCCTTCTCCTTGTAAAAAGATGTCCATCTCTTAAGGGGGGGAGGGAACTGTTGTAGTGTTTGTCTCTCTAGAAGGTGGCAAGACCTCCTCTCTCCTTCCCTGCTTTCTTCTCCTCCCCTGCCCATCCCAGCTGAGTACCTGGAGACTTTCTACCAGGACCCCCAAATGCTTAAGAGCTTTTGGGGAGGGAAGGTCCATGAAGGAACCATGCTAGAAAAATTAACTTTGCTTCACAGTTTGCTCCGTGCCCATAGCTATTAAACTACCTTATCATTTTCAGAGGTACGTTTCCCAAAGAGAGACATTTACAAATGCATAGAGGTTATAAAGCACTTGGCTGGTTTTAATCAAGCTCTGAGCAATGCTCGGCCCTCGAGGCCGGCACCGTTCGTTGGCTCCTCGGCGTCCGCTGCGCGGGGCGGCAGAGCCTATAAACTGAAACCTCAGCTTTGCTGTGAAGCCCGCCTGGCTTCGCCACGCTCTTCAAGTCACCTCAATAGGTCACGGTGCCCTTCAGCTCCTGATGCAGCTTCCAGGGAAGGGAAGTGCTGTCCTCTCTGCCTGGCCTGTCCCTTGGAAGGTCTGTGTGACCTTCCTCTGCCCCTTGGTGCCAGGCTGCCCTGCTCTGCTCCCAGCCCTCAGCTCCTGCAGGAATGCCAAGGAAACGTTGCAGTTGCCACTGTTAACCTGTGCAGGGAAGGGGCTGTAGGGGTATTGTTTCAAAAATGGAATGTTTTCTCTTTGCACAAGCCTTATCTAGTGCCATAGTGATGTCTGGGGCTGCTCTGCTGCTGTGGTGTCTGTTTGAGGTGCTGAGGACTGTCCTGGAATGAGGTGTCACCGCTCCAGCCTCGCTGGTGAATGCCAGTGTCAAGGCAGAGAGAGCAGGAGGGATGTGGGCAGGCTGGGGCTGACCGGGCACCTTCTCTTAGGCACAGCCCAGCCCCATCTCCTGTGCTCACAGCCCAGCAGCCAGTGGCACCCTGGGCTGCATCCCCAGCAGTGTGGGCAGCAGGGATGGGGGGGTCCTGCCCCTCTGCTCCCAGGGCTCTCGC
>VWZY01008290.1:62333-74944 GCA_013399075.1 Chloroceryle aenea
TGGCACAGTCACACGGGGCAGAGGCAGGTCACGGTGCAGAGGCAGGTCATGGTCCGTTACAGCCGCTCGCTCTTCCCAGACAGGAGGGAATTGAATTCAGGTCTCCCACCACGCGGGTGATTGCCGAAGCCGTGGGCCCGGTGACTAAGAGGACCTGACTTGCTTCCCATTGCTTATATTGCAAATGGAAAAACAAACACCAAAAAAAAGAGGTGGTGGAAGGAGAAATATTTTGGCTCATTTTGCGCTGGTATTTTTTTTCGGTTTTGATTCGGCTGCTAAACTGCCAAACGAGTTCTTTGCAGAGATCCGTTTCAAACTTGATGGGCAGCTGTGGAGCTGTCAGCACTTGCCTGTGTCTGCTGCTGCCTGGCCAAGGCGGGAGCTGCAGCTGAAGCTTGTTGCTACTCGCTCTGGCNNNTGTTGCTGCTGGCTCTGGCTGTGCTGGAGGCTGCAGATCTGGAGATGGCTTTTGGTTATGTGGTGCCGGGGTTGTCCAAGCCCCTGATTCAGTCTGGTATGGTGCCCTAAGTCAGGGAAAGCTGACACAGTGGATACGTGTGCTGGGATCCTGTAAGCCCAGCTTCCTGTGTGCTTATGCTGTAAATCAGGATCAGGGGGAAAGTAAAGCTAACAGAAGTCTCCAGGTGGCAAGCAACAGACCTGTAACCCCAAGGTCACAGAATTGCAGAATGGTGGGGGTTGGAAGGGAGCTCTGGAGATGCTCTGGTGCCACCCCCCTGCTCCACAGAGAGCAGGAGACTCCACAGCCTCTCTGGGCAGCCTGGCACAGGCGCTGCCACCCAGTTGGTAGACATTTGTTAGGAGATATTTTTATATTCTGGTGGTCATCTTCTCCTAGTGGTGCTTGTTGGGCTGTGTTGGGAATGCCCCTGTTAAATGCAGCTGCAGTGCTGCCGCGCAACCTGGGAGAAGGTTCTGTTGTAAACTCCAGCAGAGCGTGGACTGATGTCTGTGTTTCAGCCTGATGGCACCAAGGGTCCTTCCTCCCTCTGCCCTGGTCTGAGCAGCAAAACCCCTTAGGCCTGGCTGCATTTCTCCAGGACCTTCTTCCAGCCTTTTTGCTGGGACAGCTCTAGGAGGTTAAAGGCACCTTGCACAACATGTTATTTAATCTTGTTGCCTTTCTAGGCTGCAAATCCCAAGGAACTTTATAGCCCTGTGTGTTTTATCAAGGAGGACAACTGGCACTGTTCCTATGTGGGGGAAATAGCAGGTAGAGGGCAAAAAATGCTCAGTCTCATCCTGTAGCTCAGAAGCAGAACTAGGGTTTAAACTCAAAAATCCTGATTTCCAGGACTGCTAAAAATAGTGTTTTAGCATCATGGAGAAATCTGACTCTTGGTTGTGTGTTTTGTCCCTGCAGAGATGTCGGGGACCGTGGCTGACATTTCGCTGGTGCACTGGAAGCAGCAGTGGCTGGAGAATGGCACCCTGTACTTCCACGTCTCCATGAGCAGTGCCGAGCAGCTCTCCCGGGCCACCCCTCCCAGCCTCCAGGAGCCTTCGGAGATAGTGGAGGAGCAGATGCATATTCTTCATATCTCAGTCATGGTGAGTCAGAGCTGCCAATGGCACCAGAGGGGACAGGATCCTCTGGGAGGGGACAGTGGCTGGCAGCCAGGTCGCGGTGGGAGGGTGGTGGTAAGGAGCAGGGTGTTGAGTCCAGTTTGCAAATGTCCATGTCTCTCTTGGCTGGTCCGCCAGGGAGGGAGAGATGTGGTTGAATGGGCCAGAGAAAAAAATAGAAGAGTGGTTGGTCTTTTAATAAAATAAAATAATAGACTGTAAGAAAGTCGCTGCTGGGAGGATGACAAAGAAGCTTGTGCTTCCTCCTGCCTCTGCTGGCAACAGGGGAGGTGTGTTAGTGGAGTATTTCTCCTTGCTCTTGCATTTGGACAGATGCAAAGGCAAGATTTTGGGCTTGGTTATTTATTTCTGAAACTGAATTTTACGTATCAAGTGAATAGAGGCTGTAGCAAGATCCTTCTCTTGCAAAGGGTGAGCCTGACCTAAAAGTTAAAAGATGATCCAGATGCTTTGGATATCTCCATCTCTGGTGTTTATGGGACCTTTTATTAACAGATGGTGTAGGTGCTCTGTTGCCTTGTCAGATGCTTATTTCCATATCTTATGAGCTGCTTGCCTGTGTAGTTGGATCTGGTCCATCTTTTGTGCTTTAGAGACTCATCTGCAAAATGGGACTAAACGTCCTTTAACTCCCCTTGGGATTAGCTATCCCATCAGGACGAGGAAACAAGAAGTTAGCCTTGTAGATCCTGTGTACATGGCTATCATCTGTTGGCCTGAAGAAAGTTGTTTATGGGATTGGGGATCCCATTGCAGCAGCTCTCTGCTGAATCTGTCTCTTGGGAACAGTGTGTCACCTCCATGGCTCTGTTCGTTGTTTCGCAAGGAGGAAGAGATGTCAGCTGCACAAAGCCCTTATTTTTCCATTTAAACACGTGGTTATATGGCTTTTACAACTTTGATCTGGTTTTTTGAGTGTCTCAGCCCTTGTCAGATGGGCTTTAGTGGTCTGAGTGCATGTGAGCACGGAGAGAGGATTTGCATTAAGGCTGCTGGGCAAGATAAGATAGCAGAGTGGCAGAAGAGAGGGGAACTGGGGACTGCAGCTTAGTAGGGAATGTTTTTATGTCCTGCTAAAAACATCAGTGTGATGAAGTGTTGGGGGGAGGAAAAAGGGTAAAACTGATGCACTTGGAAAAAGAGCCTGAAGAAGTGAGAGACGAAGCAAAAAATGAAGATGGCAAAACCCAGGAGTGGGGTGTGAAAAGTTTGATCCCTGGTTTGAGCGTGGGATTGCTTGGCTATTATGGGCAAACCTGAGCCATGGAGAAGTGGCATCTTGCTGAAGCTGATAGCAAGGGAGCATCTGTGGCTTTGTGGTGTGAGCTAACTTGTGCCCTGAGCCTTTCCTGACCTTCTGCAAGGGGAGGACAGGAGAGAAGCGATTAATTCTTTTGCACAGGATGAGCCATAACTGCACTTTATAAATCCTGATCCCCTCAAAACTGGAGTTGAGGTCCCAGGCAGGGATGTGGGTCCAGGATGGGCTCTGGGCTGGATGTGTTTCCCCACAGAGGCAGAAGCCCTGTGTCTTTCTTCCCTGGGTCAGGATTGCAGCACAGACTTGATTTTTAGTTATTTACTTATTAAATGTTCAGTAACTTTTTGAGTCAACCCAAGCCAAATTTTGAGTTACTAGCAGAAGGTAAATATTTGTGTTTTGTTGAGTTCCCCACCTTCAGGACCACACGGAATTATGAAGCTGAAGTAAAATGGGGCAAAAATCGTTGTTTCTTAGGTGAATTATTTCACCTGAGTCCTTTCCCTTACCTTTATACTCCTCCCTGACCCCAGCTAAAATGCATTCTAGAGAGTCCCATCACTAGAGCCCTCCTGCCTCCCCACAGTGGGGTTCCCTGGCCATGCCACACTTGGCAGCTGCTGGCTCCCAGCGTGGGGTGCTGTGGTACCCTCCCTCCTGTGCCCGCCACATCCCCATCCCTTCTCCTGCCTCAAGGTGCAACTGGATGTCCCTGTGTCCTCCTTCCTAGCTTCTCAAATACTTCACTCTCTGCTACCTACCATAAAGCCTGATGGCTCCTGCGTGCTTTCTATGGGCTAAAGCTGTTCCCAGTGCACAGGAGGAGTTTCAGCCCACCCAGGGCTGCCTTGGCATTCAGGGTTTGCGTGTCCCGTTCATCATCAGCCCAGCATCTTGCTACGGGGGACAGGAGGAGACACGGGAAACTGCTTCCTTCCATCTCCTCTAAGTGGCTGTAACACTCACTTTTACCTGTCTCCTCATCCTCTGGCTGAGTTATAGGCAGCTGAGGAAGGTTTGCCTGGGGGATCTCGCTAATCCCGCGCTTAGGGAGTGCTCTAGCAAAGCTTTATTGGACAGCGAGACGTCTCCAAGCTAAGCTCCCTCTGACGGGAACGTTGTTTGGGATTTGTGTAGCTGTTTATGACTTGGCTGGACGCTTCTGCTCTGCCTCTAAAGCCCAGACCCCCCTCTGTGCTCTGGTGGGGGCTCCAAGGAGGTGTAAATCCTGGATTTACTCCTCCTTCCAGTGATGTTGGCTGTTGGTGTGTGGCAGGCTGGTTGAGGTGGGTTTGCTTCCAGTGCAGCAGGAAAGGGGCCATTGGTGTCCGTGACCCTGTGTCCCTGGGGCCACCATCCACCCCTGCAAAAGCACTGTGACCCTTTTCACACCTCCCTCCTTAAGCTCAAGGGCATCTCTGACAGAAAAATAATACTTAATTTTTTTCTTTTTCTTTTTTTTTTTTTCCTTTTCTCACTGTTTTTCCTTAACCTTTCCCCAGTGAGACATAACATTAATTACTTCAGTTAAGGGAATTCAGTCTCCATTACTGTCTGCCACCCCTTTCCTCTTGGCTTGAGCATCTGAAATTTGTCTCCCAGATGAAAAGAAGGGAGAAAGGGAAAAAACCCAAATATGCTAATGTTAGATTTTATTTATTTACTTTTTTTTTTCCTTTGCGCAGTGTCAAGTAGAAAGAAATCAATATTTTTGTCATTACGCCTGTTGTGTTTTTCCCCCGTAATCTTAGCTGTCATTTGGGTTTAATTGTGTTGTTTCCTCTTGTGTGGAAGTAAATCTTATCTGTTTTGGATTAAAATTCAATGAAGGTCACAGCAGCTCGAAAACTTACCAGGCTGCAGCAATTAATGTTCATTTGGCTTTGATAAATTGGAATGTTCCCCACAATAGGACTGGAGTGGATTTCGGAAGCAATAATTCTTCCATTAACTCAATGATTCCCCGCGTGATGGAGCGTCTTGTCACTGCTCTGTTTGTCATCTGTCACTTCAAGGATCTGGGCATATGCCTGATATGATTTATCATGATTATTGGGGCTGCTTGTGTCAAAACATTTTAATCCACTAATTATTCCAGCTTTGTAAATTGCAGAATTTAACAAAACATAAGAAAGATTTATTTTTTGTGCTGTCCCCCACCATCCTGTGTCACTTCAACTGTTGCTCTGTGGCTGTGGTAAATTCGGATCGAGGGTCCCGTCCAGTGGCGTTTGCCATAGGTGGGGGCTTGTCTGTGGGGTCTGGGGAGGTGGAGGGGTGGGGATGGGCAGGACAGGCCCATTTTACCTCTGCCTTGACCCCCGCCACAGATCTTTGGTAGGGCTGTTGTGCCATCTGCTCCTCCTGGCCCTGTGGGTACCCGGGATGCAGGTTTGGAACGAGGATGCAGAGCTGCATCCCATCCTGGGGCGAAGGGATGGGTTTTCCTCCCTTCAGCCTCTGTAAGTGCTGCTGGGGAAAGCTCTGGCTGCAGAAGAGAACTGGGACCATGCCTGTGTGCTGAGCGGTGTGTAAATGAGCCAGGAGCTGCCCCTGCTCCATCTCTGGCAGAAATAAGGTGGGCTTTTTTGAGAGCAGTAACAAGCAAAAGCCTTGTTCATCTTGTACCATTGCCCTGCAAGGGAGCTTTTCAGTGTCTGGAATAAAAGGTGACCAGACCTCATTGGGCTGCTTTTTTTATATACTAGTATTTTTTTTTGTTTTTAATACCCACTTTCTGCTGGCTGTTACTGGCAGTAGACAAGTTAGCTGCTGGTTTCTAGGACTCCCAGTGGATTTTTTTTTTTAGCTCTTATTTATACAAGTTTCCTTTTTTCTTCTGTTTCTCATGAATCCTGGTGTTGCCCTAATGATCAGTCACTGGTGCTGGGCTCTGTCAGTCTCAGAGCTGGACAGAAACTGTGCTCTTCTCTTTGCTCTGATTTAGCATCCTCCTGCTGTGCAGGGGAGGGTCCTGTGGGACCGCTGCTCCTGGCGGGTGGGTCCTGGCCAGTGTGGTGCCTCAGAAGCAGCTCTTTAGTCTCTTACAGCACTGCAGCAATATCCAAGAGCAAATGAGGGTTTGGGAGCTGCTGCTATCTCCTTTCTGACGCTGCCATCACCCAGTGAGGGCCATGACAAATGCATTCTTTTTTCTTTTGCTTTTTCCCTTTTTTTTCTTTTCATTTTTGCCATTTTCTGTGACCCATCTCACAAGGGTCTGCTCTGCTGCCCATATTTCCTCTGGCAGCCAACATCTCATGAGGCTCTTGGCTTTCAGCTTGGCTCAGAAAGCATCAGGGGTGGGTGGCATTGTGCTTGGCCTGCGCAGTCACTGGGGTGCAGTGGCAGCTGGACCCTGGCAGGATGAGACCCTCAGTGCCCATGGTTATGTCTTCTCCAGACAGCCATGCAAGCCCAGTTGCCTTGCTGTCTGCATGTGCTGGTGGGGGTTATTCTCCTTGCATGGATGGATTTAGTGTCATACCAGTGCAACTGGGCTTATCCCAGCACACACAGAAGAGGAGAGGAGGCTGAAGCCTTGGGTAGAGCTGGAGTGACTCCCACCCTTCCCAGGAAACAGCTTTCTTAGGGATCATATAGGCTTTGGATACATCCATGTGTGGAATCCTTGAGCTTTGGTGTTCATCCCTGCTTGGCCATCATGTGGGTGGTGCCTCATTTTCCCACACACCAGTATTTTGTCCTCCTTGGTGCAAAACCTCCCAGTGGCTTTACTTCCCTCTTGGCCGTGTGCTCACAGCTGGTATGGCTGTGTGTCCTGCAGGGTTTCTGGTCACTCCAGTGGAGCTGGCTGTTCTGCTGCCTGCAAAGTGTTACTTGAGCCTTACTGTGTCTCCTTGCAGTGTGACTTGCTGATGGCAGCACTGGAGTTCCTGTCAGCCAGCTCAATTTGGGGGAAAAAAAATAATGGTGCAACATGAGTAATGAGGTAATGAAGAAGACACAACATCTGTGTCATCATTTCTGCACCAGGAGGTCAACCAGATTCATAAAACATGCACTTCCAGCTTGTGATATGTTTAGAAATTAATTAAGGTAGGGAGAGAATTGCTGCTGCAGCAGATTGCCTTATCTGGAAGGTATTAAAAAGCTAAATTGATCTCCAATGAGCTATTTTTATTAAAAAAAAAACAAATCCAAAAAGAAAAGCCCCAAAACCCCAGGAGTTGGGCTCAGTGTGTCCCTCTGTGAGTATCACATCCCTATTTCTCATGTGTGGGGAGAGGAAAAAGTGGCTCCCACCCCAACATGCAGATGAACTGAGCATCCCCAGGTCCCGGGGGTGGATGGGAGCAGGAGGCTCTGTGCTGATGCTGGCCCGAGCTGTTAGCAGCTGTTAGCACACTCAGAGCTGTGTCTCATCGGCAGTCCTCAGCAGTCTGCTAAAGGTGGCCCGGAGCTCTTCCCTGAGCTCCTTTGGGGCAACCTACGGGGCTTGGTGGGACCTTTGCTTGGTCTAGTGGCCCAAGACAGTGGGGCTGAGCGCTCTCAGACTCTTGACCTGGGGACTGGAGCTCAGCCCAGATGGAAGCTGAACTTCTCCCTAATAACCTTTACCTGCCCTGTGCTGTCTGGAGGACGCTGAACTAGTGCAGGGGGAGAGCTGCTGGTGAGTTAAGCTCCAGTCCTCTCATCTGCTCCATCCCAGGTGGGGATGTTCTCTGGCTTCAAGCTTCATTCCTGTAACGTGCCATTAACCAACTTACCGTCTTTTTGTAGGCTGGGAGAAAGAAACTCTCTCATTCACCCTCCCCCTCTTCTCTGCTCTCCTCCCTTGCAGAGATGATATAAGCCAGGGACTAAATGTAGTTAACGATATGATCTTGTATTTAGGGAATTCGCTTTTGGGGGATTTGTCTTTAAAGTGTCACTTTTGTGACAATGACACCTGTTATGTTAATAATTTTTCGCTAATCTCTCCGTTTCCTACCTCAGCTACTGTGAATACATTAGACATTTTATAACTTTCTGTGTAGCTGAGGGGTTTATTTCCCCCCACTGTGTTAAAATATGTAACTGGAGTGGTTGATTTGCATCTCTGATAAAGCAAGGCTGAATAAATACTCTTAGTTCATACGAACTGAGAAGCAAACTAACTTTCTTGTGGCATCCCCAGAGCAATGAAAGTTGGGACTGGTACTGGGGGAAGAGCAGCCACAGGAAGCATTTGGGAGGGGTCTGGTTTTTGCAGATGGCATCAAATGCGCAGGAGGGATCTAGAGCCTTCCAAAACTGCCAACCTCAGCGTGCTGAGAAGAGGATGGCTGGAGGGGAACAAGTACGAGCTGAGCTTTTTTTCAAAGGTGGCCGGTCTGGTCAGGGAATGGTGGAGCTGGAAGGGGGGATGCTGAAGTGGTGATGAGATGATAAAAAACCCTGGAAGGAAAGGTTTGGAATATGGGTGAGGAGCATGGAGCAGCCTTAGCTCGTGGCTCAAGGTGGGACACGTGGCGAGGCACCGCGTGCGTCTGCCTTCGCCCCCGTGGCGGGTCCCCCCGCGCTGCCGGTGCCAGCTCGCTGGGTATTTTTATCCTGCGGCACGCTGGGCTGCGCGGGGAGTTTGCTGCTTGCAGATTCTTGTCCTGAACTTGTTCCTTTCCTTCCTCCTCCTCGCTCTTCCCCTTCCCACCATCTGTCCAGGAGAAACTCTTGCGTGTCGGCAGCGCCGCGGGGTGCAGCTGGGAGCGTGACCTTTCCTCCGAGTTTTTTCTCTCAGCCCGGATGAAGCAGATGGAGAAGCCAGACTTTGGTGGGGTGGCTCTGCCTCAGCTCTCCTGGTTTGCAGGGCAGTCAAAGAGGAAGGAGCATCCCTGGGACAGGGATGGGTCTCATCTGAGCTGCTGGGCTCTCCGTGAGAGCAATTCCAGACGGGAGCCCTGTGCTAATCCTGTGTGTAAAGTGCTGGGAGTGTTTGATGGGTACCTTTGAAACATTGACGTAAATGCAGCAGTGCTTTGCAGCTCCCAGTCTGGATCTAACAGCTTGAAACTGCCGGGCTCAGAACTTTACCTGTGACATTAAAATTGTTACGAAACTCTCATCCAGGAAAACTCCTGTGGATGATGCTGAGTTTTCTGGGAGCTGTGGTGGTGGCTGGGGCTGGCTGACCCCAGCTCTGAGGTAATTGCTTGTGCTGGAGAGTGTTCTGGGGTGCAGACCTCCCGCTGCCTGCCTTGGGGTGCTCCTTGACTGGGTGACGGGGATGCTGGCAGAGTGTAGGGTGCTGTCCCCTTGCCAATGAGGCTGTGCTGGGGCACAGTGGGGATGCTCAGCATGCTTTTTACATCCCCATGGGAACAGCATCATCTCCAGCTTTCTGCCAGAACACGTGCTCTGACCCTGGGAAGCAGGCACTGGGGAATGCTCCTTGCCCTGAGGTTTGCGTGTCCCATTCCAGCTCCGAGGGAGCCTGAAGGCTGGATTGGCCTTCAGATAAGGAGAGAAACACCCTACTTCTTCCTTCGAACCTTGTATTATCTGCAGATCTTGCTTCTGCTGGTAGTTATTCATGTTTGAATGCAAGTTAGAATTGCTTGCATCAGTTACAATGTTGTTGGTATCAGGCGTTGGCTCATGTAGAGGTGAACTGTGATAAACCTGATGCAGAGCAGCTTCTAGGCGGTTGTGAAAGATTTTGTATTACAGCACCACAAAAGACTGACTGGGTTTTCATTTGGTTGGCAAATCCCGAGGATGGGAGTAAGTGTTAATGACAGGATGAAATGCAATATCCTATTTGTCCCCAGAAATATGTTTTGCTTTCAGGTTGGGCTTGCTGCTTTTTTTTTTTTTCCCATTTAAAAATAAATTGGACTTAGTTTCACAAGGCAGCTCTATACTGTGAAAAGGCAGAGCGCTTTTTGTTCAGGAAAGTGTCAGAATGAAATGTTTCTACTCTTCAACACTTTCCATATCCTCCCCAAAACCACTTACACTTTACTTTCAGCTGATGTGAAACTGTCTGAGCAGATAAACCGTTCCTTGGCAAGCCTTGCCAAGCTCGTTGTGGAGTAACTGTGCCTGGAACAGGGGCAGTGCTGTGGGTCTGGTGACCACCCACTGAGTGTCCCCAGCCTCTGCAGCGCCTGGCCCTGGTGCAGGGGATGCTCAAACACCCGCCAGCATGGAACAGGGGGAGGAAGCACATTGTATTGTGATTTTTCTCCCATCATCATAAGGCTGGTAATGCAGCAGAGGACTTTGTGTGTGTGTGTGTCTCTGGATCTTGCTGCTGTAGGATGTTGGGCAAAATTCCCATCGGCTTAATTGGGAGCAACGTCAGGCCAAGTGTGGTTATTTTTACCTGTCACTGCTCCCACTCCACCTCCTCCCTCCCACCTCCACCCCCCCGGACAAGAGGGAGCAAGCTCTGTTTTCAGCCTTTAAAAGGTCTCTGCCAGCTCCAAGCAGCAGCCTTGAGTTCACAGTGTGCAGCAGAGGAAAAGGGGGGTGGGGTGGTGGTGGGAAAAAAGTAATTACGCTTATTTTTAAAATCCCATTATCTAAAACTGCAGGAAAAGAATTATTTTTGAAGGGAGCTGTTTGGACTGGTTGGGTTGTGCCCTGGGCCGGAGCTCCGTGGGGTAGGGCTGGATTTGTTACAACAGTGGCTGGAGAGGGAGCAGGTGGGACCACCAGCCCCAGCTCTGCTGGGAAACACTCAGCTTTCAGGGGTTTGGCACTTTATTTGTCGTGTTGCTCTTTATCCAACAGGGAAATTGGTTGTTTTCCCTTCTAGCTTCCCTTCTAGCTCCTCAGGGTAGAGTGGTCCACTTGTTTGTTTGTTTGTTTTGGATGGGGAAGCAAGAAACCTGCCTGCAGGAGGATGGCAGCAAAGCTGACTGATGCTGTAGCAATGCCATGTATCTCTGCTTCCCTCCCCAGAGGGTCTGTCTGGTTAGGAACCCACGGGCAGTCACACCTTAGGCCACTGTGAGTTCTTCTGCTGTCCTGGGCATGGTTTTCCTCATCGCACCAAACTCACGAGCTGGGGATGAAACCCAGGAGGTGCCAGCAGCGATTGCTGGGAGAACAGAGAGGAGCCTCAGTGTTGAATTTGCTGCTGTTTTTGCAGCCTTTGGAGTGCTCCAGGAGCAGTGTTCTGCAGAGGTCTGTGTCAGGGAGTGGGTTTGATAAGGCAGAAGGGATGTGCAGTGTCTGGGTGCTGTGAGCTGCAGCCATCAGCAGCATGAAGTGGCAATGGGGGGAACAACAGGACAGAGGGTGCTGTTAGTGCCCCAAAGGGAGCCTCTTGCAATGGTTAAGCTGTGGGTTTTGCTCAGCCTCTCCCAGGGATCCATTGTTGTTCATGCCAGCGCCGGGCCTGTCAGGTTCCCTCTGCTGCAGCAGTGAATGGTGTGAACTGGCCGACCAGCTCGCGTGCTGGGACACGGCTCTGCTGGGTGCCAGCTGACCTGGGACCTGATCTCACGCTGCACCCCTGGGGTGGCTGGGGTCTCAGGGATGGGGAGGGCAAAGCAGCTGCTTCACCCACCACCCTTCCTCATGACAGAGGCTTGAGAGGTGTAGATGTTCAGACATTGTCCTCTGCACCCCCTGAGGACCTTATGGGTTCAGACACATTGACAAACCCCTTGGAAAATGGTTCTTCAGCCTCCTGTGGTTGAGAGCAGCCAGGGGATGAATCTTGGGGTGCTGGGTTTGGAGAGCACCGTGGGGATGGAGTGGTAGCTGCCAGCCAGCCTGGGTGTGGGATTAGGTAAGGAAGAGGCTCATTTACAAACTGCAAACAAAAGGAGCGATTGCTGCAAGGCTCATAGAAACAAACAGAAACAAGACAACGGCTCCAGGTACATCAACCTATTGCTTGAATTAGTGCCAAGGATTCCTCTCATCCCACAGCACCCAGCTGACAAGCTGTGAGATGCCTCTGGGCTGGGTGGCTGAGGATCCAGTTATCCAGTACGGTTTGTGCTCTTAGGCTGAGGTTACAGGAGAGGATGTGGATGTGGCCGTGCCCTCCCTCACTGAGGAACAGTGTAAGCTGCCAGTGAAAGCTTTTCTGCCCACTTCAGGTGCTGTGAAAGGAGGGGCTGGTGCTGCCACTGCCTGCAGCTCCCAGAACCTGGGGTGATGCAGTCAGCTTGTCACTGGTCCTGTTTTGAAGCAAACATCTTGAGAATCAGTTGCCTGGGCGTGCTGGTTGGCCTGGCAGATCTTAGCTTCCTCTTTGAGGGCTATCTTGACCTTGTCTCAAGGTGTCCTCAGTACCAGTTTGGGAACACCCTTTCCCAGATGCATCTGGGATGCTCATGGCATGTGCTGGGATGGCTGGTGCAACACTAGCACTTATGTGGAGCCGTTTTCAATTCTCCTCTTCCTCTCCGTGTACTTGAGCCACCTCTGCCATGCAGCCCAGCTCATCCTCCGGTTGTCTGGGGGCCAAGGGAGGAGGAGGAGTCAACCACGTTGTTCTGTTAGCTGCTGCTTAGTCCTGGGGAGTAACCATGCCAAGCCAGAGGAGTGAAGTGACCCGATTCCTCGTGACCCAGGCCTGAGCTGTGCTGTTTGCTGGCTTCTGTTTCCCCTGCGGCCCCCGTGGCAGGGAGCTGGGGGTTTGCATGAGCACTTTGACAGCCGGCATGTGTCTGCAGGGGTGGCTGGGGCCTGGCTGTCAGCAGAGACACAGGCACAGACAGATTTCTCAGGCAAGCTGCTCCTACCTTAGCCTGCTGGCTGCTTTGGGGTTGGCTAC
>VWZY01008290.1:91905-105760 GCA_013399075.1 Chloroceryle aenea
GAGACATTCAAGGTGGGGCTGACAGAGCTCTGAGCACCCTGCTCTAGCTGAGGATGTCCCTGATTTCAGCAGGGGGTTGGACCAGATGAGCTCTGGAGGTCCCTTCCAACCCAGACATTTCTGTGTTTCTGTTTGGCTGTGCTGGGTTAATGGTTGGACTTGATGCTCTCAAACATATTTTCCAACCTAAATGATTCTATGACTCATTGTGCCACTTGCACATGCCTTTTGCTGTGACTAACTCCTGCTCTGACCACTGGGTCTGGCTGACCAGCAGGTTGCCTTCTCCATCAGATACTAAAATGAATTTTCTGCACTTTTTTTTTTTTCTGGAGAGGGCACCAGCATGGGCAGAAGCTGTGGAGGTGTTTGTGGTCTCCCCTGGGCAGTGGGTGAAGCATGAATGTGATGAAAGTGGCTCTAGACAAACACAGAGTGCTGCAGCTTGACTGGCGTGGCCCAGGGCATCGTGCCAGATGCTCTGCTGGTGGATGGAGCACCTGTGTGGGCAGACCTTAGTCCACAGCTCAGGGCTGGGAAGTCTGGAAACCCCTCCTGACATGTTCCTGTAGGCAGCACCATCTGCCCCCAAAGTAGGAGGAGCGGTGTAAAGGGTGAGGCAGGTTTGGGCTCTTGGGGGACTGGCTGGCCCTGCCCAGGGGTGCTAATCTGTGGGTCTGTTGGGGGGCTCAGATTAAGAGGATTCCCCAAGTGACCATCTCTGCTATAAGATGGGAAGCTCTGCTGGGAGGAAAGGTTGAGGCAGGGAGGTGTTCCCCACTAATAGCGGGCAAAGGAGTCATGGCCAAGCTGCTGTTAGCAGGGATTTCAGTGAAACAAAACCAAAACTGAGCCTTGGAGAGCTTCATTGTGTTTTCTCTTGCATTTGGGAAGGCATTAGGGCCACACAGTCTCTTTGAGGGTTCTCCGGGATACTGGGTGGATTCCCATTTGCCCTTCCCCTGACAGAGGCTGCCTTTGTTGGGATGCGACCACAGGGCAGCTCTGGCCATTAGGATGTTCCTCACCCAACCCAGTTCCCTGTGGTAGTCAGGGTTTGGGCTCTGGTCTGGGCATGGTGCAGAGAGGGACATTAACTGTGGTGTCCCAGCACTTGCTGGTTTTGAGGGACTTGCTTTTAGCCCCACACTTAATTGCAAGGTGCTTTGTGAGTTTGGTACAACCCGGGCTCTGCTAACCTGTGACATGTGGTGGTCCTTGCCCGTGAGACTGCCTGTGGATGTGGTGACCTTTATTATTTAAAAGCAAGGTGGTTTGTTCTTCACTCAAGTGACTTTTTCCTCCCCTTTGGAATATGATTAAAGCACAATTCAGGTACCAAGTGTAATGAGCTGAGAGGGATGAACATGTGCAGGTGTCTTTAGCGGGCTCAGCAGGGAGGAGGGATGGGGCTCGGTACCTGAAACTCCGAACAAAAACCACTCATGAGGATTTTTATAGTGATGTGTGTTTTTTTTTAATCTCAGCTTTGATCTCAGCCAGCCTGCATTAGGGAAACATGAGCGTGAGCACACGAGACCTTATGCATTTTAAAATCTCCCCTCCGAGGGCAAGCTGTGGGTCAGCCAGTTTAGGGGAACAGTTTAGTGCGCGTTAAAATCACAATTTCTGCAATCTGCATTTGGGCTCTAGAAAGAGCTGGCAATCTCAGGTGCTTAATAAAATCACCTCTGACACTCCTCCCTCTGTTCGCTCTAAATAAATGCCTTTTTTTCTTTTTTTTACATCATAAAAATGAATTAGGAGTCATTTTGCATTGTTATCCTAGTGGGATGTGCAGCTCAGGATATTCAGACATGTTCGGTGCGGTTGAGGAGTGTGTTTTGGTGTTCCATGTACAGCCGGCGCCTGGGAGCCCCTTCAAATAAACATTTACTGGAACATCACCTCGCGTGTCTGAGCAGCGTAGAAAGGCTGATTGGCAGGTTTGCTCCTTTTTGTTTCCATTCCTGGATGAAATGCCAAAACAAAACTCAACGTGGCTTAACAAAACAAAAAAATATGGAAATGTGACTTTTTATCTGACTTGGTTTATTTAGTTATTTATTTCGCATGGCAGAGTCAGAGATTTTAAAGTTATGGTTCCCGCAGCCACCGTAACTCTCATTTCTTCTGCGTGTGTTACACTTTGCAGGACTGTATGTGCTGTTAAATTTATGCCCCATGCGTGTACACACAGCAAGCAGAGCAGCCGCCTGTGATGCATCTGCAGGGGCTGATGGAGCGATCCTGCAGGAACCCTTCCTCTTAAACCCCTGGGTTGCTTCCTGCCCTCCTTTGCACCAGTAAAAGCCCACTGGGAGAGGGTTGTCCATAGGTTCTGTCAGCTCTGGGCAGGGTTTAAGTGGCACGGTTGTGATAACAACAAGAGGAGATAGTTCCCCATCATTGCTGGAGCTTGGGGATGCTGTAAGAGCCATGGAAAGAAAGAAAGAATAAAAAAGACCTCACACAGTTGTCTTCAAGCCACAATTCAAGCAGCCACCCCTGCTCAGCAAAGCGCTGAGGCGTGTGTTGTAGTCTCATGGACTGTAATGGGAATTAAACACACATTTAAAGTTAAGTGTGTGGTTAAGCACCTTGGTGAAGCGGTGCTCGAAGGGGGATTTGAAGCGTGCAAGGAGAAAATGTTGCATTTTTTAGGAGGTTTGCCCCGTGTCATTGCTGTGCTCTATGGAGAGGTGGGTTTGAGTGGGTTTGAGATCAGGTGGAAATCCAGATCTTTTTAGAGTATTCTTTAAAGTCTCTTTCTATCTTTTAATCCTGGTGTTCATCTCTTCCTCGCTAGACTTCATGCTGCCGTGCTGTGTCTGCCCTTGGTCTGATCCTCATCCCCTGCCTCAGTTTCCCTGCCTGGTGCCCATGCAGCACATGGGGGTAGATGCTTTTGGAGGGTGGCTGTGATTCATGGACAGAGATTGGCAGCACGTCCCCCAGGCAAAAGCTGCCAGCTCTCAGGAAGGACAGTTGGAGGGACACATGCCAACACTGCTCTGTGTTTTGGGTAGGTGACCTCCAGTGACTGAGATGTTCCAGCTCTCCTGGGCGCATCGTTGTGTCTCTTCTTGAATGATCCTTGCTGCAAGTCAAGCTCCTGGCTTGTTGTGCCATTTATGTAGGAAGCGAGTGAGCATCTTTCCATCCCTTTCTGCTGGCAGAGGCTGCACGAGGACTGAGCAGGCTTGGTCTGGTCTGTGCCCATGGGAACATCTCCCAAGACAGGATCCAGCATCTTCCCAAACTCCAGGTGCTGCTGCTCCATTTCTATCCACAAAGGCTCCATTTCTGTCCATGCTTTCCTCTTATAGGAGATGTGACTGCTTCTTGCAAAGCCTGTTTCCAGCACCCCATTTCTCTCCTGTCCTCTCCCCCCTGGTGTGCGTTCGGTTGGCTCTGTAACTCCTCCCTGCCCTCGTGTGCGATGCGCATTAGCGGACAGGGTCATCTGAGGCCTCTTTCCTCTGCTGATCTCCTTTTGGCACGAAGCTGAAGGGATGTTGGTATTTCTGAGACCTCTTCTGCCTTTTGAGACCTGGCTGCGATGAGCTGCTGCGTATGGACGTGAGACAGGGAGGACAGCAGGGCAGGCAGAGGTGCCATGGGTGCATGGCACTTGATTTTGCAGGAACCAGCTAGAACTCCTCCATCATGGGAATGGCAGCCAGAGACTGGTGCTGTCTCCACCCTAGGGAAGAGCACGCTGCAACATCCTGCACTTGGTCCACAACAGCCCCCTGCAACGCTCCAGGCATGGGGAAGAGTGGCTGGAAATGGCCCGGTGGAAAAGGACCTGGGGGGTGTTGGTTGACAGATGGCTGAGTGTGAGCCAGTGTGTGCTCAGGTGGCCAAGAAGGCCACCAGCATCCTGGCTGTGTCAGCACTGGTGTGGCCAGCAGGACTGGGGCAGGAATCAGCCCCCGGACTGGGCACTGGGGAAGGCCATACCTCTAATCCTGGGTTCAGTTTTGGACCCCTCACAATAAAAAGGACTTTGAGGGGCTGGAGCATGTCTAGAGAAGGGCAACAAAGCTGAGGAATGTCTGAGGGACCTGGGGTTGTTCAGTATGGAAAAAAGGGGGCTCAGCGGAGACCTTCTGGCTCTGACAGCTCCTGACTGGAGCCAGGGGGGCTCTGCTCCCAAGGAACAAGTGACAGGACACCTCCCTGCCCCAGGGGAGGTTTAGGTTGGACACGACGAGCAATTTCTTCCCCGCAAAGGTTGTCAAGCTCTGGCCCAGGCTGCCCAGGACAGTGATGGATTCCCCATCCCTGGAAAGTATTTAAAAGCTATGGAGCTGTGGTGCTGAGGGACATGGTTTAGTGGTGCCCTGGCAGTGCTGGGGGAATGGTTGGACTCCATGATCTTAAAGATTTTTTCCATCCACAACAATACAATGATTCTATGATCCTTTCCCCAGCCCTACTGTTTCTTTAAAGCTGGAGGGATCGTGTGCCTCCTGTGGGTATGTCCTGCCAGGCCCCGGGGGGGTGAGGAAGTGGCTGGGAGCAGAGGAGGTCATGATAAACAGCAGTGTGCAGGAGAGGGAAGACTCTTGGAGATGTCTGCAGAGATCAGCCGTATTTTTCATCGTTAATGATCTGAAAGAAGGTGCAAACAGCATGTTAATTAAGATTTGCAGAAGAAATATTTAACTTGAGAGATGCAGCAAAGAGAGAAAGAGCAACAGGGCAATGGAGGCCTGGGGGGGCGCTGCTGTGGTGCGGAGGTTTGGTCTGGAAGGGGAAGAAGCAGACCTCGTGCAATCCAACATGTTAAATGGGGCATCCCAAGCGCAGCGCAGTTGGGGTGCACCTGTGGGGTGCACAAAGGCAAAGGGACCTATGGATGGAGCTGGCAGTGAGAGGATGGACAGGCCTGGGGCTGCCCCTTGGGCAGCCTGGGCACCCCTGGTTGTCTTCACCAAGTTTGGCTTCAGCCGAGGGCTTGGCCACGAGCATTGATTGTCAATTAACAGATGTTGTTCCAACGGCCAACACGGATGATCCCAAGTCTGTGGTTTGCTCTGGGATGTGGCCTCGAAGGATCTGGGAGCAAGCCTCTTCTTGGGGAAACGGCATTTATAGGGTCTCCATGCTGCCGTTGGCCATGGCTTTTAAATTAATTAGAAATCCGTTAGCTCAAATTACAGCCTGGCTAAAACCTAACGCAAATGTTTGCTACACCTGCTCATTGAGCCCTGATTTATTATAGCCCTCGGCAACGGCACAGATGAGCAGGGAGAGGTTTGAGTGCTGAGCTGCAGAGGTCCAAGGGTTGGTCTGTGCTGGTGGCACCTCCTCTCTGGTGTGAGGTGCATGTGCCTTTCCTTGTGTGCAGGGGCTGGTGGTGCTGTCTGTGTCTGGGTTGACCTGGGAGGGGATGAAATGCCTGAAGGAGAGGTAAGATGCTGTAGAGATGTAAAATGGGTTACACAAAATGGGGAGAGTGGAAGATCAGAAGGGACTGTGGGGGTATCTGCTCTGCCCTCCAGTGCTGCACAAGATGCAAGAACTTCCTGAAGCCTTTCTTTCTCATTTGAAATAAAGCATGACTTTTCCAAAAGCATCCAGCCTTGATTTAAAAGAAAAATAAATATAAAAAAAAAATGACAATGATGGATAATCCACTACAACCCTTGGTAAATTGTTCTAGTGTTTAATTACCTTCACGGCCAAAAAGGAAAGAAAGGAAAAAGTACACAGTGTGAAGAGCTGTGAGGATTGTGTGGTTATTGCTGATACCTATTTGCTTGCCATGATTCACCCACTGGGGTGATGTGTTGCTCTGGCATCGCTATCACGCTCATCCCAGCTCTCTGAAGCTGCAGGGTGCCATGGGGGCTGGGGTTTGTGTGTCTTTGTGCAGGGTTTGGGATGGGCAGAGCCCAACTGTCCTGGGGGACTGTCCTTGGAGTGATGACCCCAGGCTAGGAGAGCCCTGTCTCACCCAGCAGCAGGTAGGTAGCGATGGGGCTGGTTGGCAGCACAGTGTGGGACAATAACTGGGTTTGGATGTTGTGCAGGAGCATTAGTGGCTTCAAAGGTAGAAAAGAAATGAGGATGTTTTCTTTTCCCCTGGGGCAAAACCTTGTGCCAGTGTTCAGAGGAAGCAGCAGAAGGGGTTCAGCTCAGCACCGGGCTGTTCTGCAATGGTTTTGCTTTGACCCACGGAAGGGATGCTTTGGTGTAACAGGTCTGCCCAGCCCAAGCTGTGTTCTCCTCCAGGCTGGGACCACCTTCTGTGACTTCAGCCCTTTTCAGGGTGGTGGCTGGCAGACTGTTAGGGCTTGCTTTAGTAATGGCTGGGCTGCATCACTGTGGCTCAGCTGCATTTGACTGCAAAGCTCCAGAGCTGGAGGACTCCTATGGGGAGCCACACCACGTACACCCCACTCTGGGGAGCAGAGCTGAGAAGGGAGAGCCAGGAAAGGCCAGAGCATGTTTCAAGGAAGTTTGTCCAGAGCCCAGACAAGCAGTGGGACCCCTTTGTATTTCACTGCTTTGGTAAAGAAGGGTGGTGGCTTGTGTTTGGAGACTTGTGTTTGGAGAAGCTCAGGAATCCTTGTGCTGCCCAGAAATCGTTCATCATCTCAGATGGATGCCCAAACAGCAATTGCCCTCCAGGTCAGCAGCTTGATAACCTTCATAACTTATATGAGCACCCAGCATCCCAGGCTTTTAGGTGGCTTCTTCCATTGGTTTTCCTTCTGTGCTTCAAACATGTCCCAGCCTTGCTGCTTTCCAGCTTCAGCTGAAGTTTGCTCCAGTGCCACATGCCCCACAGCTCTGTGCACACATGTGTTGTCCCCATCCTCCTCCTCCCATCCCTGCTCCTCTCCCGTGGGTCTCAGCAACCTCTGGCACCCGGTGGTTCCCGCTCGGCCAGCGCAGGGCACACGGGAGCGCGGTGGGAAGGACATTACGTGGGAGAATATGCATGTTCACAGCTCAGAGGATTAAAGGCCCGTGTTCTTATCACTGCAGAACAGAGTATTATAAATCCAGCCTTAGAATACCAAATCCCCGCGTGGCTCGGCCATTGTTTGGGAATATTAAAAAGCTCAGAGACAGAAATAATCAGTTTCCGAATGACACATTGTCAAATAAAACATTTCTCATATTATCCCTTCCTTCCCCTTTCTCTCTGCTGCTCCCTCGGTTGGATAATTTAACATGAAGAATAGATTAAAATGAGGCTGGCTTGAATGCCTCCTAAGTTTGACTCCTTTTTTTTTTTTTTTCTCCCCTCTTTCCCCTCGACACTCNTCTTTCCCCAGGAAGCTCTCCCAGCATGTGCGACGTGGTTAAACAAGCAGCTGCCATTGCGGGGTCAGGGATGAAAGGAGCATTTTGAAACTGAGCCTGCTGCTGCAGGAGTGCTCAGCCGAGGGGCTGGCACAGGCACCCCCAGTCTCTCGGGGGCTGGCGGAGCCGAAACCTCTGGCTCATCCCCAAAGGATGCAGGAGCTGTGACCGGGCTGCATTTGTGAGCCCTTGGCTTCCTTGAGCCAGCTCTCTCATTGCTGAGCTGGGGGGGTAGGGAGGTGCTAATGACCTCCGTGCCTTTATGCCTTTCTGTCATTTCTCCCAAGCAGAGACCTTTAATACGCTGACAGGTTTATCTGCTCCAGGCCATGTCCAGTGCAAGGTGAGCCCAGGCAGATATGTGGCCCCAGCACTGCTGTGGGTATCTGGACCCCTTTCCTAGCTCCAGCTGGCAAAGGTGCTCCTTGTGCAGGGCTTTCTCAGGAACTTGGCCTTTTCTGGGTTGTCTCTGGTTGTGCTTTTTCAGGGTGGGCAGGTCGGTGGGTGTGGAGTGTCCTGTCCTGCCCTGCCCTGCAGCCACTTCACAGCTACAGAGAGCACCCAGGCACGAGCAACATCCAGCCAGGCAGCTCAGGGACTTGGTGGTGAGGCCTTGGAGGAGGCTTTTCCCGGTAGTCATGCCCATGAGTGTTGTTCTGAAGCCCTTTGGTCATGTAGGAGCCCTTGCTTTGCTGGAAGGATGCTGGCACGTGAGCTGGACCTGATTCTACAGCATGGTTCATCGTGTTGAAGATCTTGGCCCTGCTGTGTCCTTGTCATTGAGCCTCCCTTTTGGAGGGTCTCATGTGTCGTGGTTTCTCTCCTGCTCAGCAGGAGAGTGGCCCCTCTGTGGGGCTGCTCTGTGGTGCTGAGGGCTGCAGGTGGCTCATGACAGTTTGCTCCTGTGTTGCTCTGAGGTCTCCATGCATCAGCTGTTGCACAAACATGAGGAAACATGTTTCTGCTCTTCCAGGCTGAGTTGCCTGCACTGTTTCTTACTTCCAGGTATGGAAGGCCTGGTAGTGTCCACATCCCACTGGTCCTTCAGGTGCTCTGGTAGTGCAGGCCATGAACGCAGTCGGCTCAGCAAGCCCTGCCCTTCTCCCACCTAGAGATCCCTGAGCATCTCCTGGATGCTAAATCATTATCCTGATAGTGCATGGCACATAAATTTGGGAATTAAAGCTGAGCAATGTCCTCCTGAGTCCCCAAGCCCTTCTCCCATTAGTGCCAATTTGAGGGGAGAGTTGGGGAGTCCTGATGGGAGAAATTGAGCTGGGCTCTGCTCTCTGGCACCTCGTGGTGCTGGGGTGGTCCAGGGAAGCATCTCTCCCCTGCCTGAAGCCTCTTCCCCAGCTAACTCATCCTGTGAGCTGCAATTTTTGACGCTGCCTTTTCAGAGCTGATCCTGTTTCCGTGTTGGAGCCGCACTCCAGGTACAACACGGTGCTTTGGATGAAATGTAGGGGAAATATTTGAACATCTCCACCTGGCCTTTGCACACTTTATAAAAAAGTTCTGGTCTGTGGCATCCCCTGTGCCAGAGAAACACCTGCCCTGTCCTGGCTGTTCCCCATCATGCCCTGGTTGCTCACGCTGCTCCTGATTTACATGCCCTGCTTTGCTTGTCTGCCACGGGATAAAATTGCTCCGGCACTGTGGAGATTAAAAGGCTGGAAACAGGCACAGGCTCAGCTCATGACTGCGTGGGGCTGAGCGTCTGTGGCTGAGTTTAACTTCCAGAGCAGGCAGAGTCAGGGCTGGCTCCCTTGGGAAAAGAAGACACTTCCATGGACACAGATCTATTTAGGAAGTTTATTTTTTTGGTAAAATTACCATTTTATTTGATTTCTTTTATCATGGTAATGTAGTTGGGAGATGTATTGAATAAAATTTGGAGGCAGTGGAAGAGGAGAGCTTTGCAGAGAAGGTCTTAGTCTGGAGTATGTTGTGCTGTGCCCCCACGTTTGCAGCTGAAGTGTGGTTGGAACCACAGGCAGATCACAACCAGAACAGTGGAGCTGGAGTAACTCTGCCCTGGGCATCAGCAGTTGTGTGGTGCCATTTGTTGCACCTTTATTTGTGTGAAATGTTGAGTGTCTCTGGTGAGGTTTTACTGCTCCTGTGTTGGTGGCTGGGTTGTTCTGATGAGGTTTTCTTTCCAATCTGGTGGGATGCAATTGCCTCCTTTCCCTTGTGCAGGGCAGGAGGGGGAGCTTGCCCACCTCAGCCCCTGTGCACATGGGTGGGCTGAGAGGCTGGGGAGACCCAAGGGGTGTGTGGCAAGAACGAAGGCCCTGGGACAGTGAGTAGAGCTAAACTGGGGCTGTCACTCTGCTGTCCAAAGCTAAAGACCACCTCTGGCACCTGCTCCACCAGCCTGTGGTGTGCCACCCCAGAGGTGGCTGTTCCGTGAACCCACTCGTGCAGTTTGTGAACCACAGATAAAATGGTGCTCTGGGGGTGGAAGAGGAGAGTCCATTGATGCTGACCTCATCATCTTCTTAGTATCCATCCCTGTGCCCTCTGCATCTCCTGACCTGTGCCTTTTGCTGTCCTCTGCAGGGTGGGCTGATCGCGCTGCTTCTGCTCCTCTTGGTCTTCATGGTGGCTCTGTACGCCCAGCGGCGCTGGCACAAGCGCCGCCGCATCCCGCAGAAGAGCGCCAGCACCGAGGCCACCCACGAGATCCACTACATCCCCTCGGTGCTGCTGGGCCCCCAGGCCCGCGAGAGCTTCCGCAACTCCCGCCTCCAGGCCCACAACTCGGTCATTGGGGTGCCCATCCGCGAGACCCCCATCCTGGATGACTATGAGGATGAGGAGGAGGAGGAAACGCCACGGCGGGCAGAGCCCAGCACCAGGGAGGATGAGTTTGGCAGCCAGGTGACACGGACGCTCGAGAGCCTGGGCCGGGGTGGTGAGGAGAAGCCTGACTATGAAAAGAAAGGTTTGTGGCTTCTCTTTCTTCTCTTTCTCTCTTCATCTTCCCGTCCCGTGTTGGGGTGTCGTGTGTGGTGTCACCTAGAGAGGATGGACCATGGCTAGTACTTGGCTCTCCAGGCTTTGGTCCTTAGCTGTCATCTGCAAGATGGTTTGCAGATCTTGTCCTAGCACTGCCCTTCCTGAGAGAGGGTATCACTTCTGGATAGTGCTGGGGAAACTGAGGCACGGTAGCTGTGAGCCCTCATCTATCATTGCCAGTCCAGAGGACCAGGTCCCCTCGTCTTGCTGCACTCCCGGACTGTGCTGGTTGTTCAGATGCCACAGAAGTGCGTGAGCTGTGTGCTTGGGAGCTCCGTGGAACTGTGGATTCGTAAGGTTTGACCCATCTCTTGTCAACATCCTCTTCCAAAGCCAGTCTCCAACTTCCAGTGTGAGGCTGCCTGGTATGATGAGATGGGAAGCTGATGTCTTTGTTTCAGGCTTGGTGGTGTCTCTGGTCATAGTGATGGCAGAGACTGCTGTGAAAGCCCTGGCGGGTTAGGGGAGGCTGGGGGAACAGAGCTGGCGTTTCCCAGGAAGGGGCAATGGGCACAAACTGGAACCCAGGAGGTTCTATCTGAACATCAGAAAAAGCTTTTATTCCTCTGATGGTGCCAGAGCCCTGTCCCAGGCTGCCCACAGAGGCTGTGGAGTCTCCTTTTCTGGAGAGATTCCCACCCCACCTGGACCCTGTGCTGCTGAGCGCCCTGCTCTGGGTGACCCTGCTGGGTGGAGCAGGGGGGTGGCACCAGAGCATCCCCAGAGGTCCCTTCCAACCCCCACCAGTCAGTCAGTGGCTCTGTGATCAGTCAGAGACTCCCGCCAGCCTGCCGAGCCTTGATGCTCCTCAGAGAGCTGCTCCATAAAGCTCTATTTTCCACTAACAGCAGAACATCCCTTGTGCTTTATTCTCTGAGAGATCAGACAAACGATCCTGTAGTCGCCTGCAAACAAAGGCGTTGGGGCTGTAGGTGTAAGGCAGGTACCCAGAAGCCCTGCGCAGCTGGAAATGGCAGAGCAGCAAATTCTTGTTGTGGGAAGAAGCGCAAAGAGCTGAATCTTTGTGGATCCCATGGCTGGACACACAGTCCGAGTGTGAACCGTTTCCCCTCCGTGGTGTGTGGTAGGGCAGGCAGAATGTTATCTGGCATCCATAGGGCAGTACAATTCCATAAGCATGGGCTTGGCCGGCTGCCTGTCCCGTGGTGCTGATTGCTTGTAAGGTGGGATATGGGATGCTGCTGCTGTTGGAAGGTATAAATCCCCTGGTAGTAGCTGTAGGGAGCTGGGCAGTCAGAGCTGGGCTGGTGTGGCTCGTTCCTGAGCAGGTGACATGCTGTGATGCTTTGTGACTCCCTGAAGGTGCTAGGCTGGGATTTGGAGGAGCTCTGGTCCCTTTGGGCTTCCCCATCCCCAAAGCTCAGAAAGAAAGTAGCGCTGGGGTCCGTCTGGATAAAGAGGTCCAACATCAGCACAGTGAGTAGCCAAAAGCTGGACACAGCAGGACAGACAGACATCGTCCTCTGTGGTCACAGTGCATGTGATGACACCCATTGCTGACTCTACGGGGTACACGGGAGCGGAGGAGAGTCCGTCTGGGCAGGGCTGAGCAGCTGGGGGCTGTGTTACCTTCCATCAGCCCCTCCTGGGAGAGGAGAGCCCAAACCATGGGTGACAGGTACTGGTGGTGACTCTTAATGCGCTACAGGAAGGCACTGAGGACCTCTGGGAGGAGTCTGTTGCAAGAGCCTGGGTGAAGCAGTTTAGACTGACTGCTCTTTATTCAGCTGTTCTCTTAACTGTAAATAGAACCAGTGCTGCTGAGCCATGTGGTTCCGCTCCCTGCACTTGGAGAACTATCAGCCAGAGGGCCAGGCAGGGTCTGGATGCTGCCCCGCTGCCTGTGCGTGGGGATGGAGGGACCGTGCTCTGCACGGGGACAACTNGCACGGGGGCAAGTGCGTGACTCATGGGGATGTTTCTCCTGCGCGGAGAAGAGCAGCACTTTCCTCGGGGTGTTTCAGCTAATGCACACTTGATTGCCTGCATTTTTAACGTCTGTCTCTCAGAAGCTGCAACACCCACCCCTGCTTATTGAAATGTCATTAGAAGCCATTTAATATTGCTCACCTGCCATGCACGGCATTTGAATAAACAAAAGCAAAGTACATTAGTGCTAATTGCCGAGTGACTCCAGCAGGAGTGAGGGAGGGATGTGCCTGCTTGCTCTGTGCAGGGAAGGGGCTCTTGGAGGAACCCTGGGCCTTCCCTCCCCTCTTCCCCAGAGTGCGTGGGATTCCTGTAAAGACTGAGCCATCCTGTCGGAGCACCCATGGTGTCAGGGATGGGGATGACGACTCTTTTTGGCTCTGTGGAGTCTGTGGCTCTAAGCGACAGAGCTGGGGGAGCCCAGATGATGTATCATGCCTGAAAAGCAGGTCCTTGTTCTTGTGATGGCCATGAGTGGTGGCTGAGGTTGAGTTTCTTCCACTGTTGAAGTGCTTTTTACTCTTTCCCCTTTTAAACAAGGTTACGATGATGGTGATGGTTATTGTTGCTCAAACAAACGTGGAGGTGCCCAGGGGTCCATCTGCTGTTTTCAGATGCTGATCTGAGCATCCCCGTTGGCATTTCCCTTTGTATAAAACTGGCTGTTCCCAGCCCGCGGTGTTAAGAGATGTTTCCTCAACCCTCTGCTCGGTGAGAATGAACAAACGAAAGCCTTCATATATCATAACTGAGCTACCTTTTTTATTCTTTCATATTCTCTTCTTTGTTTTGCTTTTCTATAAATTATTTAGAGTTGTGTGAGTGGGGAAGACAGCAGTAACTGCATTTCAGTTCTCTTCAAAACATAATAGTAAACAAGATCTAGGGCAGAATATTAAACTATCCAAGGGCTTCAGGAATTGGCAATAAAGAACTTCTTACACTGGCTGAACGGGTTTTCCCCCCACCCCCCAATAAGCCAGGGCTGCAAGCTGCCTGCAGGCCCAGGGCTACCCCAGGCTGTGAGAGATGTTCACAGATGCTCCCACCAGCTCAGCTCGTGATGCTGTTGGGCTCTGCACCTTGGATCAGGGCTGTTTTGTGCCTTGCCTGGTTTGATCCTTTCAAACTGTGCTGGTTCACTATGTGCTCCCTCTTGGACGAGGCTTTGCTGAAGGAATCAAGTATGTGCTAGTTACCCCTGTTTGCTGAAGCTGGTCAGAGCCTGGATTGCCAGGGACAAAGTGACTGCAGTTCAGATCCAGGATTTCTAAACCAGATATAAAACTGTACGTGCTGTGGGCTTTGCCCTCTGACCTGGTTTGCACACACGTGGCAAACATGGTGATTCAGGAGGTGTTGGACGTGCCCATGAGCAGCAGATGTGGCCAGGATGCCCGTGGGGATGCGTCAGGTGGGGTGGAGAAACTGTGCAGTTGGTGCAAGCAGGCATCACGTACCTGGAGATCCCCAGGGGCTGGCAATCAGTTCTGCTTGGACACAGTTTTACAGGCGGGGTGAAGATGGGTGTGGCAAAGGAAGGCAAGCTGGAGCC
>VWZY01008290.1:106438-118373 GCA_013399075.1 Chloroceryle aenea
GCAAAGGAAGCCAAGCTGGAGCCTGGCTCTAGCTTGAGGACAGGGTCAGCCTTGGCCTGGGCCTGGCTGCCTGGCCAGAGCTGCCAGGTGTCAGCGGGATCACCGGGGCTGGGNCCCGCCCCCCACCCGCCTGCTCTGCTCACTTGCCCCCTGTGCCAGGCAGTGATTGATGTGCCCGTGCCGGGTTGTGCTGGTGGTGGGTGCTTTCCATCAGTTGGGATTTGTGAACCCCGCACTGTGCAGATGTTGGGTTCAACTGCCCTTTCCACGAGGAATACCGTGGGTTTTGATGCCCCACGTGGAGCTTCTGGATGTATCAGGTCAGACAGGGAATTGCACTGGGTGACTCTGCTGCGTACAGCCCTGCAAAACGGGAGAGAAATCCCTGCCCGGGTGGTCGAGCAACACAAATGTTTTGCAAATCCCGGGCAAGCAGAGCACGGATCAGCGAGCCAAACTTCCCTCCCAAGTCTTGGGCAGCGCTCCCAGCGATGTGGATGGGAGGGCTGTACCCACACGGGGCTGGAGCATCTGAAGTGAAGCTCAGCACAAACAAAACACGGGAGCAATGTGCTGAATAATGACATCTAGCAACAAGCGCGTCCGAGTGATAAAGTTAATGAAATTACAGGTTCTGACCTGATACCAGGCTCTGCTGTGGGTAGATAAACAGCAGGGCAAAGATGAGATGTTTATTTCTCCCTAGCTGCAGTTGTAATCTGGATGCGCTGTGCTAGGCCATTAACATTATTACTGTTATGCAAAATCATTTTTGACTTGGGGGGAAAAGAGAAAAAGACAGAGACAGAGAGCAAGAAAAATCTCCCAGCTCCCTGGAAAATGGAAAGCTGACAAAATTAGAATTGCAGCAGGAGCACAAACTGACCTGGTGACATTGCACAGAACCCAGATGAGTTTAGAAGAAAAATCTGAGGCAGTTTAAGAAGAAAAGTAGTTCTCTTTTTAAAAAAAATTATTTATTTTATTATTAACATAATAAAATGAAATGGAGCGAGGCAGGAGGCAGGCAGCCCCAGTTAGCCAAGAGGATCCCTTTGTGCTGGTGTGGAGTGGGGGCTGTGCCATCTCCTTGAGGTTTTGGGGTCCCTCTGGCAACTAGAAGGTCTCCAGGGGGTTTCTGCCTCATGGGTTTCTGTGGTGCCAAGTGGGGTCTGCTGGTGAGTGAGGATTCTGGGGTCTTGGTCTTTGCTGGGGAAACAGCCCCGTGTCTGAAGGCAGCTGCTGTGTATACACAGTGTTCTGAGGTTCAGGGGATTGGGGTGAATGTGTGTAGGTGATGTCACTGTCCTCGCTGCCTCTGTTCTCGCTATTTTTGGGAGTTTCCAGTCTGCACTCCTGATGATTCCTGCTCTCCTGCCTTTCCTGAGCAGATGGTCTCAAGCTCCAGGCCTTTGGAAATTTGTAACTTGCCTTTATCTTTAAATATACTTGGTGCACATGGTTCGTCCTGCTGCAGCAGGAGCCCTGTGCTTCTGTCCATCAACTGCTGTTTGAAGGGGTTTGGCCCTCAGGTGGTCAGGGGTCTGTTGCAGGCAGCACCACTGCATCCCCAGATGGGTGTGTTGGATGCACAGAGATGGAGTTAGCAAATGAAGGCACATAAAAGTCCAGCAAGTCTGAATATAGGGTTACCCACAAGTTCCCCAATGAGAAGATTTTGACAAAACAAATCTTCTAAGGATCAGTGAGAAGCAGAACTTCTGCTTGGTGAAAACTGAAGGGAAAACAGATACCAGACTTGAAAATCAAGTATCTGCAATTCCAGTCCTGCAACAAAGAACCCATCTTTATTTTCTCTGTTTCTTTCATGTTCATAAAAAGAACTTTTCAAGCGGGCCTTTGTGCTGGCTTCACAGACTCCGCAGTCTGGGTATGGCCTCCAAGTCTAGACAGGAGACAGGACTTATTACCGCTGGTACCGATGATTAATACCATAGGCATATCAAAGGTGTGGTTGTGCAGTCATCTTGCATTCATATCTCCTGGACTTTCTTCTCACCTGCTGTGTTAACTTAGGTAAACCTCTGAAGTTTCCTTTGCTATATGCATGGATACTTTTCTCTGTAGTGATAGTGAGAGGCTTTTGGGCATGCCCGAAAGATGGGCTGGCATCTAGAGAGAACCTGGAGATGAAGAGCCAGCTCTTCTCTGTCACTGGCTGTTCTGGTAACTCTGGTGTACGTCACTTAGTGGTCCAGTCCTCATCTGATTGGAGAGGGGAACCAAGCCGGGCAGCAGATGGGGCAGCATGAGGAAATGCTGAGAGCTGCTCATGGAAAGGGTGGTGGTCTCAACAGCCTCCCAGCTCAGGGTGATATCAGTTTTTGGGAGAACTGCAGAAGAAGGGGTTTTGGAGGGGAGACAAATGGCTTAGGTTTGAGGTAACAGCAAGAGGCAGGGGAGGGGTCCTGGTATGAGGAGAGGAAGCTTCCTGTCCAACCCACCAACCCTGGAGCAGCTGTTCTGGGGGCTGTATCTCAGTCATCATCTTCACCTCCCGGTGAAGACTCCTCTAAGGGAGTGCTCTGGCTTGAGGTCATGGTGGAAGAGATGGGGAGGGGGCAGAAGGAAGAGGAGGAGGCTGGGGAAAGGGATGTCTTGGGGGCAGAAGAGGAGGGCAGGTAGAGAAGCTGTGACCTAGAGATGTTACTCATTACAAATACAGGAACTGTGCAGTATCTTGGACAGAGTGTGAGTCAGAGGCGATGCCCCCATAACAGACAGGGCCATGGTGGTGTCCCCCGTGATGGAGAGCCCATGGGCAACAGAGGTGAGATGACCAGCCTACAGTTGCCATCCTCAGGGGGAGATGGGTGCCTGTCTGGGTTCATGGGTGGCTGCTGGCAGGGAGATCCCCACCATGCTGGGCTGTGTCATCCCTGGTGCCCATCCCAGGGCCGAGAGCCGCTGTCTGCAGCTGCCTTTTGCTCGGGCAGGCAGATGCGGTGCCACCCTGAATCCAGGCATTAACTGGAGGCTTTCTGAGCCTTTAATAAATAAAATGATGGCTTAACATTTGCTGGAGCTGGAGGCTAAAATGGGACAGTACGTCAGGCTGGCATCTGATGTGTCTTGGGGCTCTGTCTTCTTTCCAGTGACCTGATGGGATCGTGACCCTCTTTGTACGTGATCAGCTTTTCTCGGCTCTAATCCCCGCCAACTTCTTGCGTAATTTACAGAGACCTTTGAAAATGTATATTCTTGTAGCCTGCCAGTGGAAAATGTTTTTTACAGCCCGCTATTCCTGGATGAAAAACTCATCTACAAATTTCACCTTTAAAGTAAAAACCAAACAAACAAAAAAAGAGGCCCAACGGGGTGGGAATTGGGTCCCAGCTCATGAAAACATTTCAACACATGCTTTGCTCATGTCTTTAGGTATTAGAGAAATTAAACATTTTTAAGTTCAACATGCTCAATTTCAACTGATTTGAGTGCATTTGTGACAAGAATAGGGGCTCCAGTTGCAGAGGTTACAGTGGGCATTGGGTCCCTCAGTTTTATGGTGATCATGGCTCTGACTTAAACATTGATCTGAAAATCTCTGTACCTGCCAGAGACAAGCTTTGCTTTCCAGAGAGAGAAACATAGTCATATAATTAATATATTAATTACCTTTTGAGCTTTGAACAGAGAACTGACAAACAGGAGGTTTAGATTTCTTTTGATCACCATGTCACACTGAACTGGTTGCCTCCATCCCAAATTTGGGTTGTCCCTATCAACATGGTGGGAGGGGACAATGGTTTCTAGGCCCAGTGGTCCTGTGGGACACACTCCCTCTCCCTTATACTCCTCAGAAAGGGGTCTAAGGCAGCACCACAGATGTGTGGGAGCATGCCCAGGAGGTCTCCCCAGTGATACCTGAATCCAGTGTGCCTCCTGCTTCCAGCAGTGGGTCAGAAGGGATGGGGAATCTCCCAGGGGCTGGTGGCCTCCTCTGGTCCTGCACCCCCTGGCCAAGGGGGGTGCTGTGCCACCATATGCTTAATGACTAAATAAGGCTTAAGCATCTCAGCCCAGACGGGGATCTTCCTTGCCCATAGCAAGTGTAGCTGGTGAGGAAAGACTGGGAGGTTGGATTTCCTGGTGTGGTTTTCTTGTCTTTTCTCCTCTCCCTTCACTATATTCCACTCACTGATTTCATGAGACATGGGAGGGAAGAAGCAGATGGAAAAGTGGCTTCTGATGGTGCAAAGGGAATGGAAGAGAAAAGGGGTGTTTTAATCCACCAGCATTTTGTGGAGCATCCCAAAGAGATGGCAGCTTTGTCAAGTCCTGCTAGTTTATGCCACTTTAAGAAGCTTGAAGGGCTGGTCACCTCGATCCTGCACAGCAGTGTCAGAAGAAATACCCTCGGTCATCCTCTTGCCATCAGGTGACTCGTGACTCCTCAAGTCAGCAGCAGCTTTTTTAATTGAGCTTTTCTTGGGTTTTGTGGGGCTGCCAGTGCCTGGTGGAGATGTCGTGGCAGTTCCGTGCGCAGTAGCCCCGATTCCCCAGATGTCCAGCGTGCTTTTCCTCCAGGCGAAATCAGAAGCTCACAGAAAATAAGCTGTGAAGTTTTGGCTGTCCAAGGAAAACAAGCCATCAGGAACTATATTTATATAAATGCCAGGCGCGCATTGTTCATCACTTGGTGCATCACTATGAATGTTTGATAAAGCGCTACATTATTTAAGGCGTAGCTGGGTTCTAGGCCAGTTGTTGACCAGGATTAGCTTTGAGATGATTTTTTTTGTCTGTGTGTGTCTGCCTGATGCAAAAGTAGAAAAAAAATAACATGGTGGCTGTTTATTCTCCTTGGGAGACCTCAGGGGATCTCAAGCATCTTCCCCTCTCCTGGCTTTCTCTGCCGGGTTGCATCTTGCAACTGCCTTGTGTGCAATGCAGAGGACCTGGGAGAGCTTCAGCTCTGCTCGGGACCATCCTTCCATGGTGTCAATGTGGAGCATAAAGCTGACACTGGTTTCTGAAGTCAGACTGACCAGGAGAAGGCAGCATGGGGTCTGGGATGAAGGAGAACATCTCCCCAGGGTTCCCCATTTCTGCAGGAAATATATGGATGCTCGTGAGCACTCGGGCAGCCCCTGGGACGTGTGGCTTGGAGACGAGGTGCTCCAGATCCTGTCGCCTGCGTGAGAGCAACGGGTTTGTCTCAGTCCGTGATGCTCTGCACTTCGTCACCAGGGCATTGCAGCTCCACTGGCAGAATGTACAAGGGGTTCTCCCCACCGGTGTGTCCCAAGCTTACGGGTTTTATGGGGAGGGGAGCAGGGAGGGCAGCTGCAGCGCCAGCTCTTCGCTCTGTTTGCGTGTCCTCTTCCTACCGGTCGTGCGTTCCCCGGCTGCGGTGCCGAGACAGGTCGCTCTGTCAGCTGGCTCCTAAGGAAGATGGATCGAGACCGGGCACCTGTGCTGATATTAGGTCTGCAGGCACCTTCCAGCCCCATTTATCATTAGGCAGTGACGTACCTGAAGGACCAGCAGGAGAGGAAACTTATTAACAAGGTGCTTCAAATCAATCCTTTCTGATGGCCCCTCTGAGTTACAGCGTTTGCTGCAACTCACCCACTGGGTCCTGCAGGGTCTGGCTGTGCTCAGCCTCACTGCCTCACCCATGGGGCTGGGAATTGGCTCGCTTTTGGGATAGCCTTGGATGTTCCCTCAGCTCCAGGTCTTCTCCCGAGCCAACAAACCAGCTCTCAGCTCCTTTCCTGTCTGCACCCTGCACTCATGTGCCATGCACATACAGCTGAAGCTCCTTGGCCCCATTGCATTGCTGGATTTTGGTGGTTTGCTCTTCTCTGGGTTGACATCGCTCCCTTGTTCTCCCGGGCATGTGGCACGGAGTTGCCAGTATTGTGGAAAGGTACCACCTTGACTGTTGGGCAAAGGGAATTTGATTTGCAGCTAATAAATTAATTCTGCACCATGCTGCAGAGTGGTGGGTGGTGGTTCAGACTGGAGAGGAACCATCATGCCACATTTCCCACTTGCAGTTGCTGGCCGTTGCCATTCCTGGAGCCCTGCCCAGCTTGTGCCCATCTCTAGAGGTGCTGGGACTCACACTCACTTTACAGATGCTGAAGAGCTGCTGCCTCCAGGTTCATCCCCAGCAGCAGTTTCTCAGTGAGGTGAGGATGGGGCTTTCTCCTGCTCTCAGTGGTCTCTGGCCAGCTGGCTCCGTGGGGCAGCTTTTCCTCTGGATTTGTGGAGTGTAGGCGATGGGCAGTGCAGAGAGGGAGCTGGAGGTCAGCGCTGTGCTCTCGAGCCAGCTTCTCTCCTCCACGCAACATTAGCCTGGGCTGCTTCGTGTGCCCATTAGCACCAAATGGTGAAGCTTCCTCCAGAGTGTTCTTATTTAACTTTTCAATTATTTTATAACTTGAGGAGCATTAGCTGCTGCTGAGGGTCTGCCCATCTTCCCTGCTCCTCTCTGCTTGCTGCATAAGCAAAAAAGTTATGATGTCTCATAAAAAAGGAGCAAGTTAAGGGTTTTATTGGAGTGGAAATGGTGGGAAACAGAGTCTCTGGTGGCTTGGAACTTCTCAGTGCTGAGGCAGGGGGAGATGGGGCAGCATCTCATGGCCAGGGGATTTTCCTTGTAGAAGTAGAAATGGGGTAAAGGGAGAAATCATAGAATGCTTTTGGTTGGAAGGGACCTTTAAAGGTCATCTAGTGCAACCCCCCCAGCAGTCAGGGCATTTTTAACTAGAGCAGGGTGCTCAGAGCCCGGGCCAACCTCACCTGCAGTGATTCCAGGGATGGGGCAGCCACCACCTCTCTGGGCAATCTGGGCCAGGTTTCCACCATCCTCAGTGTCAAAAGTTTCTTCCTTCTATGTAGGCTGAATCTCCCCTCTTTTAGTATAAAACCATCCCCCCTTGTCCTGTCCCACCAGGCCCTGATCAAAAGTCTGTCCCCACCTTTCTGACAGGCACCTTGAAGCACTAAAAGGCCACCAAAAGGTCTCCCCAAAGCCTTTTCTCCAGGCTGAGCACCTCCAGTCTATGATGCCCTGTGGGTGTCAGGGGAGGGATGTCCTAGAAAAGTCTGTGCCCCATAGAAGAGCTGAGGGTTTCCTAGTCAGAAACAGCTCCTGGGAAGGTCAAACCCAGCTGGTAGCAGCCCGAGGAGCTCAGAGACCCGTCTGCTTTTGCAAGATGCTCGCAATGCAAAGGTGTGAGGCAGAGGCAGGGACCATTGGACCGTGGCTCTTAAGCGTTTGGTCTTTTGCAATGTGTTTATAATTATATTGCATTATCTTAATTACCGACACGGGAAGGCAGGAGTGTGACGGGGGAAGGCAAGGGAGGAAGGTGGCAAGGCAGGGAAGTGTGGGGTGACAACTCGCAGCCTCTCCCGATGGGGCAGCGATTGTGGTTGTAGTTGGAAATGATGCTATTAATACAATGCTTATTCATTTCCTATCATAAAAAAAAAAAAGGGAAGCATTTTGCAATTACCCAATTCCGAATGAAATTAACATTCCGTGGCATTTTCCAGTAAACGGTTAGTTTGCACACATGAGTGGAGGCAATTAGCTGGGAAGCGATTGAGTGCCGTGACTGGAGAGAGGATGAAGAAGGGTCAGGGCAGCCAGTGCTGGGCGGGAGCTGCCTTGGGCTCTGGCTGCTCTTTCCCAATGCACTGCGTGTTCCCCCCAGTTTGCCTGCTTTGAGGGGCAGCTCACCCAACCCGCAGCAAGGGCAGGAGCTGCAGGTACTATCCCCTGCTCTCCATAGGTGTGGGGAACTGTAAAGCTTTGCAATAAAGAGGAGAAGCAAAGAGCAGGTGAGTGGTCAGAGGGACTGTGGGGTGCCCTGGTGCTCCCCAGCATCCCCACCCCCGCTGTGGTACCCTGAGCAAACTCAGGACTCCACTCCCCTCCCACGCTGCCCACCAGCCTCTCCCAGCATCCCCCCTTCCCTGGCACGTGCCCCAAGCTTTACTGAAAAAACCCATGGAGACTTTTTTTCCTGATTTGTTAAAACTACTGAAACTTGTGATCCTATCAGGGCTGTGGGTTTTTTGTTGATTCCCCCCCCCGCCTTGTACCAGATAAGGACTGTGCTGGCTCTGAGCCCGGAGCTGAGGGTGGTAGGGATGGGGTAGGGAAGCAGTCATCTCATGAATATATGAAGGAGGAAAGTACATTTGTTCAGTTTCCTTCAAAGGAGACATCTCGAATGAAGTTTTATCTCTTCTGCTGCTACCCTTCCCCTCCAATTTGCAATTAAAATAAGATTTTTACGTATAAAAATCTATTTTTATAGCGAGAGATTTATTAATGTATATAAGACTCTATTAATGTATTAATATCCACGTATTAATATCTATGTATTAATATCCCCATTAGAAAAATTATACATTCTCTATTTTAAGACTCAACAAAAAGGTCCGGGAGAGCAGAGAAAGAAAAAGATGTGATGCAATACACGCTGGTTTTCAAAATGCTCCTGGGTTCCCATATCCTGCTGTTTCCACATCTGTATAAAAGAACTTCTTGGAAAAAGGCTGATCCTCCCTCACGCCCCGTCGGCAGCCTGGGCTGGGGGCCAGCTCCAGCAGAGCACGTGGTGTGTCCACCAGCGTTCACCAAAGGATGGCCTGGAGCTGGGGGTGTTGCAGGAGCAGCTCGGTCCCCCGATGTACGGGTCTGTCTGGGTAGCTGGGTTTTGTTCTGATGTTTCTAGATACTTTTGTTTTTCTTAATAATGAGCCAGCAATGTGACCTGGTGGCCATGTTATTCTGGGGTGCATGAAGAAGAGTGTGGCCAGCAATTTGGGGAGGGGGGGTGTCTCTTCCCNGCTGGGAGGTGTATAAATATGTATGTTCTGAGTTGGTTGTATAATGCAGCCATCAGTCTCCTGGTGTTGCTTGGACACATTGTGCCTGTACATGCCATATGACATGGACTGATGGAGAGCAGGAGGCTGATGGGGTCAGAGACTCTTGCTCATGAGGTGGCAGATGGGTTTGGTGGCTGGAGAAAGAGATGGACACGTGAAAAAATCTATCCCACCATCATTACACAGGCATCAGTGTAATTATCTAATTTTATGCTAGTAAAGCTCTGTGCTTTCTGGAGCTTAGTACCTTCGGGGTGGCACTGTTGAAAATCAGTCCCCATCCCAGGTTCAGAACAAATGCCTCTGCTTATTTCATGCTTCAAAAAGCAACAAACACCCATTATTTAGAGAGAAAACAGGGTTTCTGCCATGTGGAAACCTTCCAGTATCATGAAATTTATGCTTAGCCCAAATAGGGTCAGAAGATTGATTTCTTGAACTACTTTGTAGAATAGAAATTTCTGAAATATCGATCCAGAAACATCAAAATGAGCTTATTGGAACTCAGGGGGTTGATTTGGAGGAGCCAATTATAATGTTATTAAACTGCACTATGCATACCTGATGTTTACGTGGCGCGTTGTGGATGTGATGATGCAATGGACCTTTGCAGCCGGTGTCAGGGATTCCCAAGAAAACAACCTTCCCTGTGCTTAGAAAAAGTGGATTCTTTGAAAAATCCTGAGCTGGCAAAAGGGTGGGAGATGGGCATGGAGAAGAGTTGGTGTCGGAGGTGATGGGGCTGCATCCTACCCGTGGCCATGAATGTATGCACAGGTCAGGAGGTAAAAAAGCCACCATCCTTGACTTCTAATTGTGCCCAGTCTTTTCCATTTAATCCTTGACTGGGTTTGGCATGTTCTTGTGAAGCACTTTGATGCCAGTGAAGCAGCGCGCTCAGTCGAGGAGCTCTTGAGCTGCTCGGTGAGTTACTCCTCTCTCCAAAACTCTTGGAGCATTTTAAGTACTGGTAATGCTGAGGAATCGATAGCTTGTCCTCTGATTCTCAGAAATCAAAGAGAGAGATGGGAAAATCAGATGCTTAAAAAACTGTACTTTTTTTTTTTAAGTATGTTTTACTCAATACCTAGCATGGAAGGCTCTGTTAGAAGCTGCTGTTGCCTTCCTTCAGTCTTCTCTCTTCAGCTGGAGGAGAGGAGAGTTCTGTGAGGACAAGAACCATCGTGGCTACAGGGATCACAACTTTTAAGGAGGGCTCTGCAGACTGGGAGACCTGGGGAAGCTGGTGCCTTTGCCGACCTTAAGCCTTGCCGCTCTGTTTTAATGTGCTGCAAAGAGCAAGACGTGGGGCTGTCCAGCTCTCCCAGCTGCCCAAAGGCAGCACGAGGTGTTGAGCCTGGTTTGGGGAGAAGCTGCTGCCCTTCCCATGCCCAGCTGGGATCTGGAGCAGCACTGGGTGGGGCTGACTGGGTGGCTGGAGGGTCTCTGCAGGGTGGGTGCAGAGCATGGGCTTAGGCTGAGAGCAGTTCTCCAGCATGGGGTGCAGCTGCTGCACTGGGGTCCTCCAAGGCCTCCCATCTCTGGTGAGAACCCCCTGCAGTGCTGGGTGCAGCTCTGGAGTCCTCAGCCCAAGAAGGATATGAACCTGTAGGAGTGGGTCCAAACAAGGCCCCAGCAATGCTGGCAGGGCTGGAACCCCTCTGCTGGGAGCCAGGCTGAGATTGTTGGGGGGGGCTCAGCCTGCAGAGGAGAAGGCTCCAGGGAGACCTTCTGGGGGCCTTTCAGGATTTACAGGGACCTCTCAGAACAATGGGGACGGACTTTTTAGCATGTTCTCTTGTGGCAGGACAAGGGGTGATGGTTTTAAGCTAGAAAGAGGGAGATTTCGACTGAAGAGCAGGAAGAAATTTTTAATACTGAGGGTAGTGAAGCACTGGCCCAAGTTGCCCAGAGAGGTGGTCAATGTCCCATCCCTGGAACCATTAAAGCTCAGGTTGGATGAGGTTCTGAGCAACCTACTCTAGTTCAAAATGTCCCTGCTGATTGCTGGGGGGTTTTAGACTAGATGACCTTTAAAAGGTCCTTCCAACCAAAAGCATTCTGTGATGCTAAGGCTACATCTGAAGACCCTGAAGTGCCTTAGTGGGTTGAGGGCTTGTTTCCAAGCACTAGGGACTGTTTCCATCGCCACCTGCTCTATCCTGGTTTCTCAGCCTCTGCTGTGCCTGTGTCCGAGTTACAGGCTGTCTGTGGTCGCGCTGATCCAAGCCTTGGACTGTGTTTTGGAGAATTCCTCTGGTCAGTGAAGCTGGTGAGATAGCAGTTTTGCAGTTTTGGAATCTCCACCTGCCAGCTCCTCATAGCCAGCCTATGTGACTTGGGAAGGTGCAGCTCTCCTGGCTGTGCTCGAGTTCTGTGAGGACTGGAACAAGTGCTGCTGCTCCCCATCTCCGTTGCAATGTATTTTTACCCAAACATCACTCATGTTGTTCAGTTGATGACTCCTTTTTTGGTAGTTGTTGTAATTTTTAAGCCAAACAACATACTTTCCCACTGCAATTTGTGCCAGCAAAAAGGAAGGATGAAAATGGCTATTGGTATGAATTGTTTTGTGGGAGATGTGCAAACGAATAGGGGAGCCATAAGGTGAACAAATCACTTTCAAAATAGCACATGGGGGTGGACAGGAGGGAGGTGTGCATTGGGAACACGTAATGTGCTTTACAAAGGTACAGTGACCTTCAGCTGCGTCCTTAAATCGCTGCCAGAGATGGAAGCTGATTTTGCAGAGGCTGAACAGCCTCGTGCTTCCTCTGCTTCAGCCTCTTCTTGCTTCCTCTGCTTCAGACTCTTCCTGGAGCTGTTACGCTGCCAAAGGCCCTCGCTATAGCACAGGGTGAGATGGAGATCACAGCGCTGTGCCAAACCTTGGTGTGGTTCTCACCACCTCTGCCAGGCTGGTGACGAAGATGTGAGCTCAATAGCAGTGATGGTTTTAGCTCCTGGAAAGCAGGGGTGGGAGAGAAGGCGGTTTGGCAAGCATCGCTCGAGGAGAGGACGATCCTGTTGCCTCTAAATCTGCATCACGTTCGGCTGT
>VWZY01008290.1:127703-138295 GCA_013399075.1 Chloroceryle aenea
AAGATGTGTTACAGCATCCTTGATAGCATGAGGAGGTAATAGCACAGCCCTGGCAGCCGTTGTCTGCCTCAGGCTTGTGTTTCCAGGCTGACCTCTGCCACCACGTGTTGGGTCAGAGGAGACGTTTCCGCTGCGGGCTGGGGACCTGCGCCGGGTCTCCCGACTCCTGTATTTATACATCCTGCGCAGTGCTGGGTAATCAGAAAATGCAATATCGCTGTCACCAGCTCTCCGAAGACATCCAGCCTGAGTAATTTAACATGTCAGCGCCATCCATCACGGAGACGCAGCCGGCAAACAAACGCGGAGCGGCCGAGGGGATCAGTGGCTGGTGAAGCGGCTGCTGCCGGTGCCAGCTGCCCGGTCACCTCAGCAGGGTCTGAGAGCAGAGTGAGCACCAGAGCTCACCACCCCGGCCATCTGGCTACACAAAAGCAACCAGGTCTGGCTCACGGGAAGGTGGCAGAGGGATGTGTCCCCCACCCCGTGTCCTATCTGTGCAGACAGCATCTGGGTCCCTCTCCCAGGCAGAGGAGATGGTTCTGCTGAGCTCCAGGGGGAAAACCCTCCCATAGCTGGTGTCCGTCTCCCAGCCCCAGGCACTGCTGGCAGCAGAAGAGCTCAGGGCAGCCCCTTCTCGGTGGGAGAAGGGGCTGTGCAGCAGAGCTGCAGTCCTGGCCGCTCGCCCAAGGGCCTGCATTAGAAGCACAGGTTAATTAAGATTTTCCTCACTGAGGCAAATAAGCTTTATTGGTTTTACCTCTCTGCTGTTTACTTCAAAACCCCAGTCAGTCCCTGGGTGCAGGTGCAGCGTGACATCAGACAGGTGCTGTGATACAGGGGTCTGAACAGGAGCCGGGGGTGGGTTACAGTTCGGGGTGCAAGGCTGTAAACCCCCAGACCACGTGTCCAAGCACCAAATGCCTCTGCGTGTGAGCACTGACCCCTCCTGCTGCTGGCAGAGCCCCTTCCTTACCCCCTTGTTGAGACCCTCCCTCCCCGAGGGCACTGCACGGCCAGCTTGGGGCATGGATGGGGCAGGAGCCACGTGCCAAGCTCCTGGGGTCCCTCAGGCTCCTGCCAGCCACCTCTCATCGCGGTGATAAAGGATTTCAGAGGGCAGAAGGCAGCACTCGTTTTCTGTTCTCCTGCCAAGAAGTGGGGAAATTGTGCTTCTGCCTGGAATAAAGGATTTTTTAAAAACAGTAAAATATTTTAATGGCAGTTTAAAGGGCCACTGTCAACCCCCAGAGGCCTCTTTGCTTTAAACACTGTAAGGATTGAAGGACTTCTGCCAGTTACAGTCTGTGTCACTTTTTAAGAGCCTGTCACTCCTTGGTGGGTCTGGTGGCTGAAGTGAGCTGAGGTCCTCCAGCATCTCATCTCGCACCGCTCCAGCCGCGGGACGGAGATGCCGGGAAAACTGCGGGCCAGCCCTGCTCCTTGCCACGGCTGTCGGCACTGGCCTCTGCAGGGCTGGGTGCGGCTGGCCACTGTGGCCAGCTCGGGGAGAGGATGGGCCAAAGTGGGTGCTGAGGGAGGAAAGCCAAATCCTCACCGTGCAGCGGGGTCCTGAGTGCCCCCCTGAGTGCTGTATTCTTCCCATGCTGCTTGTTTCTGCTGGGTTTGCTTTGAAGCAAACATCTAAAATTCACCGTATTTCACCATGTAGTTGTCCTTGGGGAGAGCAGCTTCTACATTCAGAGGTTTTCTCTGTAAATATATTGCAATACATTTGTAAAATACATTCCTGGGGGTAGAAAGCATCTTCTTACTTTCACACTGCAATTGGCACCGTGGGCTCGTGATTCTTGATGAGAGCAATAAGGAACCAGCAAAATCATGAGTGGCAATAAGGAACCAGCAAAATTCTGAGTGGATAAAGTCCCCAGTTGCTTCTGGTGAGCCCAAGCAGAGCACCTGGGTTGGGAGTGGTGGGTGCTGGCCAAATCCAGCAGCTTTGCTGAGGAGCCTCCCCCCTGCTGCCCCATATCCCAGCCGACAGGGCTCATTTTCTCCTCTCTGTTGCTTGCAGGTGGGATCGGGTTCGGACGTGCCAAAGGAAACTCTGGGTCAGAGGCGGATGATGAAACCCAGCTAACCTTCTACACCGAGCAGTATCGGAGCCGGAGGAGAAGCAAAGGTACAGACTGACACGGGCAGCAGTGATGCACAAGGGTGTAAGAAGAAAAAACATGGTTGAGCACCTTGACTGTATCCATGGGATGCTGCATGTCTAGGTTAGGGCCACAATACCAGTCTGTAATTGTAGGGACAGCCCAAGATGTGCTGTTTGTGTGATGGAGCCCAGTGCAGGAGCCATAAATAGCATTTCCCAGGGATGTTGCTGAGGTTCTGGGTTTCTTTGCTGGTTCCTAATATCGGTTTCACTAACCACATGCCCTGGCTCTTCCCTAAAGCTGCATTGGTGGGTGGTGACTGTCCCCGTCATTGGCCTGGTGCCAGTGCAGCTGTTGGGGGTGGGCACCTTGGCAATTCCTTGCTTGAAACTCCTGTTTTCTGCTCTTTATTTCCCATGCAAAGCATCTGTCGGACAGAAATTTCCCAGCCTTCCTCTGAGCACAAAGGCAATTAAAAGGAACAAATTCAAAATGAGGGCTGGGGCAGGGATTTGTAGACTGTAGTCCCTTCAGGCTTTTTTTTGTGAGTTAGAGGAACTGAGAAACCGAAATCTCATCCACAGTTTGAAATTCGTGCCCACGTTTCTTCCGGTCACATCGCTGCGGATCACTTTTGTTGGGGATTCTCAGAGCAAGCTCTCAGTGGAGGACAGGGCGAGCTGTCAAGAAATAACCACATTGGGAAGTAATTTAAAAATTGCTTTTAATTCTGGGTCTGCTCCATCCATTTGTTTTCTGCAGTACGCCGGGCAGCGGCAGAGCGCAGACAGATGCCCGCTCCCGGCGCAGCGAGGGCAGCCCCGTTCGTTTGGGTGCTAAGGCGTTGGGATAAACGCTCTCTGCGTGCTTACTTGAATGTGAAATTGCCTCAGTGCCTTTGATCAGCTTGATGATTGCACATGGGAATAAACACGGGCATGCACAGGGGTGCCTGTATTGCATTCGTTCCTGCCCAAGGGAGAGTGTTCTTTGGTGGGTTTTTTTTTCATTTCCATGTGTTTTAGAACCACGAGAATCCCAGGCTGGTTTGGGTGGAAAGGGACCTTTCAAGCTCACCTGGTCCAACCCCCCTGCAGGAAGCAGGGGCATCTGCAACCAGAGCAGGGTACTCAAGAGTCCCATCTAACCTGGCTTTGTGTGTTGCCAGGGATGGAGCATCCACCACCTCTCTGGGAAACCTGAGCTGGGGTCTCACACCCTCAGTGTCAACAATTTCTTCCTTCTCTCCAGTCTAAATCTCCCTCTTTTAGTTAAAAACCACCTCCCCTTGTCCTGTCACAGCAGGTTCTGCTGAAAAGTCTGTCCCCATCTTTCTGACAGACCCCCATTAAGTTCTGAAGGGCTACAATAAGGTCTTGCCAAGTCTCCCCAAGATCTCACTGAGTTTAAAATGAACTTTTGGTGAAAAGCAGGGAGACAAGTAATGAGTTAAAGTTACCTGCTGCAGTATGAGAACAGCTGAGTTGCAGGGAAAATGGTGTGCAAGAGAAGGAAGAAATTGGTCATGTTGCTAACGGGGACAAAATAAATGGTCTCAGAGCCGCTGGTGCAGGGGGAAGATTTCCCAGGTGCTGAAGTAAATTTTGCAATGAGTTCTTCTGAAATACCAGGCTCAGTGTGAAAGTCCTTGGGTACTTTGGAAAAGTCACTAAAGTTCTGGATTTTTTAGCTATAGCAAGAGAAATGGGAGCTGGTGCACAAGCAAGGTGTGAAAAAGTCACTTTTAATGAAGAGCAGATAAATCTTTGCTTTCCCACTGCCTTGACACCATTCCCCATGAGGTCAAGTGCTCTGTCAGTCTCTCAGAAGATTCTCGTGCAGGATGCTGGGTACAAAGATGTTCTTATTGACATATACATTGGCTTTGGGTTGTTTGCTTAAGCTTCCTTGTAGGGCAAATATAAAAGAACAGATAAATGGGAGGAATGCCTTTGTTTTCCTTTGAATAAGCTGTTGTTCACCTGGGCAGCTTTGATGGCTGGGTTTGAAGGGAACTGGGGAGGAAGAGCTGCCTCGCACGGCTGCACAGAGCTGGCTGTTAGATCTACCTCAGTGTTCAAGTGATGCTGTGAGAACCTAGTTTGTTTGTGTTCAGCGGTGGCTAACCGAGGGAATTGTCTTGCATAAAGTCCCCATTGTATTTCCCTTCCTGTCTAGCTAAATTTTGCCATCACTGCGTCCTTGAAAGGAATTTTCCATTATCCTTTCATTGACTCTTCTCTCCCTCGTGGAAGGAAAGCAATAGCTTAGTGGGAAGTCACAGTACCAAACTCATAATTACAAGTTCAGCAAAGATCCATAATTGGACGAGATCATAACTCTAATAGAGAAGGATGCGTCGTCAGATACGCTTAATTCTTACAATGATGTTCCCTCATCGATTTTGCCATGGTTCTGTGTCACTGCAGGTGCTGTGAGGCAGTTATGAGGTCCAAGGAGAGAGATTCCTTGGGGTTTCTCTCCTTGGTTTAGTTTTTGCAGGATTGAGCATAATTACTGGGACTGTCAAGGCATTGATCCCAGCCGATGCGATGGGAAGTTCCCAGTTAGGTGGCGTGTAGGTTCGGTTTTACTTCAAGCTTTGCTGAAGCCGGCTGGTTAAGTGGTCATGGGCTCTGCTTGTCTCCTGCAGAAGCAAAGCTGCAGGTTTCATAGTGCCTTGGCAAGGTACGTTAGAGGGATGTGCCCACAGGTAAATACTGAGCAAGGGAGAGCTTCTTCTGGTAGCTCGGGAGCTACCAGAACCTGTTGACACCTGGTTTTCAATGCTGGAATACACAGAGAAGTCAGTCTGATCAGTCTGGAGACAGAGACAGGGATGGCTGAGGTGTCACCTTCTGTGGTCCCCCCACACTGTTCCACACACCTTCCCAGCTCTGTTGCCTATGGGTGTGTTCCCCTGTCTTTGGAAAGTCTCCCGACAATTTAGAGGTGGGGAGAGCATAAGAAATAATGCTGTGGAGTTTTGGTCCTTCTCTGATGTTGGGCTCAGCCCCATCTCAGAGTTTTGAGCTGGGAGAGGCAGTGCTGGTCACCGGTGTCTCTGGGGACCCGTTTCATGCTGTGAAGGGCTCTGTTTGCATCTGTCTTCAGTGAGGCATCCCTCTTCTTCAGCACAGCCCTGTGCCCATGGCAGCTCTCCCTCCTCAGCTGCGTTTTGGCGGGTCAGTGTGATCTCCACTCTGGATGGCAGTGTTGATGGCAGGGCTGCTGGTGTGCACTTCCAGGGGAGCTGGAATGTGGACTTAATGTCTGGCTTTTCCAAGTGAAGCAAGTCCCAAGAGAGGCTGTCAGGCCATGTGGAGCTCCACACTGAGAGATTGGAGGGACCCTACGATGGGACTGGGATGACTGGTTTGCTCCTTTCTGCTGACCCTCATTACTGACTCCATGAGATTGTCTAGAAATTAGTTTTTCTTGAAGCCTGTTGATGGCAGATTTATGCACCCCAGGGCTCTGCCTGCTCGGGGGGCTGGCTCTCCCCTTTCCCACTGCCCTGGGAGAAGTGGGAAGCGTGGGAACCTCCTCCCGTGCTGGCTGTGGTATGTGGAAGGCCCCCGGCTCTGAGGCTGTCAGTCATCGTGCCTTTCACCCGTGCCAAAGGCTCGGCGAGAGAGAACCTGCCAGTGCTGTAGAGATGCTAATCTGCATCCCCAGCTGCCCATCACGGGCGATATCAAGCTTTGATAATTACTCAGTTCCTCTCTTCTGCTGAGCAGCTCTGGGATGTGTTCAGTCAGGTCCCACTCTGAGCTCGGGTGAAAAAATATAAATAGCAAAAAATCCCAACCCCGGGAGACAGAGCCCTGTGCACAAAATCTCACTTGCACATCGCTCCTGCACCATCCCTCCTACTCCAGGGTGATGGTTGCCTCCTGCAGAGCAAAATATATTCAGCTCCAGGTCTGACTTTGCAGCAGGGAGCTCCCCAGGTCGCTTACAGTGCCTGCCCTATTTCTCTCAAACAGAGAGAAAGATGGAGGGGGAGTAAAAAGCAGCATCATAACTCCAAGGCCATGGCAGGCTCCCTGCAGCAGTGGGCTGGTCCCTGTGCTCGGCGCTGCCCAGCTCGTCAAGGACTCACCGAGTCCCAACAATTCCCTCTCCGGTGGGAGTGGGGAGGCACAAGTGAGCCTCCCCCACCTCCATCTGCTTCCTCGGGACCAAGAAACATTCTTCCTCTTTTAAAGCCTTTTCTAGGAGAAGGTCTCTAAGGGCTAAATGAAGCAGCACAGCTGATCTGCAGGGCAGATGATGTGAAACATCTTGGGTTGGGGGAAACTGAGGCAGGGAAAGTGATGGCATTGTGCAGAGACCCTGCGAGGGGCCGAGCATCCTGAACCTATTAGAGACCCAGAGAGCCTCTGGCCCCTCCTGCAGCCCAGCCATCGTCTCAGCCTCTAGGACCTGCTGGGGGTCCTGTGTCTGAGCCCCTTGGACCTGCCAGAGGTCCCTGTGGCTGCAGCTGAGTCCCTGGGGCAGGGCCAAATCTCATTCCTCCCATCAGGCAGAAAGGTCAGCTACAGAGAGTTGCTGGAAGCCCCAGTACAAGGTGGAACACTGGATGCAAGCACAAAGCCATCCTGGCGATACCACGATGCTTGAGATGTGCTGGAGGGTGCCCAGCACAGGTGTCCCAGCTGGGATCTCTCACTGGACATCCTCAGCTGGCTGTTGCTCTTCAGGCAGCCTCTGGCATCTGCTTGAGCTCTACCACCCTGAGCCCACCCCTTCCACACTTGGGTCTGGGATCGATCTCCTCAAGCCTCCTGGCATTGCCCCTGTTAAAAGAGGAGGGGGGAAATATCCCCCTGTTTTCACACGTACCTTTCATTCAGGTTGTCCCTTCCTATCCCAGCAACCTGCTGCCATCCTGGGAGAGCTCCCCAGCACCCCCAGGGCAGGGAGGACGTGGTTTTGGGATGCTCCTCAGCTGAGATCTCCACGAACGTGGCACCCGTCTGTTTCCATAGCACGCGGTGACAGCTTAGACAAATTAACCGAGTCCAATTATGTACCTTGGATTGGTGTCAGCCGCGTGTGTGTGCACGCCTGTGTGTGCCTTGCTGGCTGGCGGAGTCTTCAGAGGGCTGTTAGAGGAATGAGAAGCTGAGCTTTGATCTGCCTCTGTATTTGGTGTTTAAAACAAGGTCTTTTATAAGAGAATATTAGGTATTCGGAGTCTGTTACATATGAGGAAGTTTCGCTTTGATCCTCTCCTGTCTCCAGAGGCAGCAGACACTTATTATTTCATGGGGAACTAAACGAAGTGCAGAATGAAATTTGGGTACCGTGCTCTGCCAGTCCCCCGGCATCGCCAGGGCTGAGTGAGCGCCACGGGCAGCCCATCGCCCCGTCTCTGCCGTGCTCCTCGGGGCATTGTCCCCCCAGGGATTGCACTGGGCTCGGCTTCTCGTGCCAGCAGCCTTCAGACTGGGGGAGATGCCATCGGGAATCAAGTGGGAGATAAAAGGCGATAAAGCAAACGTGTTGATTTGAGTTGCTTACAGTAGCAAGAGGGAGTAATGGGTCTGTCTGTGCCTTGTGCTGTCTGTGCTCGGGGAGCCTTCTCCCTCCCCGGCAGTGCTGACAGCCCCGTGCCTGTCCCCTGTTTATGTGGTCAGGCAGCTGAGCCCCAGCTTCCCCGGCAAGGGGACACACTGCCGCTTCTTGCAGGGACAGACGGACGACTGGTGCTGCTGTCTGGTGCACATCCAGCTGGTTCATGGCATGTGGAGCTCCACTGCTCCCTGCGAGGCCAGGGAATAGCACGCCAGAGGGGACGACCAGTGTCCGATGTGACCTGGACATCTCTAGGTGCCTGGGGATGAGATACCTTCATGATACAAGTCTCATCTTCACCTCCCAGAGCACCAGGGTGCACCCACCTCACAGGCTGCACCCTGCCCAGCCCCCTGCCATGCCCCAGGGCAGCAGTGCCAGTGAGGGACACACTGTTCATTCCCAGCCTTTCTCAGCTCCCAAAAGCTCTGTCACAAAGACGTTTTTTCCACCAAGCAATGAAATGCAGTGCTTTTGCACGATGGCTCGTTTTGCTCGCAGAGCAAGCAGGCACTGCATCGGCACAACCCACCCAGAGCCCTCCTCCATCCCTGTTAGACTCCAGCGGTGCAGGGAAGCTGGACTGGGGTTGCTCCAGCAGCCTCTTTGGTGCCTAAGTCCCCGGTGGCTGTAGCTGTGGAGGGCACACACACCCGTGCCCAGGGTACAGAGATTTTGGGAAGAGGGGCCGCTGTGGGAAGCTGGTTACAAAGCATGAGCTGGGGAGCTGAGGGGTCCACAATTAAAAAGGTCGTGAAGTCACAGCAGCTGCAGGCTCTTTAACTTCCCCTGGACTGTGCTAGAGATAACGCCTTTTACATCTGTTCCTGGAGGCAGCGTGGGTCTTGCTATTTATTTATTTATTTTTTGATTGTATCTGATACAGCCTCAGCGAGTAATTGAGTGTTTGAGAGTGAAAAATTATCTCTCCGGCTTGGCCCTTATCTTGACAGCAAAGCAGCACTTTTAATTTAATTTTGTTCAGAGCATGTGGGTAACAAATTCCACTAATCGCTCTGCTGTCGCCCTCCGCATGGTAACGAGCCTCTTGTTTCCCAGGAAGCGGAAAATAAACACGGCGCTGGATGCGGGCGGGAGGAGGGCGAGGGGTAGCGGGGCTGGGAAATGAAGATGCGCTGTCGGTGCCGGTGCTCGGCGCGCCCGTGACGCGATGGATTCGTCTCCTGGCTGGAGCAGGAGGAGGAGTGGGAGGAGGCGGAGGGTGGTGGATGTCACACTGTGATGGGGAAGCTTGTTCTTGCCGTGAGCTTGGCTGCAGGGGAAACTGAGGCATGGAAGGGATGTGTCCCAACTGCTGGGAGCTGTTTCAGAGCAGAGATTTTTATTCTCACCCTGTTTGGGTTATTCTGCATTTATTCACAGAGTTACAGGATAATGGGGGTGGGAAGGGACCTCTGGAGATCACCTGGTGCCACCCCCCTGCTCCACCCAGCAGGGTCACCCAGAGTAGGGGGCCCAGCAGCGCAGGGTCCAGGCGGGGTGGGAATCTCTCCCGAGCAGGAGACTCCACAGCCTCTGTGGGCAGCCTGGGACAGGACTCTGGCACCATCACACCAAAGTAGTTTCTCCTCCTGCTTAGATGGAACCTCCTGGGTTCCAGTTTGTGCCTGTTGCCCCTTGTCCTGTCCCTGGACACCATCCTCCTGACACCTGCCCTTTAGATAATGGTAAGCATCGATGAGATCCCCTCTCAGTCTTCTAGAGGGAGGGGAAGGATGTTTTGGTCTGTTGTTTTTGCACATCTGACTTTGGAGATCCCAGCCCCATTCTCAGATGTCAGGCAGCAGCCTGGGCTCTGCCTGCAAGGGTGGTGATGGGAGAGTGGGCAGGGCCTGGCTGGGCAGCACAGTGGAGGGAGGTCCAGCAGTGATGGGCAGCTCTCTGGTGCTGGGGCATCTTCTGTGGGGTCCTGAGCCCTCCCTGGCAGCCTGGCCTCCATCGCTGCTCCCTCCCGGTCTCTGAAATCCATTCAATTGTCTGACCAGCCCTTTGCTTGCCGAGCACAATCCTCCCTGGGCTGTGACTCAACACAAGCTATTTCATAGATAATGATTACTTCTTCTTCTCCTTTTTCCTGTATTAATAATGTTTTCGTTACACTGTATTGAAAATTGCTTTCCCTCCTCCTTAAAATGAAGCCTTCCACTCAGATTTGCCTTTATGTTTGTACATTGTAAAATTGAGACTCATTTGGAATTTAAAACAAAAAAAAAAAAAGATCAGGCCTTAATTCTGGGAGAAGTGTTTTCATTGATTTGTGTGAGAGAAAATTCTCGTGCAGGCAATCTCTGCCTTTAAATATGTCACTGTTTCCTTAATGCGATTTTATCTCGACCGATTCAGCACCAAGAACATGAAAGCAAAACTGACTTCATTGATTTTAATTGTCCGTGCCCAGAGAAATGCAAAAAAATGTAACAGTGCCAGGAGAGCAAATTGGGTTTGCACAAGAAGGTCTTAGGCATTCAGGCAGGTGAACATGCCCACGGTCGATGGGGCTGGTGGTGGTGCTGCTGGTGATGCTGGAGCTGGAGTTTGTGACTCTGGTAGCGATGGGGCTGGTGGGTCAGGAAGGACCAGCATCTCAGCCTGTGCCACCTCGGTCATCTCCATTTCCCCCCTCCTCTCTGCCACCTGCAAGCTGCAGACCCAGTGTTTAGAGCAAAGGGGGAGCACCACCAGCAGTGGTATAAATAGGAAGTAAATGCATTTATTCAGTTCGTGAGGCATTACAACTCCAGGAACGTGTAAAGAGCTGAGGCTCAGGCTGCTGGAGGAGCAGGAGAGCTCTCCGGGGCGAGCAGAGCTGGCTGCGGTGCGCACTGGCGCTCAGCCGACGAACCCTTGACCTTGCCCTGGGGTGCGTCA
>VWZY01008290.1:144626-167418 GCA_013399075.1 Chloroceryle aenea
TGCTGGGGGAGGCTGGCAGGGGTGGTGAATGGCTCTGGGGAGGAGGGGTTCTCAGGGAGAGGGTCTGTACAGGGCTCTGAGCAGGTTTTCTGCCTCCTCTAAGAAAATATTGTCCTCAAGATAGATGTAACTCAGCGAGTGAAGCATTACAAATGTTAGAAACCCATCCAAACAAGGTGTGGTGGGACTGAGGGCTTTGCAGACCTCAGGAGCTCTTCCAGTGCTACGGAGCTGACATCTTTGTTTCCAGTGCTTGCCCTTCTCTGGGCTTGGGGCTTTCCTGCATCTGCAGAGGGAAGCTGGGAGGCTGAGCAAGCCCCTGGTACAGCTTTGCCTTTTGTCCACCCACCCCTCTCTCTGCCTTCCAGGTTCAATGAAGAGCCCGGTGAACAAGACGGCGCTGACCCTGATCGCGGTCAGCTCCTGCGTCCTGGCCGTGGTCTGTGGCTCCCAGCTCTCCTGCCCGCTGACCGTCAAGGTGACGCTTCACGTACCCGAGCACTTCATTGCAGATGGTAAGAGCCTCTGGGGACTCGGACCTTGCTGCCCCACCACGTGTGTTTGGGACACGGGTGTCCCTCTCTTTGGGAATTGCCTGGCTGTGTTTGGCTGCAGGGATCCCCCTTCCCAGAGGAGCTGAGTAAAGCTGGGAGCCTGAGGCTAAAATCTCCATCATGTCTTTTTATTATTATTATTTTATTATAATGACAGAATCACAGAATATTAGGGCTTGGAAGTGACCTCAAAAGTTCATCAAGTCCAACCCCCCTGCCAGAGCAGGGTCATCTAGAGCAGGTCACACAGGAACATGTCCGGGGGGGTTTGAAAGTCTCCAGAGAAGGAGACTCCATCACCTCCCTGGGCAGCCTGTTCCACTGTTCTGTCACCCTCACCATGAAAAAGTTTCTCCTCGTGTTTATATGGAACCTCCTGTGTTCCAGCTTTCACCCTTTGCCCCATGTGCTATTATTGGATGTCACTGAGAAGAGCCTGGCTCCAGTTGATGTTATTAATATAATAATTAATTGCGTCTGAAGGATATTCCTGTTTTCATCCAAGCTCGTTGGCAAGCCCTGGGAGCCTGCACAGCCAACTGTCCTGTCCTGCATCAGCAAAGCTGCTCTGCCCAGCCCCTTGCAGCAGCGTGGAGTGAAATTGCTGGGGTTTGAGCAAAGGCAGAGATGCTTTGAAAAATTAGATGAGGGCTGCTGTCACTATTTATTGCTTTCTCCAACTGGGCTCCTTGCGTTTGTTGTGTTTCACTGACCTTTTCTTTATAATGTGCAGTGAGCGTCAAGTGCAAGTTTTCGGTAACACGAGGGCAAATTTCATTTTCTTCCAGCAGACGGGACCCATTATTCAGTCGGTTCCAATTCCTCAGCTCCTGCACTTGTCTCGCTGTTTGGGGCATGTGGAGGGGATGGTTTTTTCTCTGCCAGAAATGTGCTGCGTGGAGCCGGTGCCTCACCAGTGGCTGGGATGTTCCAGTGCAGCCAGCTCCTGGACAGCCCCCCACTTTGGGGGCTGCGATGGAGGACAGCTCTTGAGGGCATTAATGTTTTAGTAGTAGATGGTTAAAGATGGCTAAGGAGGGGCAGCAGCCAGGAGTGATGGAGAGGGGCTTAAACTGGCACCCCATGGTGGGGAAGATCAGACCGTCATGTTTGAAGTAGGGAGCTGATAAAGGACTGGAGAGGGCCTGTTTGCAAAAGTCTGGAGTGAAAGGATGAGGGGCAGTGGTTTTAAATTAGAAAGGAGGGGATTTAGTTTAGAAATAAGGAGGAAGTTCTTTCCCATGAGAGCGATGGAGCGCTGGAACAGGTTGCCCAGGGAGGTGGTTGAGGCCCCATCCCTGGAGACATTCAAAGTGGGGCTGACAGAGCTCTGAGCACCCTGCTCTAGTTGGGGATGTCCCTGCTCTCAGCAGGGGGTTGGACCAGATGACCTTTAGAGGTCCCTTCCAGCCCTGACAGTTCTATGTTTCTGTTCACCCTTCCTAAGGGTAATTTCTTCCTGGCTGTGCTACACGTTCTAGGATGTTGCCCACACTGCAGCGCTGACAGAGCACGTGCTCTCCCCAGCCCCACCACTGACCCCACTCCTTGGTCTGCACCTAATGATGCCTGGGGGATGGGTGTTGTGTGTAGCAGGCTGATTCCCCTGTGCTTGTGTGTGAGGCTGTCCCTGCTCTGATCCCTGAGGATGCTCCTTAGCTGCTGACTCTGGAAGTTCCAACCCAGTCTTCCGGGTACATGGGCTATCCCAGCCAGCAAAGCTTGGGTCTTAATGGAGAGAGGAGGAGAGTGTCTGCTTGGTGGTCTCAGGCTGGAGGAACTGGGCATCAGTGGAGTGGAGGCGTGACAACTCGAAATAAGGGCCTCGTGTACATCTTGACCTGCTTCTAAAAGACTGTAAGGATTGATTGTCCAGGCTGTACATAAATATTCTGAAGTCTTCACAGATCATTATTCTGAGTAGCTGGAGAACAGAAACTCTTTTTGCACTTGGGCAATGAGGTTGCTCCAGTGTTAACTCGTGTCCCTTCAGGATGGGCAGTGGCCAGTTCATCACTCAGACTGGGACTTCACAACTTGTGTGGGTTGCTGAGGACTGGCCAGGAGGGCACTGATGGAGATAGGGCCTCAGCATTCTGCCCCAGCCTGCAGTTCTGGCCCAGGGAAGACTCGAAAAAGCAAAGAAAACAAAATGCAATCTGACTCTGTAGAGTGGAGTGAAAAGCTGAGGCTGTGCTTGTCACCAGGAAGGGGGTGTCAATGCAAATTATGCAAATGTGGAGAAGACTGGAGTGGAAATGGCAATGAAATACCAATAAAACAGATTAATATCTTTGAAACTGGGGAAAATGGGATGATCTCCAGTCCCAACTTAATGACTTTTCTGAAGAGAAAGTGACAAGAGGACTGGTAAAAAGGGTTTGGAGAAGAATTAAAATGAGCTTTGTAATGAAACTGTAAAATACAATTACAAACTGCAAAAACTTTTAAAATATTTTTTATGAGAAACAGCCGAATTCTCCCCACAGAAGCAGCCAAGACATTTTGCAGTGGCTATCACTTTTCCTGAAATCTCATCATTTTATGCGATGGCAGAGTCCCTTGCCTGGAAAGAGAAAAGCTCTTAAAGTTGTCCCTTCTTTTTGAATAACAACAAATCCCAAGGCAGTGCCCAACTGGCAGCAAAATATAAAACATTTAAAGACGTTACAGAACTGAGCTGGGTTGGGAAATTTTAATGAAACCCAGGAAAAACGTGGCTGGCTTTGTTTGCAGAGCCTTGGCACCCGGCGTCTTATGCTGATGGAAAACAGGGGATTTGCTCCTCCTTGGTGATCTCCTGGGTGGATTTCAACCTGCTTTCTGCCTGCCTGAAAAAAGGGGCTGGTGTGGACATCCTGATGACAGCAAAGCGGTGGTGGAGCCAGATCTTTAGCCTGGTAGAAGCTGGGAGCTTTGACCAGTCTTAAACCAGCCGCTCGCACGGCACCCGCTGCCGCTCACCGTGTCTCCTAAACCGTGCTGTGCATTTAAGTCACCCAGCTCCTGAAGCTGTTTGTTGTGTTTTGAGTGATGCTAAGGCAGGGATGGTGGATTCAGGGGAGAAGTTCCCATGCCAGAGGACGGTGCCCTCTTGTTCCTTTGTGGGATTCCATATTTCAGTAGATGCTGGTAGCCAAGGAAAAATCTTCAAGCAGAGCAGCTACCAACACCTCTGCAGGAAAAGCCAAATAAAGGCAGAGGCTGAAAGCAATTCCTCTCTGAGCAGATGAAAACTCATCTTTGAAGGGAACTTTAAATAGATGCCAGCCAGCATGCCAGAAACCAAAGCCAAGTTGGGAAAAGGAGGAGGTGGGGGGGAAAAAGCCCCACCAAATATCTCCAGCCTCAGAGGAAAGCAGCTTTCCCCTCTGCAGTGAGCAGTGGTGGTAGAGAAAGAAGCTGCTGAGCCCTCTGGAGTAGCAGACTGGGGAAAGAGCAGAGGAAGGACTGGGACCAGAAGCCAACTGGCAGCGAAGGCTGTGAGAACATACTCCAAGCAGCACTATTAATAACCAGCCTGACACTATTGCTCTGATTTCTCTCTCTTGGTTCATTTTTTTCCTTTTGTTCATTTGATGGGGTCCCCCCCCCACTGCTCTTCCCTCCGAGCAGTTACTGCCTCGTTTGTGCAGCTGCTCTGCCTTCAGTCCACGGGGTGGCCAAACCTGGCAGAGCCTGTCAGAAGATGCTGGGGCTGGCAGGGGAGGGATGGGGACCTCCTGCCTCTGACAGTGGGAGCACATCCTGTCCTCCTTTTGCTGCTGCAGGGTGTCACGCAGAGCTGCACCNTCTAGTTCTCTCCCAACCCAGCCTATGATTCCGTTTTGGAGCAGCCTCTGCCTGCACTGAGAAGGAGGCATCATTCTGATTTGGAGACAGTTTGCATTTATAGGAAGACTCATAGCAGCTTTTATGAGGATATGGAAATGCAAAGCATTATTTAAAGGACCCTTTAGTGGTGTCAAAGGGGGAAAGAAAGGAAGGAGAGTGCGTCCATCTGAGCAATACAACCCTTTATAAATATGTGAACCTCTCAGCTCTGTAGTTGTTTTCTTTTCAATTTTCTTTCTTGCAAGTAATCATTCAAAAAGTAGAGAGAGCAACGGGAGCAGCTTGCAGGGAAGGCAGGGCTGGAGAAAGGTACCCTAAAGGACTTGGCCTGGAGAACGTCCTTGCTGCACAACAGCATGAAATATAGTATCAATTAAAGCTTCCCATTTTCCCAGCCTGTGAAGAGGTTATGCAGGGTGTGGGTGGACGTTTCTGGCCCGATACTTTAGTGGCAGTGGTAGGTGAGATCCTCCAGCACGTACAGAAGGAAGCACGAGCTACACTTAGCGAGAAGCTTGTAGGGCTTTGTTTTATAAGTGGAGATAAAGTAAAGGGCATAAAGCAGGTTTCTGTCACCTCAGAGACATCTCAGGGCATTCACAGCCTCCTTCCCTCCTCTTGTGAGATCCTTGCCAGAGGAGATGCCATAATTCCTGCGTCTGAGGCCTTGCTGGACTGCGGGCTGGGTGTTTGTGGAGGTCAGCAAGCCCAGGCAGGGTGTGCACAGGCGCTGTCCCCATGGTGGGCTCTGCTCCCAGCCGCCCCCCTTTCTGCTTCAGCCCTCCTGCAAACGGGGGTGAATTCCCCCAGGATGAACATTCCCTGCAAGCGGCGTCGGGAGGAAAGGAACCTCAGTCCCAGCCTGTGCAAAGCCAGGAGAGCAGCGGGAGGAGGAATTGCCAGTCGAGACCACACTTTGGGTCTGAGTGTCTGATGAGGTGCCAGAGGTGGAGGAAGCTTCTCTGTGGCTTCTTTTTTTTTTTAAGCTTCGTGAGCCTGCATCTGCCCATCTGAATGATGATGTTCTGTGATTGTCACACAACTGATCGGTAATTGTATCATCTGAAGATTATTTTCCACCTTCTCCCCACCACTGTTTCCTCCAAGACGCCGCTGGAATTGGATGCTGCTATTAGCAGCTTGTGTTAATTTTCCCCAAAGATTGACGGAGCTCTGCAGGCTGCAGCTGTTGGACTCACAACTACTTCTCATTTTGGTTTTAATTAAATGCATTGCTTTAAATTGTTTGCTTTTGACATCTCCTGCTCAATCTTCTGCAGCCCTCAGAGGTGACCGGGCATTAGCTTGTGTCCTCAGGTGCTCACCCACGTGCGTGCTCGGCATGTCCTGCGCATGCGACCGCAGAGAAATGAGCACAGGGAGATGTTGGACTGACTGACTCCCTACCCGTTGCTTTTTACAAGCAAGAAAAAGCTCAAGATGCTTTTTGATTTACATGAGAAGCACTCCAGGTTTGTACCAGAAGGATGGAGGAAAGGATCTAATCTCAAAGGTATCTCTGAGCTTCCTGAAGTTGCTATCAGGGTCGCCTGTACTTCCCAATGGGTCCCAGTGCCACCAGCCCTGGCTGAAATTAGTAGAGGGAATTTTATGGCTTAAAACCAGATTTTTCTTGTGCTGTTTTCTGCCCTCGGGGTTGTTTTGCTGCAGAGGTACCTGGTTTGCTGTGTGGAGACCTGGGTCAGGGCTTTGGCAGAAACAATGCTTTCCTGTTGCAGACTTGGTGCCAGGTCTGGCTGACCTGGACCCCACGTGTTTCTGGTCAGGTGGCCGTGTTTTGGGAGCAGTTCTACAGATGGCATTTAATTCCATCAGCTCTTAATTGCCAGGTCCCCTCCGTGTTTGCCTTCCAGCTCCCCCTGCTCCCGTGCCTCTTTGGCTGGCAAGAAAATGTGAGCAAGTGGCTGCAGAGTTACCAGACATGAACTCTAAATATTAACATCCATTTATAAACTGTATCAGCGTGGATCAAAGGGATTTCGAGACGCTTTTACAGCGAGAATGCTCTTTGCATGAAGGACTAATAAGATTCTGGAGGCTGAAGTACATGATGTTTTTATCGTTCCTTTGACAGGCTTGTGATCCTGCGCTCGGCTCTTCCCCCAGGGCTGGGTCCTGCCGCGAGCACGCCCGGCTGCCAGGGCAGCTCCCTTTGCCAGGGAAGGCAAATGCCTTTTTCTTTCTCCTTTGCAGGATTTATTGGAGCAAAGCTGGGGGATTGGCATTGATATTTGGATGCTGTCAGCAGGGGCTGGTTCAGAGCTGGGAGTTGTTGGAACCAGAGAAAGTCAGCATGGCCCCACCACGGGGGAGGTGGCACCTCCCAGTGCCTACTGAGCTTCCACCACCACCATTTACCCTCTGATTTGGGAGCGATGGTGAGGGAAGAATGCAACAAGGCAGAATATCTTGGATCCTTCCTAGATGGAGAGATTCAAACCTTGACTTTGCATCTGCAAGGTGAATCTCTGCCTGCTTGTGGTAGGTCAGGCCTGGGAAGCTGGCTTAGGCAACACTTGCTTTTGAACAAGAATTCATGGGGTACCTTGCAGCGAGGAGTTTTGGAGCCTGCATAGCTAGGAATGTGCTGCTTCTCTTTATCAGTCTCCCAAGGAGTACACTGCTGATGTGCAGTGTCTTGGTGCGTGGGCTGTTGCCTCGGTCCCGTGGTGTATTGACTTTGCATGTGCTGCCTCTTAATTGTGTTTTCTGCCATCCTGGGAGAGTGTTTGGTCTTGGTGCTGACTGAGAAATCTCTGTTTGCACGTGCTTTGTATTTTTTAAAGCTTATCATAACTCCTCCATTATATACTTCATGATGGGATTAGATTTAGGCTGGATTTCCACGAACTCTTGTCCAATATCTAGAGAGCATCACTGAGAAAGAGCCCCAGGCTGAAGCGTGGGAGTTGGGAGATACAGAGCATTAAGGAGAAGCTTTTCTTTAGAAGTCTACTTTCTGTCTCGTTCACTACTGGCCTAGATGCTACAGAGGACAGAGATGAGCTGTTACTGGCACCCGCACAGTGAGAAGGTGTGCGGGGTGATGGCTGCAAACTGGAAGAGGGGAGATTTAGATGAGAAATTAGGAAGAAGCTCTGCACTGTGAGGGTGGTGAGACACTGGAACAGGTTGCCCAGGGAAGCTGTGGTGTGGATGCTCCATCCCTGGAAGTGTTCGAGGTTATGTTGGATGGGGCTTTGAGCAACCTGCTCTAGTGGGCTGTGCTCATGGCAGGGGGTCTAGAACTAGATGACCCTCAAGGTCTCTTCCAACCCCAACCATGCTGTGATCTCTGATTCTGGACTGTCTAATAACACCATGGGAGATCTTGTTGCAGCATAAGCTTGATCACAAGGCAGGGGTGGGAAGACACCATCTTGCTTGGGTTTGGGAAAAGTTGGCTAAGTCATCAGCTGCTTTATAAAGTTAGATGTGTGCATTGCTTGTCAGAAGTTCAGCCCTGGTGAAGTCAAGATTGACTGCCAAGAAAACCCAGAGAAAAACTCTGTCAGAATTATCATGAAAGTGCAATTTAACAATTAAAATGTAACCCTGCTCCTCCCACAGGAAGGATGCTCCTCGTCAGAGCTATAATTACATACAGATTTGTATCACTAATTTGCTTCTGCTTTGTCAGAGTGGAAAAGCTCTGTCAGGATTGACAGCCTTTCTGAGGGATGGGGGTCTCTGGGTTGGATCAGCAGCGGGTTGGGGAGCTCTGGCATGAGCAGCCCACGGCCTCACAAGTCGTGTGCTGAAAATACAGCCTCGAGTCAAGCACTCTGTGCACTGCGAGCGCTTTGGCTGATGGAAGAGAAAATGAAAGGGGTGTCTTCTGTTGTTTTAAAAACTTGATATTTTGTTCTTTTAAAAATTTGCCATCAGAATTTTCTGTTGAGGCATTTCATCTTGACCGAGAGAGAAACCAGTTCCAAAGCAAGATAAACTGGCCAGCTTGGCTTGTAACCTGGTGTGATGCTATCGCTCGACTCAAATTAGAATATGGAATTAAGAGTTTGACTTCAAAGAATTTAAGTTGTTCCAAAATTCCCTAGTTTTGCACTGAGCAGGAGAGAGTTGGTAAAGCTGAGTCCCATATTAGTCTGTGGGTGCAATCCTGCACCAAGCCTGGTTTGCTTGCTGGTGTCAGTGTATGTGTGTCCTGGACATCCAGCATCAGGGGTCCTGCATTTTCTGAAAGAAATTTAAGAAGCTGAGGTTTTCATTCCCTGGGACCATGGCAGGAGGAGCTGATCAATGGAGAGAGCTGATAGGGGAGGAGTTGTCTCTTTGGGACATGTTCCTTCAAGTTTAAGAAGGAAGGAAATAAACCAAAGGTCTCTAAAGAAATCAAATAGAGTTATTCTTTGTACCTATAGAATGGAGCAAGAGGGATAATCCTTCTAGTGTTTAAATCAGGATTATAATTGTATGATAGTATAGTGATGGATACATTAATAGCAACCTGTAGTATGGCCTCCCATAGCTCTCCGACACAAAATACTAATTTTAGATGAAAGGGAGTCTCGTTGGCCAAGAAACAGTGAATGGACCAAAGAAGATAAAAAGAGCAGAGGGAGGAGGAAATAGAAATTCTTCAAAAACCCTTTTTTTTGATCTTTCCCTTGGAAAAAAAGAAATCGAGAGAGAAAGGAAAAGGCAAACCCTTCTGGCTGCCTTTTGGGTGCTTTCTTCTTCTCCCTTGTTAGATATCTCTTCTGAGCTGTTTTATCCTGTTGTGTTCTGGAAAATGATTTTTGAAATGTCAAAACTTCAAGCCTCTTTTGTCAAGGCTTAAGCAGTTCCACTGAACTTTGAAGGAGACCCCAGCATGAGAGACATGAACTTTTGATGCTTCCTTAGCTGATCTGGCTTTGATCAGTGTTGGAGAAGGACAAGGAAAGGAAAACACAGGCATACAAAAACCCAAACAAATCCGTTCCCCCAAGAGCTGATAGAACTTGTGGAGCCGGGCTCTCCATGGCATTGCAGGGCTGCTCTGTGGCGTAGACTGGATCATAAAACCAACAGTGGCTCAAGGGTTGTGTCCTGCAGAGGGACTTCCTGGAAGGAGGTCGTGGTGGCTGGTGGACAGCTGCTGTTCCCTTGTTGTATTCCTTTGGTTGTGAGTTGCTTTAATGTCTCCATTTAAGGCAGATTTCCCTGAACTTTTGAGTGAAGAGGTCAAAACTTGTGTTCGGGAGGACAGCTGAGAGGGGAGCAGGATGGATGTTCTCTCCAATGTCTTCAGAGGGTATCTCTGCTGGGGGTCCATGAGCATCAACCAGGTGTGCTTCAAACTGGGTGCAGGTGTGGGGGTGACTCAGTGGGGCCTGAGGTCCTCCAGGCAGGTTTTCAGAGGGTGGTTTGGAGCAGGGTCTACCCCCCCTGCCCCTGTGCTGTGAGCCCTTCATATTCCTCATCACCCTCCTTCCCTCTTCCTTGATTTCCCTCCATTGAGAGACTGCCCAGTGGTGAAAACAAACCTGGATGATGTTCCTGACAAACTAAAGATGTTTGAAACAGCTCTTGCTTAGAAATGTTTCTTCTCAGTTGTTTCTAAAAGGATTTCATACTCAACCTGCCCTTTCCAAGCCCTTCAAGATGGTTTTGATAAGAGAACGATGGTGACTTTTGAAAACTGTTTTCTTTGTGTGGATTCTTTGAAAATAAAGGAAAAAAAAAGTGTGAAAAGGCTTTGAAATCTTCAGAAATTTTAGCTTTCAAAATATTTGTAAAACTCCTTTTCCTGTTATTATTTTCTCAGGTAAGCTATAAAGGGATCAAGGTTGGGTTGTTTGTTTGTTTGTATTTTCAATGGGAGTGGAGGTGATGAGAGTGTCTGTGAACATCTCTCAAAATCTGACCCAGCCGAGCTGCAACACATTCAGCTTCAAAGGTGGGAGAAGTTTCCTTGCTGGAAGTTCTCCTCTCTCTTCTAGGAAGGATGGAAAGTGTTTACAATTAACTAAACCCTTTCATTTCCTTGGGTTTGCTTTGTTTGTTTTGTTGGTTTTTTTCTTAAACTGAAGTAGAAAAGCCTCCATTTTACACCAAACTTAAGGGATTTTAGATTCAAATGTTACATTTCACTTCTTCTTCAAAACAAAACAAAACACTTTTGATCTTGAGAATGATTTCTCCATCAGACTTCCTAAAATCAAAATAATTCATCTTGAAAATACCATGACACTAAAAAGAACAGTTTCAGTTGCATTATAGTTGGGAAGGCCTTTCTATGCACAAAATCTGGCACAGCTTGATCAATTTGCAAATTATTTCAAGCCTCCCCAATTTGTGGGTTTATGTGGACACCAAAATTTTACCAAAACAGAAGTTTTTATCTCCTGGCCAGGTGCCACACTTTGGTTTTGATTTAGGAGTTACTTCCACAAACAGATCATTTAGGGGGTTTGGTCTTCCAGCAGCAGACTGGGTTATCCAAAGATGATGCAAATTTGGCAGCAGGGCCATGATCTTTCAGGTCCTCCTCCTGAAAGAGCTCAGCATGTGGGGCTGGTGAGGAGCTTCAGAGGTCACCTCTCCATTGCCCACACCAACCATGGGGTCCCCTTCTGGGGCAGGATGCTCTGCCAGCTCAAGTCACCTTTGTCTTTACGAATACGAATTACAAGACTATTGTCTGTTACTTGGCTTCTGTTCCTTTCAGACTGGTTCTATTTTAACTAGAAATGGGGTTCATTAAATAGGGATTTAATCGAGAGCCGGTGGTTTCACTCTTCAGTCTTTGGACGCAGAGGGAGTTGTCTGTAACTGAGCTTCAAAATGTGCTTCCATGCCTCCCAAGCCTCACTCTTCATTAGGGAGCTACAAAAGTAAGAAAGCAAGCAAGATGACAAGTTACTACCCAGGCACGTCCACGTAAATAGGGAACACCCCCCGTGGGTTCGTGATGTGTTTCTGGTTGGCAAAATAAACCAGCGACAGTTATCGGTGAGAATTTAAAGCTATCTTTACATTTTAATGGATAAGAATGATAATTAGAAATAAAATTGTGTGGCTTTAAGGTATTTCTTTGTGCTCGGCTTTGTTTTGATGCTTTCCACCGTGCTGTGGAGTTTACCTGGCAATTTACTGCTGCCTTGCATCTGATTGAGATGTATCCTGCAGCCTGGGTGATGGAGGCTCCTGCCTCACTGCGTCCTCGGAGCAGCTGGATCCTGGATGTCTAATTTTCATTTGCTTGAACAGGCAGCAGCTTGGCAGCCTCCGTTGGCTTTGAGCGGAGAGATGCGTCTGTGAATATGTTTATGATGTATAAACAGAACAAGTGTAGGAGATTTGAATTCCTGTGAAATTAGGGCCCAGATTTGTACGGTGCTGAGATCTCAGGATGCCTGAAAATGGAGTCGCTCACTGGGATGCTTGACTTCAAGCTTTGCTTTTTTTTTCTTAATGCATGGATAATGTGGCTTGGGAGGAGGTTTAGAATGGCTGCTTCTTGCTAAAGCCTCGGTGATTCTCTTCAAAAGGAAAACAGGAGTTTGTGTTCAGGCAAGTTTGTGCAGGGTGGTTGCTGCTACGTTTTTTTGTCTTGCTTTTTTTAATTGCTTGGCTCTCATTGAGCTAAGATCTTATGCAGTGCTTAGAAAAATGTCATCCCAGTCCTTTACTAAGTGAAACAACCCCTAAAGTGTCATTAGAATGCACCCTGGATCTATAGACTTGCCATCCTTGGGTGATTGCTAAGAAGGATTTGAGTCTTCAGATAGTGGTTGCAAATTTTGCTCACACTTGCAAGTCCTAGTGCTGAGTGAAAGGATGGCTGTGGCTTCCTGGGCCACCTCATATTCCCCTTGCCCATTCCTCTTGAAAGATTGCTTCTCCCCTCTTTTTAGAGGCTTTTACCCTGGTAACTTTTGCAAAACACCACTTAATGGCAGAGGATTTTTGGCTCCCCTCTGATCTGTGCGGTACTATTATGGAGGCAGTCTTATAATCAATGTAATTGAAGATCAGAGTTAATGAGGACCTCTGTGCCTGCAAAATCCCCCAAGCGATGCTGGGCCTCAGATGTTAGATAAGGAAATGATTGGGCTGAACTGAAAATCTATTTGGCTAATTAGATGATGCATATTCCCAGATGCCAGTGGGGAAAAATGCATTTCACAAAATAAAGAAACGTAAGATTTTGGCAGAAAAGACTTTTGGCAGGAATTCACTTCTAACCTTCAGGAGGGAGAGGGTGAGGGAGTGTCTCTGATATGAGACCACTCGGACGAGAAGTTGTGTGTCGGGCCAGTTTACTCACCTGCAACTGAAGAACTGCAGTGGGAACAGCCCGTGCTGCTGCTGCCCCCTGAGCCTGGCATGCAGCTGTGTCCAGATGCCACCAGCACAGGCTGGGGAAGCCATGCTCTGATCTGGTGGATCAGGATAATGACACTGGTGCATGTTTCTGCAGGGATCTGGGAGGCAAATCCAGTATCTCGTGATGCTGGAGAGTGTCTGGGCAGAGGAGTGTCTGTATGGAAAGGAATGGTCCAGTTAACTTCTTTGGGCCTGAGTGTTGATGAACTCAGTATTTTTGCTGATCTTGACCTCATAGCAGGTTCTGAAGGGTAGAGTGTTCTGATACTGAGCCAAAACATATTCTTCTATTTTTACACTCGCCTAACACACTTTTATTCCCCACCCTCCAGGCAGCAGCTTCGTTGTGAGCGAGGGGAGCTACTTGGACATCTCTGACTGGCTTAATCCTGCCAAGCTGTCCCTGTACTATCAGATCAATGCCACGTCCCCCTGGGTGAGAGACCTCTGTGGACAGAGGACCACTGATGCCTGTGAACAGCTGTGTGACCAAGAGACAGGTAAGGGAGGTTGGGGAAGAGTGAAGGTCTCGCAAAGCTCGGAGACTTAAGAGAGAAGGTTTGTCTGTGGGTACTTCGATGCCTGCTCAGCTCACCTCTGTGTTAATCTGGTGTTGGGCACAGAGGGCTGAGAGGTACCCATGGGCTCATGCAGTGGAGACCCCCATCAGCAAAGGGTATAGGAGGTGGCCACGAGGATGGGTGTTTGAAGTGATGGACCTATCAGTTCTTTGGTGTGGCAACTGCAGGCATGTGGGGTTTATCTGCTTCTAAGCTGTGCTACTTTGCTGCCCATCCTGGAGCTTGTGCCATCTCCATCCCTTTTCGGTTTTGATCAAAGGAAAACAGCACCTCATTTCCCGTTAGTGCCCCCTCCTTGTGGTCACCTAGGTTGGGTCTCTCCTTCAACCCTTCCTCATGGAGTTGTGAAGTCTGCCATCCTTCCTCATCTGAAAATGACCTTTTTGCTGAGTGTGTTCTGCTTTCATGCAAAGGCTGCTCTATGTGAAGCAGCAGCCAGCCCTGCTGGGAGTTTGAGAAGAGGGCCAAAGGATAAAGTGTCACATTTCTTTCTTGCCCACATGCTCATGGGTGACAAACAGTGATCCCGTAGTGAGCTGGGGACACAGAAAACAGCAAATGTGCAAGCAGTGAATGAAGGCAGGGGGTCTGCGAGGGTGGGAGATACGTACATGACCTCAGCCAATGGCTGGCCCTCAGGAGGTGACATCTCCTTAGCTGGTGTGGGTGACAGGAGGGTGACTCAGGGACTGTGCTGGTTTTTCATCTCGCAGGGTGTGCCGTGCCCTCTGCAGTGGTGAGCATTGCTCCTGCTTCCCAGCGCCTCGCCTCGGGCAGGATGCCTTCTTGGTGGTGTGGAGACAAGTGATCCTGTGCTGAATTCTTCACTCTGTGTTTGTGTATGAGGTTCCTGGCTGTGAGCAGGGGTGTTGGTTGCTGGTTTCATCAGGAGGTTTAAGGAGGGATGGCTTGCAGAGGAGAAGGCTTTTTCTGCTATGCACTGTGCTGTTCATACACAGCACCTGGAAAGGAAAGTATCTACCAGAGTCATGAATGCACCATGGCCTGCTGGGGGTGACCCTGTTCTCATCCCTCCTTGCTCAGCTGAGATGCAAATACTGAACTTGGTCTCATAAATTCATTTTCCTGGTCAAGATTATGTTCTCTTCTTAGCACTTCTGTTCCTCGAGGCTTGTCTGCTCGGAGGCAAGTGGCAGACATCGCTGCAGCAGAATAATTACACTGGATGAATTCCCCATGTAGACAAGCCCTGGGCATCACCTACAGTCCCAAGGAGGGCTGGGAGGTGACAGCAGCCACCCTGGCAGATGGAGATGGTGAAGGAGGAGGCTCTTCTCATTCAGATGTCACAGAGCAGGAGGATCTTTTCAGACATCAGCAAAACACAGTAACCTCAGCAAGAGATGGAAAATGCATCAGCTGTCCCCTGGTTCAGAGGAGGAGGAGAGAGAAAACTCGTCCTTCCAACAGAAACCACAGGGAGGTCATATGGAGCCAGGCTGTGACTTCCCCATTGGAAGAGCCCTGTGGCTTCGCTTGCCAGCCCCACAGCATCCTTGGCACTGAGCAGGGTGGTTTAATCCTCATGTGGCTTCCACTGTGAGGAGCGACTGCTTCTCCATGCTGGCCCAGCTGCTGCTCCCCCTGAGCCCCCAGCTCACTGGAGCAGCTTGGCGCTCTCGCTGGATGTCCCGCGCTTGAGCAGGATGTGTCAGATCTCGTTTGCAGGCAAGGGATCGATGCTCGTTGGCCCAGAAGGTGCTGTGCTCCTGCACCATGATGGATTCCAACCCTGCCAGATGCTTTATGGCTCCCATCCCTGGTTCCCATCCTCCCTGCTTACCCATGATGGGCTGTGAGGACAGAGCAACCTCGACTCAGCTTTCAGGTTCCTCACCTGAAATCCACCGATCAGCGAAACCTTCCTGCTGTCTATGCCAGCTGGGTCTGCAGGGGTAGAGCAGGAGTGGGGCTGTGGATTTTCAGAGCCTTATCTAACACCCCTTAAGAGGATTAATCTTCCCAAGAGCTGAGCCAACCACCCACTGAAAATTAGATCTTTGGAAGCACTTATTTGATACCCTACCCCAGGACGTGGGTCCAGGCAACGCTTACATTCATCACCGTTGACCAGCCCTTAGCTGGTGAGAAGTCTCCTCACCAGCCTGGGAGCAGCCCATAACTCTGTGATTCACTGCCTGTATTTTTAGATTTATTTTTATTAATGTCATTCTATTTTTAAGGGTGATTTATTTTTATCACCATGAGAGAGTCAGGTCTGTGGTTTTACTATGGGACATAAATTCTGCCTAGATTTCAACCTTTTCAGGTCAGGGATTTTATCATCTCCGTGAGCATCCCAAGCCATGGGTACTGGGGGTTTCTCCTGCCCTCTGTCCTCTCAAGCTGGGTGAAGAATCCATGAGGAGGATGGACTGAGGCTTTTTGAGCCTGAACAATGAAAGCCTTGAAGGTTTGCCCTGTGAAGAGCAGCAGAGACAGCTTTGATGTCTTCCAGCACACTTACAGCCAATCTGACTTCAGCCTTCCCCTTGGAGCCACTCTCCATGCCCGTGTGGATACAGCCTTGTCCCAGAGCTTCCTTGCCCCAAGGTGCAGGCAAAGCTCCGGGCAGGACTCGGCCTCGGTGGCAGTGCCATCAGCTCCTGGCAGACGTTTGGACGGAAGCCCCCAGGTCACATGTGCTCTGTCTGGTGAGACTTGAGCTCTTACCCCCTCCCAGCCCTGAAGTCCTCCTTTGGGTTGGAGTTGTAGATAAGATCTGTCTGTACAATGTGCTGACTCACGACTCCAGCCACCAAGAGCTACAGAGCTTCAGTATGAATAATAATCCTCCCTGCAAACGGAGGCTCTGAAACACTAGGAAATGCCAAAATATATTTTTGCTTGCCTGACCTTAATTTGCCTTCCCTTGTGCCTCTGCTGTGTGACTCACTCTTTAATTAAATGATTGCTGCCCCCCTGACAAATTTCAAACCCGCCCTGCAAAGCACCAGCTCATCAGGGCTTTTCAGAGGGAGCACCGACATCTGCACAGGAGCAAAATATCATCTTCCTCCTTCCCCCCTGCCTTGTAAACAGCCAAGCTGATGGGTCTGACGTGAGTGCAAAATACACATCTAAAGGGATGCTGCTGAGGGTCTTCCCAGAGCGGACGGGACAGGCACCCCGCTGGGGCCAGGATGTGATCCTTGGTTGAAGGGGTTAGACCAAAACACCCCGTCCTCTTAGCAAGTGCTGACTGTGCTGCTTGTAACGATAACAGGGAAGGTTTCTTGTCTGCTGGGACTGGCAGCCAGCTCTCCTCGCTCTTGGTTGTTGGATGGATGTGGAGGACGCTGCCGCCGCTCGTACCGCGCAGGGGATACCTCTGTGTGGAATCCAGGAGTGCTGCTTTCTCCCTGGACTCCCTTACCGGCACCGGTAACGTTCTGAGAGCCTCCCTTTTCAGCTGCATATGCAAATCCTGATTTGTGAGCACAAGTACCTGCTTTGTATGCACAAAACCAATTCACTTGCACATTCTGTGGGCATCGCTTAAGAGACCTGCTGGAGAATTGGTCCCTTAGGGCCAAATGCTGGAAGAAACAGCCTCTGATTTTGTGCTGTCAGGCTTGCCGGAGCAGTGGCATAAATGAGATGGATAGCTACCTTGATTAGCAGGTGCAAACACGCTGAATTTTTTTTTTCCCCATCTATAAATCAGGCACTTCTCCAGTGCAATGCTCTCCTTTGCATCCGCAATGATGGCCCGCCCCAAAGCAGTAGGCACAGGCTTGTAAGGACCAGCTGAGGTGTGGTAGCAAAAGGTCTTTCCTGGAAATGTGGCAGGATGCAGGACAAAAAAAAAAAAAGAAAAGGAAAAAAGGGTTTCTGTCATCATCCAAATGGGCTAGTTTGTCACCAGAGCCACAGATGGCGTTCTGTCCGGGTAGGACAGGGGTCTTGCAGGCAGGAGACAGTTGAAAGTCATTTTTAAACAGAGCCATTTTTTAAAGGCAACCTGTTAAGGGGATTTGGAGGTTGCAGAGCTGAGCATGTAAATCAGGAGATGACCAACCTTGGCGAGGGTGTATTTGTGCTCACGAAAACAGCTATTTTCTCTGATAGTTCAATTTAATATCATGCAGCTTTTGTGCACGTCAAGTAATATTTGTTTGTTCTTGTGCACTTCGGCTATTTTCGCTGTTGGAGGATCCTAGTGCCTTTATTGACTTAGACTTTTATAAGATGAGGTTCTCTCTCTCAGGTATGTAGTTTAATAACTTGGTCAAACCCCACGTAATACACGATTTCTTTTCAGGCAGCGGCACAGCTTGCCTGGCGCACCAAGCAGGGCAGGAGGCAGTTAACTCCCAAGCTAATTTAGCTTCGGGCTGCAGTGTTATACATAAACAGCAATCAAAATGCGTGCCCGTGAGGGGCCGAGTTCAGGTTATCTGTGCTGTCTTCGCACTCTCGTTTTCTGCCATTAGGGTGTTTAGTCCTGCAGCTGCTAATGTTCTTGTAATGGCATTTCTGTGCTTGGCTAGAAACCACAGAGAGGGGGGAAGAATGGGTTTTGAGGTGTGGAGCCACTCCTGGGCCCATCTCCCTGGCTTGACCTGTCCCACCAGCACTGCAGGAGGTGGCTTCTCACCCCACCATGGGCAGCTCTGGGCAGTGTTCAACCCAGAAGAGGACAGCCGTGGTATGGAGAACCACCCTTGGGCCACCCGTGGGACTTCTCGCCGCTTCCTTGCATCATCTGGGCACACGTGTCCTGGGAGATCTTCCTCAGTGGCACAGCAGAGGGGCTGAGCAGATGATAATGAGAGTAAAAACCAAGCAGAGAATAAACCCAGATGCAATCCTTGGAAGTTAAGCCTGTGCTCAAGCATTGTGATGGGTCTGGGTGACATGCAGTGGGGGGAGAGGAGGGATAACTGTCAAATTAACTTCAGGTTCTCCATACATATTCCGTGGAGCCACCTTCCCTGTCTTGTTCCTTGAGAGCTTTTACAGAAGTTGCATTTCTAGTGAGGATGAGGCAGTGACACAGCTTTGGAAAGTACTGTCCCTGAAGGCCAGGGGTAGCAGAGAACCTTCTTGCAGAGCTTCACTGGGAGCTGGCACTACCACTGCTGCTGTTGGAGTAGCCAGGGACAATCCCCAGCTCAGGGAGCAGCTCTCTGATGATGCTTCACTCGTTCACTGAAGTTGGGAATTCGGTGAGCTATTAAAACCCTTGTTCATCTTTACCTGCGTTTCATTTCCTCCAGATCTCCTTCACAAAAGAGGCCCTCGCTCTGCCGTGTCTCGGGGGCACAGCAAACTCTGTAAGCAGGGCTTTTGTGGAATGTTAATTTCAACTTTCTTCTCATCCTCACCTCTACTGATGGCAACCTGGGTGCCAACCCTTGTGCACATGGGTGTCCCGTCCCTGGTGAGCTCACCTGTCATCGTGCCCAGGGGAGCTGCAGCAGGGCACCCACTGACTCAGGCACCCTGGATGCTGCCTCACACCCTGGCAGCCGGTTCAAGGCCGTCACGGGGAGTGCTGCTGGCAGGTAGTCTGGAGGTTTATGGTTTTATTTAGGCCAGGCTGCAGGCAGAGCAAATACCAGCCGTGGGAAGACTTGGCTGCTGGGATCTCTTGTGCATTTCCCTGGTATGGTCGTTCTCCCTCGGGAGGAGGGCTGGCAGCAAAGAGGGGGGCCCACAGCACCTCCCCGTGGGCTATCGCAGCTCTAGGGTGGGGTGCAGGGGTGCAGTCAGTTCTTCTGGCGTGGGGGTTGCAGGGGCAGGGAGGGAGATGAGCCAAGGCAGTGAGCATCACATGTGGTTTGGAGATAGCAGTGGGGACCATGGGACCACGCCATACCCCAGAGGGAGTCCTGAAGCCTCCTCTTGCACTGGGGGTCCAGGGTGCTCCACAATGATGAGGAAGAACAGCCTGTGAGAGTTGCCCACAGGCTCACAGCATGTGCTTTGGATGGCTGAAGGACAGGAGGTTGGATTTACCTGCATCAAGCGTCCTTCAGATGCTGTGTGAAGAGGTTGGTTCTCCAGCAGGAGCTCAGAAACCTTTTGCAAAGGAGAAATCAATGCAGGGCTTCCTCCAGCCGCTGGTGAGACTGTGAGGCCGTGACAGCTTCATTACAGGAGGTTGGTGGCCGTGGCTGTTGGAGGGACGGGGTGACTTGTGTCAATCTGTTGGTGGCCTATGCCACACAGCCCAGTGCTGCTGCCCGTGCTCCTTGGAATTGCCACCATCTTGGGAGGGACACCAGTGGGGACAGGAGAACTGGGGTGTCCTGTGTGGTGTCAGGAGGAAGCCCATGAGTCCAGTATGAGAGCATCCAGGTCCCCTGTGCCCCAACAGGGGCTTCTGGGCAGTGTCTCCTGCTGTGGACAGCGGTGACAAGGGGGCATTGTTGCCTTTGCCAAGCACCAAGCTGGTGGCTGGGACAGCAGCAGCTGGACATGAGACACCTTTTTGCAGCCACCTGTGCTCCTGGTGAGGGGATTCAGGCCATGCAGCCCGAGCTGCTGATGGGGCAAAGGCTTTGCATCCCTGCAGCAGGGAAGGAGGGAGGACCCTCCAGTCCTTTTGACTCGGAGCAGGCTGGTAACCCTGGAGATGGCTCTGCACTCGCCCAGAAGAGAGGGGCTTTGTGCCACAGCCCCAGAGCGAACACTGGTGCAGTCAGGGCCGGAGGAGTGGGCAGCCACCGCGCTCAACGGCCCTCTCTGTTCGCCGAAAAATGCTTGGCCCCGACTTGTACCTCCCTCTGCAGACCCTTTCTCCTCCTGTGCTGCAGTGGGTGGAAGGAGGAGAAGCAGGAGGCAGTGCTGGGAGACAGCTGTACTGGAGCTCACCCCGCTGCTGGGATGAGGAGTCTGCAGGGCTGAGGGCAGCCAGGGAAGTGGTGCTGCAGGTTCCTTGCTTGCTGGCACCTAGGGTGCTTTGCTGGGGTTGGCATGTCCCCTGATGGGGGGGATGTTTCCAGAGAGAAGGGGACCCAAAACCTGGGGCCAGGATGTGCACCACTTTGAGTGGGAAAGGCAGCCCCATAGCGGGTGTGAATGGACACGTAAAATGCTCATGTGGGTAGAAAGGTGAACGTTTGTTGATCTGTAACCTTTGGGAACAGGCTGCACCCTGGCTGGGGGATGGGCTTTCCCCCAGGATGGTGCCTTTGTGGCTGGGGCATGGCCCCAGTACAACAGGGCACCCTCTGGAACAAGGCCGAATGCCAGGGATGGAGGTGCTGCCATGGAGGAGTGAGTCACGGGCACTGGCAGTGCCAGGAGAAGGTTGACAAGCCACAGGTTTGCTCCAGCAGTGCCAGAGCTCCTCCAACTCCTTCCATGAAAATGCCAATGACAGCAAAGAGCGGCTTGCCCGGGAGCACGGGGACATGCTGCGCTCTGGGCGGATGGATTAGGGAGATCTTGCTGCATTATCACTGCTGATTGCGGGCTCGCCCTAACGAGGTTAACAGGATTACCCTGGCACGCTGGTGCTCGGTCCTGCAGAGCACGGGCACGGCCGGGGGGGTGCGGGCGCAGCACGAGACCTCGTTTCCCCTCTCAGGAGCAGCAGCAGCACGGTGCAGATGAATAGTTCTGCAGCTTCCAGCTTAGATGTAAAAAACAAGAAAGTTCAAGCCTCCAGCTGAGCTGGTCAAGATGCAGCAGGAGCCAGAGGGCTCTTTTCCACCACGTAGCTGGCTTGGTACAGTGCCTGTGCCACTGGAGGTGATGAGCTCGGATTAGATTCATTTCCTTCAGACACGAGTGAGCCTCAGTGTGGGCCAGCCCTGAGCCAAAAGCCCTGGCTGCTGCCACTGGCCGCAGACTGCTCCAGCTCTGCCCTTCTGCAGCTCCAGCACTAAATCTGGCATGAAGCATGGGCATCGTGAGAAGCCCTTTGCTCAGAAAAGGGCAGAGGAAGCTCACACCTGCATGTGGAAGCCAGGTCGATGTGTCCTTAGGTTGCCTTATTCCTTCAGGTCAGGGTCCAGATTCTTTTCACCTTCCCAGCTGAGGGCAGGAGCTATGGCTGCAGTGTCACGGGGTTCAAGAGGGCTGTTCCTGCCCACAGGGCAGCCTGTCACCTCGCTGTCCATGGCTCTGGCTGGCACTTTGGGCTGGGCTGCCAGGAGCCTCTTCCACCCGCCTTTGTGGGGATGGAGGCCCAGCAGGAGGGAGGTTGCAGGTGAGATGTGCCTGTGCTGTTCTGAGATGTCTCCTGCTGCTTCAAACAAGGCTTCGCGCTCCCCGAGCAGAAAGCGGCACAGAGGCTCCGTGTCACCTGGAATTAGTCACGGCAGCGTGGTCTGTGGTAAGATCTTGTGTAAGAGGGGAACAGGGCAGGATGGAGAGCAGTGCTGTGGGTGCTGCTGCCTTCCCATGGCCTCAGCTCTCCCCTCGCCTTTCCAAATAGCTGCACATGTCACAGGATTATCCCATTTTCTGAGCTTGCTGGAGCTACAGTCTTTTCCCAGGTGCGTTTCCTGGTTTGTGCATCTTCTCTGCAGCTGCAGTGGGGTTCCCTTCCCTCCCAGTATTCTGTTTAATAACACACTGGAATTACAAAATGGCAGCTCCAGAGCTGAGCACGGGGACTTTCTCTTCATGTGAGTGAGTGGTGATCTTTCCTTTTTCTGTAACAGCCTCAAAATGTGCTGTGGATTATCCCATCTGATTTCTGGGTTAGGAATCCAAAACAAGAGGCAGGACTGGGCACGGCTGTGTTTTTACCATGGGCAGGGTGCAGGTCTGTGGCTGTGGTGATAGGATGCTTGTCATAGCCATTTGTAGATCCCAATTCATTTGTCCTCTTGCAGGACCTGTGGAAATTGCATCCAGCTTCGGGTGCAGTTACTTGTCCAACTTGGTTATATTGGTTGACTTTGGCTTTAAGCTCAGGCTGGATCTTAACACAGCCCGAGTGATGCTGAGAGGGTAACTGCACCCGTCTGGGAAGCCCACGGGATTTAGTAGCTCTGAACAAAGGCACTGTTGTTGTGGCTTTTGGTGGCTTGGTTTATTTTACCAGCATGTTGAAATCTGCTCTTCAGAAAATGCACTTATCCTGAAGAGGAGGTAGAGATACAGGAACCTCCATTCCTGACACTCCAGGGACTTTATCCAGTGTTTCTTGATCTGTAGGGATTAGCATGTCTGGCTCAGCATCGTGCCCACGGAGGATGGGGACAGACTGAGAATGACAGAGTAGCTCTGGGGGCCAAACAAGTAGGGTGGATACTGAGGGGCAGAGAGAAAAAGCCCAGGAAAACTTGTAAGAGCACAGCCTGTTCTGCTGAGGCTTTCTGGAAACCCCACTAACTGCTTGCTCGTGATTCGAGACACAGAAATAGATCCTAAAGCATCTGTCCCAAAGAGGTGGACGGTCTGCTTCTCCAGCAGTCGGCATCACCCAGTTCACCCCGTGCTGGGAGCCTTCCAACCCAGTTTCTGAAACCCAGGGGGTCCCAG
>VWZY01008290.1:185891-204081 GCA_013399075.1 Chloroceryle aenea
GGGGGCGACCCCCGTGGGGCTGTGCCAGCTCCCCCACCGTGTCCATGAGCTGCACAAGCCACCATTGCCACACCCAAGAGCATCCTGAGCTTCAGTGAGCTTCAAGCCCTCCTTGGCTCAGCCCATCCCAAAGGTCTCTGGTCCCCTCATGTCTCCTCCCAGCTCAGAGCCCCCCTTGCNGGTCTCCATTAATAGTCTGGGAATGGCAGAGAAGGTTGACTGCCTCATTAGCAGGCATCGTGTGAAACTCTGACAATAATTAACAACTCAACGGTCTTATTTGCTGGCCTATCACAGAAGTATTCAATCAAAAATGTAATTTGCTCGACGCTCCCATTTACCATAAAGAGACTATTCCTTCAAAGTTTTAAATAGACTAATTAAGAGGGAAGAAATACAGGGAAAAAAATTATTAACAGTATANCGTGTGAAACTCTGACAATAATTAACAACTCAACGGTCTTATTTGCTGGCCTATCACAGAAGTATTCAATCAAAAATGTAATTTGCTCGACGCTCCCATTTACCATAAAGAGACTATTCCTTCAAAGTTTTAAATAGACTAATTAAGAGGGAAGAAATACAGGGAAAAAAATTATTAACAGTATAGTTTTAATGGGAAATTACTGGAGCATATTAATAATGCAATAACCATTTTTAACAGCTGTCTGTCAGTTTGTGGGCCGGGGTAATTAAATTAGTCACTAAAGGGTTAGTCAAATTAGGTGTCGGAGAGCAGCGTCGGGGCTAACGAAGGCACGTCAGGCTTAATGCTCTAGCACACGAAGGAGGATGAGCTGCTGAAGGAGGATGAGATGCTGATGATTGTGGCAGGATCCCTCTGAGGTCACCAGGGACCACACAGGAGGAGCCCCCGGTCACCCCAAGCACCAGCATCTCACATCTTCTCTCCTCGGTTTAGATGAACCCGTTGTGCCGGGTGACGCGAGGACCGGGGCAGAGCTTTGCATTGGTAAAGCCTGAGTTGTCTCTGGGAAAATAATAAGAAGAAAGAGTCTTATCTGAGCATGAGCATGGCCCCGAGTGGCCTCTGTGACGTCTGCTTCAGCCTGATGTTACTGAGGTTTTTAATCTCTTTCCGAGAGCCAGAAGGCAGCTATGCAGGGGCTTTTTGGCAGTTTCTTTCAAGGCTTTTATATTCTGCAGGTTTCAGGCTCGCCTCCCCCCTTCCTCCACCCCTTCGCCCCTTTTGAAATGAATCACCGTTAATTTTGGATGTTGTTGAGCCTGAAAACACGTCTTTCTTGCCACCAGCCTGTTAAAAAATGTATTTACAGCTCCATAAAGCAAAGCCAGATGTCAAGGTAACATCCTGCTGGCTCCCCTGTGTTCAGGGCTGAGGGTAAGGATTTGGGGAGGAACTTGCCTGTGTGATTGCAGTGAAGATGTTAAACCCAACGGAGAGATTTCTGTCTGAGGACATCACTGTGTCCAGCCCAGGGGGGTCTTTGTGGGCAGCACGGTGCCTGGGGGACCTCAGTTCACAGCCGGGGGATGCTGCTGCAATTCCCTTTCCTTCTCCCCTCCATAAATCAGGATGGGGAAGCTGGTCTCTGGGTCTGAGTGAGAAAGGATTGCTCCTTCCAGGGTGGTTTTTTGAGCTTTCAGGCATTTTCTCCATTTTATATTGAAGTAGAACCTTTTCTTTTGTATGCGTGTGTAGAAAAACAAACCAGCACAATGCAGTAACTCCACCCCAGAGAAAAACCCTCACCCCGAGGAGGAACCGCACAGCGTGCGGGTTGGGGGGTGTGGAGGTCTCTGAAACAGTGGCCTAAATCTTACAGATCCAGGGCATAAATTTCCATACATTGTCTAGATGTCTGGGCTTTTCTGAGTAATTTTCTTGCTCTGATTTTACATTTTCTTGCTCTGGAGATTTGCAAGTGAGAGAGGTGATGGCAAAGCCTGTGCTTTCCCCTGAGAAGTTTCAATTTTCATGAATCAATGGGAGGGGTTTTTTTGCAATTTTCCTTTTTCTTTTTTTCCATCACCCCATTTGAAATTTAACTGCAGAGACACCTCTGCCTGCATGAAGTGCTTGGGACTTTCTGCTGCTCTTTTTATATCACACCAATAGATGTAAAACCAGTGGTTGCTTTAACTGGGTGATCTGGGGGAAAATGTGCCCTGCATGGCACATGGGAGTCAAATACCCAGTGGAAGAAGCTCTGGTTCAGCTGTTGGCTCCTCACATCGCTTCAGGAGGAGAATCCTCAGAGAAGGGAAAGGGTAAAACCCACCAAACCACCTCAGTATCCCAAAACCTGCAACACCCCACTGATCCCACCCATGCTGCAGCTTGGGTGGGCACTGGGATGCAGGCAGGCCCTCCTCTTTCCCACGTGTTGGAGCATTACAAGCCGTATAGATTATTTTAATGGCCATATTACTTCCAACTGTGCCTTCACCATCTGTTCTTCCCCAATTACGGATGCAAAAACCCAGCATGTTTCTCCATTCCGGCCGTAGAGGATGAAATATCAGTGTTGTAAAAGGGGTGTAGATTCTTTTCAACAGCGTCGTTGGCACCTGTGATATTTGGCTCATGCTTTTGCCTCACCTTGGTTGGGATGCTCCACCTGGCCTCTCTGCACCGAACCGGCCGATGCCCAGATCAGTGGGGGCAGAAGGAGCTGTTGATGAAAGGAAGAGGCCAATGTGCTCCAGGATTTGTCCAAGCCATGCAGGGCACCTGAATTATTAACGCTGACCAGGCATCTAAGTGCTACAAAACTCAACAAGAACCTCTTACCTCCGGCACGGCGATAAACAGGATTGAGGCACGGTGGGAGGGAGGGAATTAAGACAGGACATCAAAGACTGGATTCCATCAAGTAAATCATGCCATTGCTTCAGTAAAAGAGCCCCTAAATGTTTTATTAGGGATTTTCAACAACTACCAAAATTAAGATGGAAAGGATGAATTATTAAAAAATAGATTAACTAAACCAGCCTCTGAATTAAAGATGAAAGGTACCTATTGGGAGCAGCGTGGCCACTGTGTGCTGCAGGCATCCTGGGCCTTCAGCCGGGCACAGTGGAGGTGGCTTGTTAGAGGGGGAGAGGTGGTGCCAAGGGGATGGGGAACCACAAGCTGCTCTGCCAGGTTGGGGTTGTATTACCAGGACACAGGGTGCAGCAACCTGGTCTAGTGGGAGGTGTCTCTGCCCTTGGCAGGGGTATTGGAATGAGATGATCCTTGATATCCCTTCCATCCCAAACCGTTCTGTGATTTGATGGTTGATTCTGTGTGCTCGTCCAGTGTTACCAACTCCAAACCACCCGTGTCAGGATTGGGACCAAGCCTGTGTATAGTTCAGGGGTTGTGGTTGACACTGGGGACTCTGGACCTGCTAATGGCACCAAATAAGGGTAAGGAGGGTTTGCAGGTGCTGGAGACCCCCAGGGTGGGTGAGTGAGGAGTACTGCCATGGTCCTTCCTGCCAGCATGCCTGGGAGCATGGGATGCAGCTTGGGTGGTGCCAACAGCAGGGCACAGCTGGCGCTGCCCATGAAGGTAAAGCACAGGCAGGAATGGCAGGTGAAGGGATGCTGTTGTCTGTGGTTTGTTTTGTTCCAGTCCCCATGCGGGTGGGAGCATCACCTTCAGGTGCTAAGCACAGAATGGGGTGGAATTTCTACTTGCCTGTTCTCCCTCTCTTTTTGCTTCCCCAATATCTCCAAAGCTCTCACTACAGTCGAACTCCTGCAAATGCCAGTGGTAGTCCAGCTGCTGGGAATAATTCACAGTGGCTACATTAAGTAGCACAGTTTTAAGGTGCACTCTGATGGAACAAGGGAGGCTTCGCTCGTAACAGTAAACCACAGCTCTGCAGTTATAGGCTGCTTTTCATCTTCACAACTCAAAGGAGCATTAATTAACTGCACGGCACGGTGGGAGGTAGGTTGGCTGTTGTTGTCCCTGTTTTACTGATGAGGAGTCTGGAGCGTTGACACATCCTGTGAGTTGCCCACAGTCGTGCAGTAATTCACCATCCGAGGCTGCAGCCGATCCCGAAATGCCAGCTCCTGCTCGGGGCTCTGTTCCTGGGAACATTCTCCGCTCGTCTGCAGTGGCTGAGCAGCCCCTTGGGAGTTTTGAGGTCATTGTTTCTTTAAACTGAATTTGGTTTGGGCTAGATAGAGTTGAATGTTGCTGAAGTTGAATTTAAGGCTTCTAATGTGAATTAGGCCAAATGCTGGAAGCAAGTTCCTTGCCCTCGGGCCAGCCATCGGGCAGTGTTTCAGCTTTGTGGTACTTCTCCATCGAGAGAAAAACTTGGAGTTAACAAGTTAGGCTCAGCCTTTGCTGTGATCCCTGCTTTTTGCAAATACATACGCAGAAAACTTGTTTGGGTGAGACAGTAAAATTGCAAGAACTGATTGTTTTCTTGCTTGTAAATCCCCAGGTCTTTCTCTCCAGTGAGCTCTGCCTCCAGAAGCCTCCTACTTGGCTCTTTTTTTCCAAGGGCCACATTCCCAGAGGCTTGCTTCTGCTGCTGCTCACTGGCTGAAAAATCAATGTTTTCGCCTTTGTGTGTGTAGTCAAATAGGAGTATTAACCTGTGTTTTGGGAGAGAGCTTGTCTGAGAGGCTTTGGGTAACCCTCATCTCCCCTTGCAGATGGCATCAGGCCGGCATCGCTCTCCCTGCAGCTGCAGGGTGAAGCAGGGTCAGGCTGAGAGGTCACCCAGTGAAGAGGAGTGGGGTGCACACTGCTGTGGGTGTCAGGGTGGGATCAGCCTTCCCTCACCTCCCTCAAGAGCCCACGTGATGCTCGCAGCTCCCTTTTCTTCCCAGGCTCTCATGGATGCTCCTGGCATCTGTCAGAAGATCTTCATCCATTGCTCCCTGCCCCGCCAGAGGTGGCTTGTGGGGTTCATGGAGGCACCAAGGAGGGACAGGTCTCTGCGTGTCTGTCTCCGGTGCCTTTCAGAGAAAGCAAACTGTATTCTGGGCAATCTCTTCAGCTCTTCAGGGCAGCCCTTGGATTAGCATGGAAGCCTTTCCCTTTAGTCTTCCTAATTAAGACAGACACTAAAATAAAGGTGGCGAGTGCAGCGTGATGGGCAGGAGAAGGAAGGTGTTTCTGCAGTGTGCAAATGCTCTTGTCTCTTTTTTTCTCCCCCCCTGCTCCTTTTCTCCTGTCATCAATCTCCTGTTGCTAAATGTGCAGCTGGAGAGTGGCTCCCAGGCAAACTTCCCCCTGATAGGCTTTGACAGATCTAATCAGGCAGGAGTAGTGACGACCACGTCCCACACTCCCCCGAATCCCGGTTCAAGCTGAATCTCCTTCACTGTGACTCTGGCAACTGAAACGAACCTGATGGCTGAGATCTGGATGGCCCAAGGCAGGGGATGCTCCCACCCCACATGCACCTGCCCGCAGCTCCCAGCATCGCCTGCGGGCACTGGCCCCCAGTGCACCCCTCCCAGCCTCTGCCGTGGCACAGCTCTGCCGAACGCCTTTGATGTGGGACACTTAGTGCCAGTAAATGAGCTCAGGGAAGAGTCTGCTGGGAGGTGTAGTCTTTTCTGCCTTTAATGAATGTATATCTTCTTGATGTTCTGCTGAATAAGGCAGTACGGCAAAGGTTTGCAGGTCAAGGGAGGATGTCTGTTCTGGGATGCTTGGTATCGGAGCGAGGCCAGAGGAGCTCTGTGTTAAACTTCATTATTAGTAGGTGTTTGTGTGTAAGAGCAGCTCTGCCTTTGGCTTAGTGATGTCATCTGGAGTATTCTGTCCAGTTCTGGGCTCCCCAGTTCAAGAGGGACAGGGAAATACTGGAGAGGGTCCAATGGAGGCTACAAAGATGATGAGGGGACTGGAACATCTCTGTGCTAAGGAAAGGCTGAGAGACCTGGGGCTGTTCAGCCTGGAAAAGAGAAGACTGAGAGGGGAGCTGAGGAATGGTCACAAATCTCTGCAGGGTGGGGGTTCCAGGCTCTTGTCAGTGGTGCTCTAGGATAGGACAAGAGGTAGCAAGGTGAAACATGGGAAGTTCCACCTCAACAGGAAGAAAAACTTCCCTTTGAGAGTGACAGAGACTGGCCCAGGCTGCCCAGAGAGGTTGTGGAGTCTCCTGCTCTGGAGACTTTCAGGACCTGCATGGCTCTGTTCCTGTGTGGGCTGCCCTGGGTGACCCTGCTCTGGCCGGGGGGTTGGACTCGATGGTCTCCAGAGGTCCCTTCCAACCCCACCATTCTATGATCTGTTCTTTGGAGGTGCTTTGGGTCAGGAGTTATTGTTGAGAGACTGTTGGCTTGTGAATAAAAAAAAAAAAATAATAACCCAACAAAATAAGGAGGTAGATCATCCAAAGTGATGTATCTTTTGGGAACCCAAGTCTAGGACTAGTGAGCAACCCTGGGAGTCTGCTCAGCCCTCTGCATTTCCACCTGCACTCCCCATTAATAGCCCTGCTTGGCAGATCTAAACCAGGGTAGCTACAGTGTCAAGAGGCTGAAAGATGGGATAGCACAGCAAGGAGAATCCTGTAGTGGGCACTGGGAATTCAGCATCTTGCAGGTCTGTGTCTCACAGTAGATCTGTGCTGCCCAAGGCACTGCAAAGTGCAAGGAGGTTTTTTCATAACTGAGGCTTTTTGTCTCTCTCCTAAATTGTGTTTTAGCTACATAATGCTAAGTGAGCTCAAGACCTTCCCTTTCCTCAGGAAGTCAAATAACAGGCTCCTTCTCCTCTCCCTGGCATCTATTGCAAGTAGTTCCAAGGGCCGTAGCTGGGGACTGATTTAACTGTGCTTAGGAGCACCTTAGGTCATCCCTAGATCTGTATCTGAGCTAGACCCTCAGGCTGCCTTTTCTAGTCAGTGGAGATCTGGTCTCTGGAGCTCTGGGCACCGATCAGCTTTTGCTGCAGTCCATGAGATGAGGGGCAGGGGGATCATCACCAAAATGAGTCAGTCTCCCCATGTAAGTTGGGAGAGCCCAAAGTGACCAGTCCTATGCATGTATCAGGTGATTTGGGGATGGTTGAGCTCCAGGCAAATGCCACTGGCACCAGGAGATGCTCACTTGCAGGAGTGCAGTCCCCCATTGGTGTATCTCAGGATTTGGGTCTGGGATCAGACCAAGTCCCACAGCATAGTCCCGAGCCTTGGTGGAGCTGATACAGTTCCTGCCTCTCAGTGCTGAGCTCCCAGGTGGAACTTCCTTCTTGAGACAGGTGAGGTACAGCTGGCAGTGCGCTCTGCTTCAGCCTCGCTGCTTTTAACCCCCTCTCTTCCTCAGGTAAATGATGATGTTCCCTGATCCATGTTCAATTCCCCACTCTATTTATCTTGCTTATTGACCCAAACAGAAAGTCAATGTTTTCTTCATCTGCCATTTGCCTCAATGGCAGACAAGTTGGTTCAGCAGAAACAAAAATGGATGCAACAGAGTTCAGTGCTGGATTTTTCTCCTTTTTTTTTCCCCCCTCTTTTTAAACGCTGATTATCGGTTTTTCTGAACAAACCTGGCCCTGGACACAGCTCAGCAGCCTTCGCTAGATGATATGGCTGCAGGCAAAGCTCAAAATGTTCAGCAATTACCCCCCGAGCTGGAGAGCCAGGGGGAAGCCTGCGGGTCAGCTCATTACACCAGGCACTGCTGCAGCCAGGGCTGCCCGCTCCCTCCCGCTGGGTGCCCTTTGTCTGGGAACCGTTGGTCTCTGGGGGGGTCTCACGTGCATTTGAAGCTCCGTCTCTTCCTCAAAAGTCTGGAGGCAACGTTTTGCAGCTGTCAGCTGGATCAGAGGTTTTTCAGGCTCGGCACTGTGGGCTCCTGAGGGCTGTGGTTTGTGCTGGGGGTGTGAAGGGACATGGGGAGGTGCTCACCTCTCCGATGGGGTGTTGGTCAGGAAAGGCTCACTGGAGTGGCTGCCCAAGTGCAGGTCTAAATACAGCTCCTGTTCCAAAGATTTTGCAAGCTGGGGGTAGTGTGTAGCTGCTCTGAGGTCTGTCCAGGCAGCTCTTCTGCACTTCTTTGCAGGGGGCACAGGAGACAAACCCTCCTGGCAGTGCGAGTGCAGTTTCAGGTCATAACCAAGGTGATTTAATGGGATGTGACTCCTGCACAGGGTGGTCCTGGCCTTCCCCCAGCTACTGATGCCCCTCACTTCCCCTGTGCCAGTGGTGGCATCTCTCTGATCCTGGGCTGAACTTGTTCAGGGATTTAAACCAGCAGAAACCTCTCTTTTTCTCTGTAGTAGGAAATTATTTGCTCTAAGGTGCCGGCATCTCCAGGCAGGGGTGAGATAGGTCCCTACCAAAGGCAGCAGCAATCAGGGTGCTCCTCACCTCTGGATACCAGACCCATGGAGGTGGTGTCCTCAGGTGGGCTTGGTGACTGGTGACTTACCAAGGAGGATGCTGCCCTTGTGACAAACCTGGCTGTACTCCAAGGAGCTGCTAATAGATGCTGGGCACCTTGGAAAGCAGAGTCTGCATTGGGTGCCTAGATAAGAACCAAGCCCTTTTGAAAAATCTGCCCATATGGATGGAAAATCCCTATGCAAATCTCCCCCCAGGTATAAACTTAATTGGATTCAAACTTCAAAGAGTACTTCTGGATATGAGCTGTAAATAATCGAGTTGTGCCTCAGTTCCTCTGTCTGAGGACATTCACCTGGCTTTTTCAGAGCCAGCAAGCATTGCTGATAGAAAGTACTATATATAGCAGCAAAGCTATGCATATATATATATGTATGTATAAATGTAGCCCTAGTAAGTGACCCAGGTGTGTGGTGTTTGTTTAGGTCTCCAAAAAGTTCTGGTTTTGTTTCTCATGGGCAGCCCTACGCACCTCCAGGCCACAGGATGCTTGCTCACCCTGTGCCGTGGCTGGGAGCAGTGGGGAAAGGGGTGAATGGGGGCTGGTGATCCCTGGGATGTGGAGAGGCTGGTGAAGAACACCAGCTGTGTGGCTTTCAGGGAGTTCAGCTGGATGGAGCTTTATTGCAGAAGCTGTTGTTGCCCCTGGAGCCGACCAAGGATGCTGAGCTGCTGCGATCTTCAGGGGCTCCTTCCTCTCTGGGCCATCCTGCCTGCAGCAAGTGTCTCACTGGGGCAGGGACCTGCAGTCCCAGTGCTTTCCCCTGCCTGGGTGGAGGTGGCCAATCCCCAGCATCCAGTTTCCCAGGGGCTTGGCATTGTCTGTTCCCATTGGATCAATAGGAGGAGCATCTGAAAAATTGGGGCATGGATATCTGATCCAGCAGCCCTGGCCCTTTCTTATTTATCTACTCTAATTCTATCGGCACTTCTGAACTGCTTATATAAGCATCTAAGAACTTGATATGTATCTTGGAAAAAAACACAACAATCACTGTGTAATGAGAGTGGTTGAGTCTGGGATGTGACTGGTCCCGGTGCCTGGCTGCAGGCAAGCAAAGGGGTAAAGGGTAAACCCCTGCCAGTTTCCCTGCAAAGTCCAACTTTTCCTGGTGACTGTCATGAATTTCTACAAAATCAGACCCAAAAGAGACCATTAGAACGGAAAACTTGTCCAGAATACCCTCAAAGGCTATAAAAGGGAAAGAAAACCCCAGTGACTCATTTGTGGCTAAGCAGATGCTGAAGTCTGAGCCCCAAGCTGGGATTCTCAAGCTTGTCTTTGCAAAAGGCTCATGATGACCGAAGGCAGATGCAGCTCTGTGTGCTGTAGCCTGTACTGGCTCCATCCTCAGCACCCATGGGGCACTGTAGGACATCTCTGCCTCTGGGGGACGAGCTGTGGCACTGGGGGGGGGGCAGCTGTGCAACCCCCAGGGCTGGGTCACAGGAGCAGGAGATGGAGCTGGCACGTGGCCTCGTATCCTTCCAGTTCCCTTCTGTCTTTTTGGCCTCTTCAGTTTCCTGAGCAAGCAAATTCCCAATATCTAGGCTGGGAAAGTGGAGCAGAGAGATGGGAACTGCCACAGCCAAGCTCTCTTTTGGGCTAGAATATGTGTTTGAAATGGCAGAATCCTTTAGCTCATCCCAGGCTCAATCCTTTGGGATGACGAACAAGCAGTGACCTGAAATCTCAGTTTGCTGATGGATGATTATTCTGAAGGGCAAAGACAAGGGCAAGGTGGCTGGATGCTCTGTTCCTCTCCAGTGTCTGATCAGGGCTGTGTTGGGAGTGGATACGGGTGAGGGAGCAAGGAAGTGCCCAGAGCTCATCACGGCAGCGAGATTAATGGCATTTTTCACCATGCCACATCAAGTCTGTGTGAATCTATGTTTTACTTGAACCAGCCCAGGCAAGGCTGCAATCACTGCCTGATACTGGGGTGGTCTGACCCATCTCATGATGTTTTCAGCCTTTAATAATTTAGGATGAGAGATCCCAGGTCTTTTGTCTAGGCTTTTGCTCGATTGCTTGTTTTTCTAAGATTTCTTTTTCTCCCCCAGGCAAAAATGTTGCAGAGGACTGAGGCAGACTGCCTTAATTTGGCCAGCTTAAAAGCTCTTTTGAAAAACTTGAATAGCTGCACACGGCGTGAAGTCTTGTTTGATTTTAGCAGCGAGAGTCGGCAGCGTTCCGCCGAGCCCGAGCGCGGCTCAGCATCCCCGCTCCGCAGCGCTGGCCCGGGGCGTGACTATGGCAGCAGCTTGGCCCAGAACACCGAGTTTGGGTCTAGCAGGGAAGGGGGACTGGAGGAATGGAGAGAGGAATGGGCTATACTGGGACAAGAAGGGATGAGGACTGTGAGCAGGCAGGGAGGAGCCTGCCCAGGCGGTTTTGCCCTGGGGACAGCTCTGCCCACCAAAGGCTGAGCAAGGATGCTGCATCCTGCACCTGCTGCTGAAAAATGCCCTCTTTTTCCAGGCTGAACATCTTCCCCTTCCTCCCTACCCAGAATAAAACCCCGACGAGGCTCCTCTTCAGCAAACATTACCAAGTTTGCAAAACTCCAAAGCCGGGAGGTGCCAGGGTCAGTTTGCTCTGCAGCCTTCAGGCAGCCCCTCGGTGCATATGCATTAGGAAGCTGCCTTTAATGGCCTGATCATATCCTCGTTTTTCACCTTTGCCTCGCTCAGCACAGGCAATGAACCTGCTCTGGGAATGATCTGCATTAATGTGGAGCTGTAAAAACTTCAGTCGAAGTCAATGAGAGCTGTGCTTTGAGCAGGGGAAGTGTCATTTAATGCTAAGCACTCTGAAAAATCAAGTCTAAATGTCTCAAATTTGGTGCATGTAATGTAGTGGATGTTTTTTACATTACCGTGCCTGGGCCTTAGCTCACCCTCTGTAAAACAGGGATAATAACAGCGAAATTGGGAACTTAATCACTTTATTGGTTGTGAAAAACTGCTGCTTTTTGGTGTTGAGCAAAGGATAAGCAACCCATGAGGAGCTGAGTAATTGTGCATGCAGAACAGCGTCTGAATAGAGTACAATAATGTAGGAGCTGTGTGTCCTCCAACGAAGAGTAAACAAGATGCTGAAAAGCTGCAGATGAAGTTGTTTGTAGGGTACTGAGAAGCCTGCAGATGTTCCAAGGTACCCAGGGGTGGGTTTTTTGGGATGCCTAAATGCCAAGCTCCAGGTATCCAGAGGCACTTGGCTCCATCTCAGCACCATCAGCTCTGGCGTTTGGGGAGAGACAGGTCCTTTGGATAACCCTCCTGTATGTGGTCTTGCAATCAACACCTTCATCAAGGTGCGTAATTGCCCGAGGCTGCATTAAGGTTACCTTGGCAACCTTAGTTCTCACATTTTCTTAAGTTTTGAGTATGTGACATTACAACCTTTATCGTTCCCTTTGCTCTGCTTTTGCTGCGTGCCCAGACCTGTGTGTACCCTCATTGTGTGGCCGTGGCTTCTGTTCCCAGGATGCACGAGGGACCTCAATGTCTCCTTGGCTTTGCAGTGCCCATCGTATCTGCAGCCCTGCTAACATGGGCTTCCCTGAGAGGCTTGGCCTGGGTCTGTGTTGCAGAGCAGATGCTCTGCAGGATCCCCTTGCTGGCTGAGATCCCACCACCTAGGCAGAGGTAGCCTGGACATGGCATCTCTCATGGAGGGCTTTGCTCCGGTAAATTTAACCAGGGGGTGCTGCATTTGGCAGTGGCTCTGGATTTGGGTGGCAGGGCTGTGGGAAGGGCTGGGCTGCCTCCAAGAAGTCGGTTGCAGGGTTGGGGAGCAAAGCAGGGATGATAGCAGAGCCTGTGCCACTTCCCTGCCGAGCTTCTCCAGAAGCGGGATCCCCGTGGAGGGTCTGGCACCGGGCTGGCCTCTCTTGTCCTTCTGGGTTTCTGCCCTTGGTCACGACACATGGTTTCAGGGGTCAGAACCAAGGGTTTAATCACCACCAAACCAGCTTTCTCCCCTCATCACCACCCCTCTTCTCTCGTTCTGTGTCATGGTGTGGTTTTGCTCCATCCCTCTGATGAAGAGATTTATTTGGATAGGACCATGGGACTTATGGCCTCCATCTGCATGATTCTGAGGCCAGTGTTTGATTGGTAGGGGTGTTTGAGGTATTTTTGGTTGCCTCCTTTCACTACAGCCTGCAGAAGGTCTTGCCAGCAGCACCAGGGAGGTCTGCTCAGCTCAGAGCAGCTCGGCCATGATGAGCCACAAGCCCTCCCTGGGGTCTCTCACTTCCTCTTTCTCACTTCCTTGTTATCACCGTGTTCTCTCTGAGCATAGAAAATACCTCCCAGATGCTTTTTATTTCTAATTTGAAGCCAGAAATATGTTTAGAAGTTCACTGTATTGAAAGCAGTGTTTGAGAGGAAGGGATGGAAGGAATTGCTGGGCAAACTGAGCTAGGAGAAATATTAATTAGCATAGAGGAATCATTCGATAATCATTTATGTATTTTTTAATTATGCATCACTGCCTTTGCTGATAACCCCTGTGCCAATAGTGGGATCCATTCTGCTAGATAAACATATTACTTGGTGAGTTAATTAGCATGCAGTTGCTATCAATTAATATGTACTACTACTGATTCTGTGTTGAACAAGGAGATTCCACTGCTATTAACTGCTAGAATTACTGATGCTTGGAGCTGCCTAGAACCCCTCACCAAAAGGTGTTAGTTGGTAACAGTGTGAGGGGCTCCTCACTGAGCCTGGAGCTTTCTGTCTCTCATGGTTTAAATGCTGCAAATTTTTCTTATTTAATTTCTTCAGATTTGGAAACGGTGCTTTTCCCATGTTTCTGGTTTACTGCTAGTTTTGAGCTTTGAGATTTCATATGATAAAGTTTTTCTTTGCAGCTGGAGGTTGGAGGAGCAGCACAGGGAAAAGAAGAGGTCAGACTCAGCTCAGACAACTTTGCGTGCTTCATAACTTAATAGCTGAAGTTAATAAAACCAAATTGGGTACATCTGGCTCTGGCTGGTGATAGAGTCAACAGAGGGAAATGGATTCCTTTGAAGCTGCTGGGGTGTTGGAGCAGTTGTGGTAATAGCAGCAGGGAGCTGGAGCTCTGCAGTTCAGTGCAAGAGAGGAATTTGTTTTGCCCGTGCTGGATACCTTCAAGCTGGGGAGAGTCACATCCTCACCTTGATGAATTATCTCCTGGTGAAGCTAATGAGAGACTGGTGGAAAATGCACAGGAGCAGGGACATGTGCCCAGTGCAATGTGGTGGGCCTGAGCCCCATGACCTGCTCGGATGAGACTGGTGGGGCTCCAGAAAGATATAACAGGAGGATAAAGGCTGGGACCTGGAAAGTGGCTTAAATGCAGAGCAGGCTGATGGGGATCTGAGGCAATGCCCATCCCTTTGGCTGACACATTGGGGTGGGACACAATGCTCAGCAGTGTTGTTTCTCCTCCCAGCTGGTGTCCCCAGATACTTAATGTGGGGATTTCTGTCCCACCAAGGACACTTGCTGTGCTCCAAGCCCCTATCCCCTCCCATCCTGCTCTTGACTGCCGGTGCCTGACGCACAGGAGCATCCTGACGGTGCCATCGCCACGTGGGAAATGCACCCTGCCAAATCTGGGATTAATTGCAAGCCATGGTGAAGCAGGTGCTGACATGTGTAATTTCCAGCACGATTACTGACTGGGCTTTATCATCCCTATTAAAGCTTGTCTGCTTTTTCTTAAACCTCCCAGTGCTGAGGTTGCCTGGGAGACTGAGCCAGCATCGCCTGCGTTTGCCTTTGGCTCGTGCGGGGTTAAAGTGGCAACCGTGATGAAACAGGTTAAACAACCACTCAGAATTAAAACTATCTTGCTCTTCTCATCCGTGACATCCCAGTCCTTCATCTGGTAGAGCCACACCACCTCCAAGGGGGCTGTGGTGGGGTGAGGGGATCCTGGGGAGCTCACAGGGTGCGAGCCGGGCTTTCTGAGCTCGCTTTTATTCCGGCGTGTTTGGGTTTGCTTTCCTTTGCTGTAATTAAATGCCTGGCCCTTCTAGTTGCTGAGGTTAGCTTCAAAATGCTCTGGCAGAATGATGGTTTTATTGAATCTCCAGGATAAATTATTGAAGCAGGGTAGGGAATTTTTCACACTTTCTAGCTCAAGGTTTTTGGGAGTGTTTCTGCGAGTGTTTATTATGTATTACCAGAAGAAGCCAGACTACCCAGAACATTTGTAGTATGCAGCCCATCAGCTGTGGTATCTCAGCATAGCTCCATTGAAGCCCCTTCTCCACTCTCACTCCAGCAAGGATGAGTTCTCCCAGTTTAGGACCTGGATGGTGATTTTTCTTCAAACATCCAAACACTGTTAAAGTGGCTGAGAAGTGTCTGGGGGTGCACTGGGCAGCAGCTTAGTTTTTCTCCATAAATTAATAAATCTGCTCCACGCACGCACACCTTCAGGCGTTAAGCTGAGAAACCTGGCTGAAGGCATGAGCTTAATCACACCCAAGTTTCAGGCTGTGGAGTCCCCAAGCTGGTAACTGCCACCACTTTGTTGGGTTCTCCAGCACTGAGGCTGGGGATTAACTATTCCAGGGCATTCCAGCTTGGTCAGCGCGCCGATGGACTTGCTCAGGAGATAGCTCATGGAGCAGTGCTGTGGGAGATGGTTGTTGCCTTCGCCACAGGCATGGTGAATGGTGTAGTGGGTGCAGGAGAGGACTGTAGGGAGGATGGTTTCTTGTTGTAGGCAGAATAAAAAAGAAAAAAGGTTGAAACCCTGGGGGAAAAAAAAAAAAAAAAGATGTTCTGTTGCTTTTAAATCGGAGACCACTTTTCTCAAGTGACCATTTATTGCACATTCATCATAATTTAGGTGTTTGACTGTATGGCCCTTTGTACAGAGCAGCAGAGCCTGTGGTGCAATCAAACCCGGCTGGAATTGTAGCGTGAGCACGGGAAGCGCTAAAAGTACTAAAAATAACTAATAGCATCTCCAGTTGGACATCCTACAGTGGTGAGCACCTTTAATCCTCTTCTCTCTTGTTGCCTTGGTTTCCTGTCTTAAGTGTGAAGAAAAGAATATCCAGTGTACAGAAGCTGGCAGTATAAACAGCTCGTTTGTGAGAGGCTGGGGTCCTGGGTGGTGGGTACCCAGGATAGGAAAGCCCAGGGGAAGGGATGGCTCTGCCTTTGCAGGTGAGAGGGAATGCCACCTGCTGAGAGCAGGGGTGGGGCTGTGGAGGGTGGTACCTCAAGGTCCTGAGGGCTCTGCTCACAGCCAGGGTTCCATATCCTGACAATTCACTTCTGACTGGTGGGCTTTGCAGATGCAGTGTGGTTTTTTATTGGTTAGATGTAATGCTTTTATTAAAAAAAAAAGTGATTACGAGTTTTTCAGTACCCCCTCAGCTGGGGCACACGTGCAGACCCTTCGTGACCATTCCTGTGATGAATTTTTCTGGGTGTTGCACAAACACGCTGAGCTTTGCCCAGCCTAGACAAGCAGGAAGCTGGGAATGAAGGGCTGAGTTAACTTCCCTTCTGCTAGCATCTGTAATTCCCCCTCCAGTTTGATATTTCAAGCTTGGAGCCAGGAGGTACCCTTGCCTGCTCACCCTCTTCTGCCCAGCATTTGCAATTCATGCCTGGTAAAGAAGTTTCCAGCCTACGTGGCTGCAGACAAAACAGAGGCAGAATGATTTGCACAGCAGAAAGGTTCATGCTGGTCCCACTTCCACCGATCCCATTAATATCTTTGAGCAGTTTACTCTGAAACTCGAGGAAGAGTTCGGCAGCCTCACTAATGATATCAGTGCCGACCGGATTAGCAGAGACAAGTGGGGGTTTAGTGGAGGAAAAAGATGTGAGGGAGAAGAGAAAATGAGCTGAGAAAGACAGGAGTGGATAGGTGAGAGCACAAGTGATGCTCAGACAGAGCGTGTGCTGGGGTGAAATAACCTAGGGAGTGGGGACTTCAGATGTTGCAGGTCTGGGACTGTGCTTGGAGACTCCTCAGCTCCTCCTGGACACTGCCGTGGGCTTGAGCTGCACGTTTTGGGGCTGGATGGGGTCTGGAAGGGAGAAGCAGCTGCAGCTCCCACATGAGCACCCACTGGGCAGAGGGTGAGTGACCCCCCAGGTAAAGCCTGCTCTGGGTGAGAGGACCTGATGGGGCAGGGGAGAAAGGCAAAAGGCAGATGGTGTCCAGGTGTAACCCCTGGCTGGTCATAATGGGGAAAGAGAGCAAAGTCTGCTCAGAGGATACCTCCCTGATGGGGCTTCAGCAGCAAGGAGACCAACCCTTTCTCAAACCTTCCAGAGTAGCAAAAGTTTTGTGGCCAGAGAGGGTCAAAACTGCTCAGCTAAGCAGCTGTTGAGCTGCAAAATTCAGCATCTGGTTGTAAATCTCTCTCCTGGTTTGCAAGTGCATTAGCTCTTACACTCCTCCTTGAGTGGGCTCTTGCACCGGAAGTAGGAAGCAGCAGGAGATGCTGAACATGAGACATCGTGGCTGTGCCGTGCCAGGTGGTTTTGGGTCCCTGCTCTGTAGTAGTCCCTCCTTCAGGGTGGAGCTGCAGGTGACACAGCATCGTGCCCGTTGCTGATAGTGGGCCCTGTCTCTAGAAGCTCCTGAACCCCGAATCTCCCTGATCCATCTTCAAACACAGCTTGGGGAAGCAGATGGTAGAACAGCACTGGCTTAGTCCCCAGCTTGCATCCTTTTCTTTGTTTTTCTCATCGATAGTTAACTTTGCAAGGCACCCAAGTCTTTAACCATTAGCAGGCAATAAGAAGGGGCAGCTGAGTCAAAATAACACCCACTAATCCCTTTCCAGGATGAGCTGGAGAGAAGAGAGACTGTGAAGCTCAGGAGCTTATTCTGAGATGAGTCCTTTGGAGGCTTGGAGAATTGCACGGTGTTGGTATTTCATTAATAAATAACCCCTAGTGATATTTGTCACTGAATCTGCTGCTTTAATGAAGGCTTAGAGTAAAGGGGGAGGGTGGAGAAAAGCCCTTCTGAAGGAATCGAGGCGAGTACAGGTGATGGGAGGTGGCCCAGGGCTGGGTGAGGAGGGGTGCCATGGTCTGCACCACCGGAGCTGTGCCAAGCGAAGAGCTCTGCTGTTGTGCACCACACTGACCATTGGTGGCAACAGAAGTTGCTACAAAAGTGGGGTTTACTGATGCTGGGTGTGTACCCAGCCGGTCCTGGTAGGGAGCAGAGTGTGTTTCATTATCTGGGAGTTTGCTGTGTCTTTGGAAGTGCTGGAGAGCTAAAGAAAGTGCATTTGTGTGTGTTCATAGATGTGCATGTGCTTGCAGAGAGAATCTGGCACCAGAAATGAGGTCACTTGCTCCAAAATGCCCTTTTTGACAGGACTTGGCACCTGCTTCGGGGTGATGGAGAATTGCCTTGTCTTCCCACTGCACCAGGTGCTGTGCCCTGCCTGGCCCCTGTGGATTCAGGGCCTGGGTCTGGCCAGGGCCACTGGCAGCTTCCCCTGGCTCTCTGATGTGCTCTGGGCATGGCACAAACTGCAGAGCCCATCTTCTCCACCCTGCCGTGTCAGAACAGATCCAGGGGTTACTCAGTGAAATTCAGTGTGGATAGATAGAGAAAGAAGCTGTTCTTTTGCAGGCAGCTCATTACTGCAGGGAAAGTGCTTCATCCACCATGGCTGGTCTAATCCAGCGTGCCCGGTGGTGGGAAGGGTCAGCTGCCCTGGCAGGCACTGTGCAGTGGTGGCCAGACACTTACATTGCTCCTCAAGCCTCCCCTGCCCTGGCACTGCCTGCTCCCCAGGGCCGGCTGGGGGTCTGGGGGCTGTGGTCCCACACATTAG
>VWZY01008290.1:222077-234963 GCA_013399075.1 Chloroceryle aenea
GCTGACCCTGCGGTGGCAGGGGGTTGGCCTCGATGATCTCCAGAGGTCCCTTCCAACCCCCACCATTCTATGTTTCTGTGACAGAGCGGGTGGGTTGCTAAGAGAGGACACATTGCCTTCACCATGCTGGCAGAAGGGGTTGGAAATCCATATAGGCACAAGCAACCTGTCTGGGAAGGGTCTAGGAACTCTTGAGACATTACATGGTCTCCATCCACGCGCACACAGGAGATCTGCATTTCAGTCTCCATCCCCAAGGACAGAGACTGTTTCCCTGTTTATTTTTTTCTTTCATAATCCCTTTTCAAGGCAGAGCTGCACTTTGGGAACAGGCAAAGAGAGTGTGACAGACGGGTGGGAGTTTTGCTTGCAGCAGGAAAAGGCAGTGAAGGAATGGGAGAGGGGAGCAAACCTGGATGGAGGTGGGACTGGTGTTAGCAGAGTGCTGTGGCTATGGGGAGGAAGGGGGAGCAGGGAACGGAGGTTTCCTTGTCACTTGAGAGCTGCAATGCTGTGGAAAAGGCTGGAGGGAGAAGAGAAGGACAGAAGGCAGTGCAAGCACATTAAAGCCACATAGATGTGACACCGAGGGACATGGTTCAGCAGTGACCTGGTAGTGCTGGGTTAATGGTTCGAGTTGATCTTAAATGCCTTTTCCTGTGGCTCCCAGGCAGTCGCTTCAGGCGTTGGCGCTGCTCAGCTGGGCTGGCAGGGACACGTGGCAGGGTTGGTAGGGTGGCATGCTCTGCACCTGGCCCATCTCATGTAGCTCCTGGTGCTCCACAGGTGCGTGGAGGAGTACAAGCTGGCCCCGGATGGGAAGTCCTGCCTGATGCTGTCTGACATCTGCGAGGGCCCCAAGTGCCTGAAGTCGGATGCCAAGTTCAATGACACCCTCTTTGGGGAGATGCTTCACGGCTATAACAACAGAAGCCAGCACGTCAACCAAGGGCAGGTGTTCCAGATGACCTTCAGGTATGGCCCAGTTCTGCTTCTAGTTTTGGGAACATTGGGATGGTGAGATGGGGCCAAGGTCTATTGGTGCAGAGCCAGCATCTCTGACACATTCACTAGGGGAAGAGAGCAAAGGGACAAGAAGCATTTATGGTTTCCCTGCTTGCTCATCCTTCCTGCAGGCAGCACCAGGACCCTCCTGGGCCAGAGTGCCTCTCAGCAGATGTTTAGTTGCTTTTCTCGGTGGTGTTGCCCCATCTCTTTCTAAACACTGACATCTTTTGTCTCTGTGATATCCTGCAGCAATGAGTTCCACCATGTAATGCTGTGTACCAGGAAAGAGCATTTCCTTTGGCGTGTTTTTGGCCAGTTGTCTCCAGTTCCAGTACTGGGAGGAGCTGCAGTTATAGCGTGATAATAAAAAATCACGTAAATAAGCTTGGGGTAAAGACTCCAGCAGAGTGCAAGCAGCAGATAGCAGGAGGTGCTTGCAATCTGGGTCTGTCAGGAGTGCTGAGGGTCAGATTCAGGTGGGGAGAGCAGGTTCTGAACTGCCCAGATCTTCACCTTGCAGTGCTATGGACAGCTTTGTGGTATCTGCTGAATTCAGGGTTGGAAAGTGATTTGATTTATTTAGTTTTTGTCGTTCCACTGAATGCAGCCACATTTTGATCAGGTGTGAACCAGGCTGGGTGTATGAGTTTCAGAGCAGCAGCACTGGTCAAGGTCAGGAGAGGATCCAGCCCACATCCCACCTAGATATGAACCTTCTTTGTCCAGCATCTGCCAGTGCATTGAGGGTTTCTCTTTTATTACAGTGCCAAGACCTCATTGGTGCCTCTGATTTTAGCTGGTGTTGTGGGTGCTCATCACTGCTGGCTACAGTGGTTTTCTGGCACGTTTTCTCCAGCTGAGCACAAAACCTTCCTGGCTATGAATTCACACTGAACTCTGGCCTTTCACTCTCTTGACAGCTGATGAATTATGAGCTCCACCAGCACAAATGCTCTCAGAAAGCTGCAGCCAGTGGAGCGCTTGAAGCCAGCAAAGCCACAGCCTTTGTTGGAAGTGAGAATTGACAGTACACAAAGGCAATTTTCCTAGTGGGCTCTTCTTTGCTCGCTCGCTCTCCCATGTGGGTCCATCAGAGCAGAGTCAGGGCTACAGAGCTGAAATTTTCCATGAGCTGGCAGGTTGAGCAGGTCTGGGGGCTTCAAAAACTCCCCAAAGCCATTGCTTGGAAATGCCAAACCTGGATGATCTCCCCCTGAATGAGGTCCAGCCCCAGCTTATGCTTTCAGTCCCTAAGCTCCAAATGTCCTTTTCCAGAGGCTGTTACTTCCTCTCCAGCTCATCCGTAGCCTACCCTTTGCTTCCTCAGCAAAGAGAGAGGGTTGGAAATTCATCCCGCCCCTGCCTCAGCCAGGACAGGGGTCTAAGGGCTGCTTTGTCACTGCCAGGAAGCAAACCTGTCCCCTATCCTCAGGGCTGAATTCCAACCAGAAGACATGCAACGTTGTCAGTGAGTCTGGTTTATCCTGGGAGATGTGGCTTCTCCAAGTCACACCATCTGAGGGCATCCTGGGGATGGTGAGTTTGGGCAGCCCCAGGCTGCACTGGGGGCAGTTCCTGTCTGGGGCTGCCCTTGGCCTCTTTGCTCTCAGGATAAAACACCTGGGGTGTTGGGACTGAATCTTCCAGAGCTCACAGCCTCCCTGGTACTCTGGCTCCTGAAAGAAAAGGGCTGTTTGTGGTCTGCCCTGCTTGCCATGGTTGGCTCCACTCCTGCTGTGCTGCGTGGGCAATGGCCGGGGTGCGTCCAGCCATGGGAAGCTTTTCACAGCTCTCCACAGCAAGAACCTGGTCTTCTGCACGACCTCACCATAACAAATGGAGTTTTCAGTGCCTGGCATCAGCTGCAGGACTAATCCTGGGTGTAAGAGCTGCGAGGGGCAGGAGAAAGCAGGTCTGAAAGAAGAGCAGCCTGCAAGTCGTGCCCACGTGTTGCAGACTGTAGCATGTGATGTGCTGGCTCGGCAGAGCTCGGCGCCTGGCAGGAGGCAGCACATCTTGCTCCAAAAAGGCTTTCAGCAGCCTGGAAGGTCAGCACGGGCACCCTTTCCTGTTTGAACCTAGCCTGGTGGCTCCAGAAGCACCAGGAATTGATGAGAAGGACTTGCAGCCCCACGTGCAGCGGCCCTCCCGCGGCCAGGCTGCCCGGTGTGTCGGAGGGTTACGCCGTAGAAGCACCATTACATCATCCCCTAACAAGGGAAGAGAAGGAGGTTAATGGAGAAGAAATTATTAACTAAAAGATGTAATTTGCCTCTGATTTTCATAGATATTCAAGAACCTCTCTGAGCATTAAGACACCAGCTGTTAGAGAAGCCCTTAATTTGGTGCATTTGAAACATAGCAGGAAGCTGCCTAATACCAGGGATTAAAAGCCTGTTTCTGCAAAGTAGGAGCAAGAACCTGCTATCAGAACAAGGGGCTGAGTATTTTAGAGGGATTTATAACTGCTGGGATCCTTTAGCTATGCAGATGTGACAGTCCTTTGAATGGTGTCTGCTTCCCATGTCGCCGCATCCTCGGTGTCTTTAATAAATAGGATATTCTCCATCCGCCAGGCTTGTCAGCGTGGTGTTGGGAGGAAGTCTTTGTGCTGGGAAAAGCTGTCTCTCACACCCTGGCCTGGGTAACACCCATCAGTTACAGCAGTATTTCCATCCCATCAGGGTTGGGATGGTCCCTTTGCCACCCAATGGTCTGCAGCAGTGATTAGAGTCTCTGCCCTTGCAGTGGCTGCGTGGTCCTCCCAGCTGCAGGTTGGCATGGGGCTGGGATGGAGCCACTGTAGCACCGATGGCTTTATTGTGTCTGGCCAGATCAGGAGGATGGGGATGTGTCGTGGGTACGTTTAGAGTAAGGATGGTGTTTGATGCGAGCAGGCAGCACACTGGGCTGGTAGAGGGAGAACTGCACAGCTTTGGAGGTCCCAGCCTCAAGAACAGCTTGTGGGTCTAGTCAGTGCTGCTTCAGATTTTGGGTTTCTCTTTTTACCCACATCATTTAATCTGGGGGGGAGGTGTGAGGCAGCACCCAAGCACTTTAGTGGAGATGGTAATGCCAAGGGAAGGGTGGAGGAAGCAAATATTGGCTGCTGTCACCAATGTAACCACAGCAGGGGTGGGCAGCAGCCAGAACAGTTCATGCTGGTGTGTGCTGTATGTGGTCCAGATACACACCAGCACTGGTGTAAGACCCCGTCGTGCTGCACAGAGCCTGTCCCTGCTCACACATCCCTTCCTGCTGGTGCCAAGGACCCTTTCCCCATCCGTCAGCGACCATGAAGCCACAGCCCAGCTGCTTGTGGGCACCTCAGCATCCCTGCTGCTCAGCTCGAGCTGTGAGTTTGGAGCTCTGTGGACAGCTTTTTCTGTACTGAGGAAGCTTAGTAACCACTGATTATCTCTGTGCTGGTTGGGGTGCTCAGCTGACCCATTTGACAATCCAGCATCAAGGCTCCTGCTCAGGGGCGTGGGCCGCACCATTGCTGCTGCTGGAGGTTTATTGTAAGGATTTAAATCAAAGCACTCCTCTGGTGATGCTTCTCCTGCCCAATATCTTGTGGCTGTTTTGGTGGGGGAGCAGAGGAGGGATCTTTCATCACACACCAGAAACCCCCTTTGGTCTTTCCACCACTGAGCCAAAAGCACACTCAGAGCTGCCTTCTTCAGGCATCCCTCACCTTTAAGAAAGGTTCTTCCCTTCAGCGAAGTGCTGGGTGGTGTTAATAAAGAGATGAGATTGGAGCTGATCTATTCCAGTCACACCTCCCGGTCTAGCCAGGAGGCTCAGTGGTGGATCCAGCTCACTAAAGACTAGATTAGAGTGATTTTCCCTCCGTTGCCTCGGGGTGGGGCAGAGCCCAAACTCCATGCAGTCCCCAAATCACCAGGGGATTATTTTCCAAATGGCTTGTTTGTTCATTCCTTATCTGTTTTGTGCCATCTCTTTGCCATGAGGGAATAGAGATTTTTGTTTAAGAGCTCTTTGCAGTTTCAGACTGTTGCTTTTATGCCATTAATATGGAGAAAACCCAAATTGCTACCAATGGAGCCAGCTTTACTCACTGGATCATTACTGCATGGCAAATGGGATGTCAGAGCAATGTGCTGCAGATCGCTCCCCAGGGAGCAGCCATCTGCCCTAACTGGGGTCCCTTCCCATCCCTGTCCCTGGCTCTGCTGCTCTTTCTCTGGCTTGGCATAGCCCTGGGACATGGTGAGCAGCTTGCTCACCCAAACAGCTCCCATTTGATCACCCTCCAGTGGAGATGCAGTGAGTCTGGAGAGTTTTTGGGTGTTGGGGTTGTTCAGCTTGGAGAGAAGGAGACTCAGGGGAGACCTTCTGGCTCTGACAGCTCCTGACAGGAGGCTGGAGCCAGGGAGGGTCGGGCTTTGCTCCCAAGAACAAGAAACAGGACAAAAGGAAATAGCCTCAAGTTGTGCCAGGGAAGGTTTAGGTTGGCCATAAGGAATGATTTCTTCTCTGAAAGGGTTGCTAAGCCTTGTCCCAGGCTGCCCAGGGCAGTGGTGGAGTCCCTGTGATCCCTGGAGGCGTTTCCAAGCCCCCCGTGGAGCTGTGGTGCTGAGGGCCAGGGGTCAGTGGTGCCCTGGCAGTGCTGGGTTAATGGTTGGACTCAATGATCTCAAAGGTCTTTTTTCAACCAAAACAATTCTAGGATTCACTAAGCAGTCAAAATGGTTTGATGGCTGGAGTGGGGAGAGAATTTTTGTGTTGACACTCTCTCACTGCAAAAAAACCTGCTAAGCACTGAGTGTCTTCTCCTCTCCATAACTGGGGAGAGCACCTCTGGTGGATACATGGCTGAGCATCTTCCCGCATGCCAGGAGTACCATTCCCTCTGCGCATCCTCCTCAGAGGATGCTGCTCCTCACACCCCTACCTCTAAACCCGGACTGCTGCTGCCTTGGGGAAGGGGACAGGCTGGTTGGGGGTGATGCTGAGCATCGTCCAGCTCTGCCCCCTCCCCGCTCCATCGGTGCTGCCCGGCACGCGCTGGGTCGCTGAACGGACGCGAGGAATTGTCATAATATTGATGGGGAGTATGGCAAGTTAATTTTAAATCTGTCACTCCTTCCCCTCGCCGCTTCTCAGCCTTTAATAAACCAGCGTGGCAGCAGCAGGGTGAGGTGACAGCTCAGCACCATCGCTGTTGGGGGCTGCTCTGGGAACGGTTCTCACCCTGTGCTGGGGAGGGATGGCTTGTGTGAGCTGCACCTGGTGCCCCCCACACCCCCCAGCTGTGGGTGCTGCCAAGGGACAGGGTGGGCACTCAGCTGGGTGCAGCATTGCATCTGAGCATGCAGCCTGCTCTGGGTGACCCTGCTGGAGAGGGGAGGTTGGACCAGAAGATCTCCAGAGGTCCCTTCCAACCCCCACTATGCTGGGATTCCGCAGTGTGAGTGCAAGGAGCCCAGTGGGGGCTTCTGTGGTGCCACCCAGCTCAGAGCTGGTGCGTCAGTCCCGGCGAGGACATCCCACCTCCCCTGCAGCACCACCAACGGAACGGCTGTAACTAGTTAAATTAACCTTATTGATTTTTTCATATTTTTTTTTCCCCCTCTCTTTGAAACCTCCAAGCAGAGAAGTTATAATTGCGCTGTTTATTATTCCTGTGCCAGCGAGCTCGGCACCAGCCCGTACCCCAATGCCTTGTTTACCTATTACCCTTCAGGCCAGGATAACGAATGGAGCTCTTTTCCAGTGGCTGCCTTCCATTTCATTCCTCTTTTTATTATTTGTTGCCGCTATTCTATTACCTGTTCACAACTCTGAAGCCTCAGACATACTAGTTGGAAGCAATGATGTCTCCCCAAGCCAGGCTAATGCCTCAGGCCTTGGTCGTCAGGAGCAGGTGAGGGGGTTGTTAGTGGTTCAGCAGCTCTCCGGAGTTGTGGGATGGGATGCTCCACTTTCTGCCCTGCTCCCAGTATGTGCCGTGCAGGACTCCTATGCACCCAGCCAGGGATGCTGCCTGCAGAGCAGAGGTGACCTGGTGCCTGCAGAGCAGAGGTGACCTGGTGCCTGCTTGTGTCCGTGCCACACACACTATCTTTGAAGCCCCCAAAGGGCCCCTATCTGAGCCATTTTTTCTCAATCCCATTTTTTTTCCACCTCTCAGCCCAGCATCGGGGACATCCTGGCTGCTTTCTTGAGTCCAGCCAGCCCCTTTCTGAGCCTAGGCTGGTCACACACCGACACACACCATCTATCTTGAGCACATCTTCACTGGCTGGGCTGAGCACCGAGGTTTTGTTAATCCCGTGTGTAAATGACTAATGCAATTAGCACAGCACCCCGTCAGTTAGGTTACTGCTACACCCTGCGTGCATCAGCCCTGCTCCGTTTCAAAGCTAACATCCCACTGAGAAGGAGAACAGATTGTGCAGCTTTGAGCTGATATTTCCGACTGTCTGCAGCCGGGTGCTTTTGCGCTGTGCTGGTAGCGGGGTTCTTATTCTTCTAGCAAAACAAAAGCAAGTCCAGTGCCAGCAATATCCTAAAGACGGTGCAGGGGTCCAGGGGGAAGAGATGTTTTGCAAAGTATGCTGATTGAGATGTTAGTAATAGAGGTACTTTAAATACCGGAGGTTTTTAGACTCATTCTGCTGGTGGTGTGGGCAGGATTTAAGGAGCAGGCCAGCTCATCCTCAGCGAGCATGGCTATGGCCACTGCAGCTGCCTCCTGCTCCTGCTGCCCCGTCCCTGCTCCAGCTGCACCCCTCAGCTGCTCCATTTTGTTCCAGGTTGTGCAGGCAGCAGGGTAACCTTGCACCGGCTGGTCCCTGCTGTTTGGCCATTGCCTGAAAGAGCCTCCTGCTCCCAGCGTGCACCTGAGCCCAGGGGAGGAGGAGGGATGGCCCTGCTCCTGGGGATGGTGCCAGCACCGTTGGAGCCAATGGAGAGTCACCCATGGGCTTCTGCTGGGCTGGGTGGCAGAACTTTCCTTGCCCCCACAGCAAGGGGTGCTGGGGAGCTGCTCTCCCCCCAGAACCCCTGCTCCCCGCTCCCCCCGGGCCTGGCAGCGCGTTTGTGTCTGTGCAGCTGTTTGTATTCTCTGCAGATGATGAAAATATTCATTATCTTGTTAGCTGCTGCGGCGGAGGAAGTTCAGATTTGCATTCCCACAGCTAATCACGCAGCGCAAACGGAGCCTGTCACCCAGCAGAGCTAATTGGGCCAAGCAGCGCTGTGCCCAGGCAGGGAGCCCTCCCTCCTGCCCTTCCCACCTCCAGCGCTGCCGTGCCAGCGGGGACAGCTGGGGACAAGTGCTGGGTCTGTGGAGGCGAGGAGGATGATGGGGATTCTGGGAGCAGGAGGCGGAGGAAGGCAGCGGGCAGCAGGGCTTGGGCTGAGTGCACTGGCTTGGTTGATCAACCAGTCCCTGGTCAGGATGGGAGCAGGCAATGGGATCCCAGTCAGGGAATGCTGCTGGGCAAGGCGTGTGTGTGTATGGGCTGGGCCTGTCTCCAGCTCCTGGAGCTGGGGCCTTCTTGTGGACAGGAATTGGAGATTCCGGGGGATGCTCATCTCCTGGGGAGCTGGTCTGGGACATGAGCTCCTCCCACAAGGAGTGTGCCCTGCTGTCCTGTGCTGCCTGTGGCCCTCAGGGGACACCCTTGACCCCCATGAAGCTGTCAGGGGGCTTAGTGAGGTCTTCAGGGCCCGCCTTGTGAAAAGCTGATGGTGACACACTTGTCTTGAGACCCGAGCATGAGGAAAAGATACAGGTTTGAGAGAGGGGACAAAGGACCCACTGAGGAGAGGAAGGGTTGGGCACTTGCAGAACAAGAGAAGGGTTTGCCAGAGGTGTGGGCATTTGTGTGCCATCCCCTCCTTATCACCGTTCCCTTCTAGGTCCCCTGCACTGCCTTTGCTTTCCTGGGCACCCGGGAGCTTTCTCCCTTCCCCCCTGGAGCAGTCCACTGGATGGGCTCACTGACCTGCTGGCCTTTCCCATCTCTGGCTTTTATGATATTAATTATAGCTGGTGTTACTGCACAGTTAATCTGCATTATTAAGAGATGCGGTGGAGATTGGTTTTATAATAATAACAGCTCAGATTTATAGAGTACCTTTCATCCCAGGGGGTCCTTATTGGCTTTATAGCCTTGCAGCAGTGTGCAGGCTTGCAAAGAGGATTTGCTGCTCCTTTTTTCCTCATCTGGCATGGGGTGCAGCTGCTCCTGGGGCACAGGGGCTCTGCACTCACTCAGGACATCAGGAAATAAGAGTTGTGTTCAGAGTGAGGCGGGAGGGTTTGAGGCAGTAAATTACAGTCCCTCAACATCAAGCTGTGATAACAGGGGTTTGCCATCATGCTAAGGCCACTGCTTTGTTGGCCACCACTAGCCCAGGCCATGGGTTGGAGCTGCTTGTGCCACAGACGCTGCTCCAGCGGCACCTCTGGGGACAAGGCTGACGCTTGCCAGTCCATCACTGCTCTTCCTTGCTGGTGCCAGCTCTGCCCAATGGAGATTCCCCATCCAAGGACTAAATCGGCTTGACATTGGCTTAGCAATACGAATCCTTGCTCCAGGCAGTGGAGTCAGGAGCAGGCACCAGCATGGGGATATCTGAGCACTCCGCAGCTATGCCAGCTGTCGAGCCCTACCTGCTTCCGAGTTAGCAGCAGGGCTTGGATGCAGCCCTCAGTGCAGCAGAAAATCTGGTCTTTCTCTTTCCTGTCCTACGTGATCTCTCCAGAGATGGAGGATTTGCCCTTCTGTGTGTTGTGGTCTAAGTCGTGACTGGGTAAAGCTGAAGGCAAGTGCTGGGTTTGGCCTTGGGCCCCATCAGTTGAACCCCCTGTCCACCAAAGGTGGTAGACAAGCTATGCTGGGAACCCTCCCATCCCCTGCTGCATCCTGCTTGTAGGGCACATGGGATAATCCAGATCTCCTGAATCTTCTACTGCCTCCGTTTCCTGAGCAGCATGACCTGGCTCGGATGCTGGAGCTGTGGCTCAGTGCAGAGGAATGCAGGAGCAGGTGGTGGGGGCCAACTCGGCATCACTTGCCCCTCTCCTGGTCCCCTGGCGATGCTCCCTTGGTGTTGTGCTCTCACCATGCCCAGACTGCAGCCAGGCAAGGAGGAATCTCTGGTGGGCTGTTGCCTTCAGTAGCAGTTTTCTTGAGATGAAAGCTTGGGATCTTTGTGCCAGTTCATTCTCCCCCAGTATGGGTGAGAGAAGCCTGATGCAGGCAGAGCAGCCCATGTGGCTGCCTCCCAGCTTTCTGGGGCATGGTGCCATTGCCAGCTGTGCCCATACCCACAGGCAGCAGGTGAACATCTGGAAGGTGTGATGGCACTGCCACTTCAACAGGCAGTGATGCAGCCTGCATGTGATGGCCCACAGAGCTGGCAGGAGGGAGGTAAAGTGGAATGTGCTCCAGAGCACCTTGGTGAGCCCTGCAGCGGGGCTGCTCTCGGCGCCTGCCTTTCCCTGGGAGGGTGCCGAGAGGTGAGGTTGCTGTGGGTTCCATCACCCTGCCCCAGCTCACCACACGTATCGTTTCGTGGCTTCCATAATTAACTTCGCCCACAGAAACAAAACTTTGCAGATGCGGCCGCAAATCCCAGCCAATTCACCATCTGCTCCGACTGCCTGACAGCACTGGGGAGCTGCTGCTTACAGATGTGTCCCTGAGCACTGCCCTGCCCTGGTGCTGCCCTCACCGTCCCTGCCAGGCCCTGGTCCCCAAGGAGCACCAGGCTCTGCACAGCAGCTCACTGCAGAGTGGATGCCAGGGTCTGTGCTGGTGAGTTTGCTGCTGGGCAGAGCCACGAGCTGGCCAAGCATCCACAGGCACCTTGGGTGGGCACTGGGCACCTCTGTGGGGACCTCAGGCTCAGTAGATCCTGGCAGAGGGACGCTGGTGCAGCTGGAGCCCACGCTGGCGTATGGCAGGCTGCGTGTGGAGGGGAAGCGGGAGCATTAACTGCGTTGAAATGGCTTTGTCGGGATGCCAGCATATGAAATGTGTGGTGATATTGCAGCCCTGCCACTGCCTGTGGCTGTTTTTCCCTATGCTTCTAATGACTAATAGAGAGAAGACAAAACAATTTCTATTAGTTTCTCCCACGCCACAGTGGGTTTCTTATTTTCCAAACCTCATTAGAGTTTGTAATACCATGGTGGTAGTCAAGAGCAGTCCGAATCACCCTGGGGGAAGAGAAGAACCGAAGAGATATGATGTGCAGCCCAGTATTAACACTGCTTCTGGCTCATTTCCAAGGTCCCTCCTGATTCCTTTCCAAACTCTTACGCCTTATCTTCATCTTAAAGGTTAACGATGAAGCTTAGGAGAGGAGGGGAAAAAAAAATGCTTAAGATCCCAAACCGTTAAAGAGAAGGGATGTGTGTGCTGAGCAGGGAGCTGGCTCTGCCTTTACATTGGGAAGGCAAATGTTATTCAAAAGGCAGCGCCTGTGCTTCCCAGGCCCTTGCAGCTGGAGCGTGTGTTTCCCTGGAAGAGCTGCTGGTGCAAGGGGCTGCTGGTGTGTGGAGAGGCCTCCAGCTTTAGGTCGCCGTGCCCAGAGCCGGTAGGAACTGGCACCAGTCAGGCACCANAACCGTTAAAGAGAAGGGATGTGTGTGCTGAGCAGGGAGCTGGCTCTGCCTTTACATTGGGAAGGCAAATGTTATTCAAAAGGCAGTGCCTGTGCTTCCCAGGCCCTTGCAGCTGGAGCGTGTGTTTCCCTGGAAGAGCTGCTGGTGCAAGGGGCTGCTGGTGTGTGGAGAGGCCTCCAGCTTTAGGTCGCCGTGCCCAGAGCCGGTAGGAACTGTGATGATCTGGACAAGAGCCTCACACCGGTTCCTTGGGCAGTCCCAGCCTGTGGACCTGGCTCCTCTTGAAGTCAGTGGGAGTTTTGGTTTTTGTTGCCTCATTACAAACAACACTAATGAGAGAGCTCGGCACGGAGCTGCTTGAGCAATGCTCGGGGAATGATTGCAAACAGCACTCAGCCAGCCCGCGCAAGAGGACCTGCAGCCTGGGCTTGGCTCATCGCTGGAAGAATCATTCAGAGGAGGTGTCCAGCCTGGCTCTGGGCCGCTCAGCCGTAGAAAAAAAACATCCCCAGAGAGAAGCCATCCCCAGATCATCTCGCAGTTGCTGCAGCCTGGTGGGCAGAAGCTCCGTGAGGTCCGTCTGTCATCTCCATCCAAACAGTTAAAAAGCTGAAAGTTGCCGTGCTTATGGATGCCGACAAGGTCAGCCCCTTCGGCTGTCAGTGGTGACGAAGCTAATGGAGGGAGACACCTTGAAGAGCAGATACTTGAAGGAAGACACGGACCCTTCTGGCAGGCACTAACCAGTGCCAGCCCTTTGCCAGCAGGTGGATTTCTCATCAGCCCTATCAACTATTGAGCATTTCCCAGACCTTCCAGTCAAGGAGAAATGATGGCACATGGCTCAGACATGTCCTCCTGGCCCTGCCATGGAGCTGCATGCTCAGGACCAGGCTGCTGAGGCCAAAATCCAGGTAGGTGTGGATAGTGGTGGATCCACTGCCTATCTCACTGGTGAGATCAGCCAGAGCTATGCAGGGAGAGAGGTTCTGGCTAGGAGCTCATTTGCTTTACTTCTGCAGACAGAGGAGAGGAGCAGAAGGATGCCAGTCTTGTTTAATATCTTTGTTGATGATCTGGACAAGGGGATTGAGGCACCCTCAGCAAGTTTGCAGATGACACCAAACTGAGCAGGAGTGTCGATCTGTTTGAGGGCAGGAGGCTCTGCAGGGGCATCTGGACAGGATGGATCAGTGGACCAAAGTCAGTGGGCTGAGGTTTAACAAGGCCAAGTGCTGGGTGCTGCATTTGGGTCACAACAACCCCAGG
>VWZY01008290.1:249865-262405 GCA_013399075.1 Chloroceryle aenea
AGCTCTGTCTTCGCAGCGCAGCCCATCTCGTAAGCGTGTTTGTAACACCCTGTTCTCGTTTGTTTGGGTTTTAAAGAGTGATAAATGAAGTTGGCCATAGCAGCGCCCGTGTTTAGCGGGAGATAGCGTCGTGGAGGTGTGTTGTTCCTGTACTCGGGATGTTATGAGTTAGCAGGGTGTGCTCCCTGCAATCCCTGGGCGCATGTGCTGGTGGGGAGCAGAGGCAGGGTGGCTCCACGGTCCCAGCACTGTCACTGCAGACACGGGGTTTCTCTGGAGCTGCTGAGTGGGAACAGGAGGCAGATGCTGCTGTTTGAGCCTGGTGTGAGCATTGCTGCTGTTGCACGGTGCTGGGGCCAGAGGGGAGATGATCAGTGGCAACACCTGATCCGGCGGTGAAACGTCTCCCATTTCTGAGCCTCCACCTTCCCCCTGTCTGGGGACAACGGTGGCTCCCAGGGCTCAACCACAAAGCCCGTTGGTGGCACGGGGACTGCAGGCGAGCAGTGCTTGCTGACAAAATAATTTCCTTTTTAGTGCATGGTATGCATCTGGCTGAGATGGGATCCCTCACTGCCCACCCAGCTCCCACCCCTATACCTGGAGCCGTGCCCACCCTGTGCCACTCAGCATGCTGGGGGCATCCAGAGCATCCTTCCCCACCACGGGCAAAGCTCTTGGGGCCCCAGGGATCCCCTGAGGTTTTTGCATGGAAGGTCGTGAAATAAGCATTTAGTTTCTGACCATGTGACACTGGGTGCTGGCTCCAAGCGTGTTCTTCACGTGTGGCTCTGTCTGTGGCCTTAGTAGCTGGTGGGGATGGTGAGGTTGAACTTCAGGGCTGTCGGTACCACAGAGAGGACCAGTGCTGTCCTTAGCACTTTGATGGTCAGTAAATGTTTGTGGAAAGACATTAAGGATGTTCAGGGCTCTCGCTGGGGGAGATACTGGGGGAGATCAGCTCTGTGGACAGGGAAGAAGGTATCATGGGAAACCCAGGGCTCTCGCTGGGAGAAACCCCAGTGAGCTGAAAGAAAGGGCTTGCTGTTTATGGTAGATGGATTTTATTCCCAGCTTCTCCAAATGATTTACCCTCATTTTGCCAGTGACATACGGAGGATTGGAATAAATAGCTCTAGCTAGACAGATCTGGATGCCTTTGCCACTCAGAAACAGCTCTGGCCTGCCGGGCTCCCCGCTGCTAGCCAGCCCGTTTCCGAACTGCTCGGAGAGTGCACATATGCATCATCTCTAATAAATACAAAAGTGAGGCCAGGATAACTGTAATTTGTTAGCGAACAAAGCAGGTCAGAAGAGGAGGGGGAGAGCGTAGTCTCGAGCTAATTGGAACGCCACCAAATATGATAAAAACGCACATTGCGGCGTGTTTGCAGCATTGCACAGAATTATTTTAATATTTTAATCAAGTTCATAAATCAATCGGCAGGCCTCGGGAGGAGGCCTCCACCAATAAAGCGCACAATCTGCGCGTCGAGCCCTAATTGAAAACATGGTCTCGAAGAGGAGACCGCGCCGCTGGCAGCCGGACTCCTTGTAAAGCACCGGGCCAGGCGCTGGCTCTCTGCCGAGGCTGGAGCAGCCTCAGCGTCGAGCTCGCGGCCGGCACAGGAGCCTGTGACGTGGGTTGGTGTCTGCAGAGCGTTTCCTTCAGCCAAACAGAGGAGAAAATGAGCCAGTTCTCGACAGGGACAGCAGAAAGTTGGTGCCTTCTCGCTGCCTGGACCCAGGGACCTGCCGGGATGGGCGGGCTGAAGGCACCGCTGGTGTTTGCCAGCTCCTCTGCCTCTGGAAATGCAAAACGTTGCCCTTCCTCCCAGCAAATAGAGAAAGGTGTGTACTGGGGGAAGGTGAGGGACCTGCCCACCCTTGCTCCCAAGGATTTGTGGGCATTAATCCTGCAGATGAGAGCAGCAGGAAGGCAGGGAGAGATGGCTGCCTGCCTGCGGCACACCGAGCACTGAGCTCCTTCCAGGGCGGCCGTGGAAACTCTCCCTCTAGGAACTGCATTAGCCCATGAGCAAACCAAAGCCAGCCCCAATTTTATGTCATGCAGAGTGATTAAAAGCCTGGGTTTTGAGCTGTTTCTCTGGCTCTGTGCAGCCAAGCAATGCTTTAATTCATCAGAGTGGCCTCCAAGCAGGGACCCTGAGATCGAGCTGGCCATTGATCTGTGCCACAGGAGCACACATCGGTTTTCTCTCCCATCGAAGCCAGCATTTAATGCTGATGACATCTCATTAAGTTTGTACCAACTGCGTGAGCATCTTTGTTTGGCAGCCGGGGCAAACATGACCCCCCTGGCCACCTCCTGTTGCATGTAAGAATGTGCTGGGTCTGGAGTGATGGCTGGGATGGAGTGAACTGGCTTTGTCGCAGCCCCTGTGGAGTTGCGCTGTGGATTTGTGGCTAAACCAGTGTTGGGAACACCCCAGCGCACTGGCTGCTGCCGAGCGGTGCTTGCGCAGCGTCCAGGCTTCCTCTCTTCCACACTCTGTCCCTGCAGAGAGTAGGCTGGGGCGGGCAAGGTGTTGGGAGGAGCCAGAGCTGCTGACCCAAGCTGGGCTGTTTCACACCATATAGTGCCATACTCAGTAATAAACTGGAGGTAGATACTGGACGTCAGCCCACCACAGAGGGACTCACAAAACTCACAGGGGGAAAGAGAGCGATGCCTCCGGCCAGCAAATCCATCTTCCAGGGACCACTTCAGTCCCTGCTGCAGGTTTATCAGAGACCTGGTTGCTCTGGCTGGGTGAGGAGGAGGTGGAAGGAAGCTTGGTTAGGGAAAGGGAAGAGCTTGTTGGATAGCAGAGTAACAGCCCTGGTGGGATTTCCCCAAGAGCTGTTCTAGGTCGATCGTTCCCACAAAATGCAGAACAATGTCTGTGAGTGCTCCGGCACTCCGAGCAAGTGGAGATGTTATCAGCAGTGACGCGGAGGGTCTCGTCTCATCAAGGATTTGAGTGACAACTCTTCTTTCACACGGTGCAGACTAGCTGAGCCTCAGCGTGGGGACACTTCTGTTCTCCAGCTGGGAAAAGCAGGAGACTGAGGTTTTGCTACCCAACTGTTACATTGCTTGAGGTCTGCAGTGAGCAAAATGTTTGTTTTTCTTGCATTTCCTATGATCTCGAGATAGAGTTTCCTTGGACAAGGTTACATGGCCCACGCTGGGCGCCCAACAAGCTGAGCTTTGAAAGTGGCGGCTGCAAATGTGAAAGATGTTCCCTCTCAGATCATTTGTTAAAATAGTCCATGAAGAAGCTGTTGTCTGGCAGGTTCTATCATGTTCCTATGGCTTTCTGCCCAACAGTCTCCCCAATACTCTCTTCTCTTCTCTTGGACCATATGTCATTGGTTACATTTACCTTTAAGTGCTTACAGGTTTCACGCTTTTTTGTAAACTCAGCAGATTAGACAAAAAAAATCTCCATAAAGTACAAGCCATATTAAAGCTACAGCCTCAAGCTCTGCTAGAACAGCAGTCCAGGTTCTTCTGAGTAGGGTCTGTGGGTCCCTTCTGCCCTCTCAAGGTGTCATTCATCTCCCTTCAGGTCTCATACCACCGTAACACAATTAAGATTGAACCAGTCCACAGGAACCTCGCGTTTTCATTTCCTAGACACAACTAGGTGCACTAAGAAAGCTGTAAGGCAAGCTTTGCATCTATTAAAGGAGATAATGGCTTTCCCATACACCTGCTTGGTCAGAAGTAAAGCATATAGATTTTTCCTGTCCTTGAGATCTGTTCCTATAAACAACCACTCTATTACCTCTGTAACGCTCCTGCTCGCTCGCAGTTTATGTCATTATATTTATTTCAAAACCTCGCATTTTGACATTTTGTTTGGAGGAGGAAAAAACCAACAATCTAGCTGGCTGCCGTGAAATTTAGTTTAGACTGAAATATACGCTGTGCCTTGGTCTGCTAAATGACCTTATGCACCGCTCACTGTAATCCAAAATTGCTAGGCAAGTAGAGTAATTAGTTGCACGAAATGAAATAACTTTAAATCCTCACATTGAGTAATGACCCAGAAAAATCACTTAAGCTATGTAACAGAGAAAACTCAAAGCATCTGGCATTATTTTTACTGCTGTAGCTCTGCCCCCGTTGATTAAGACAGGGGCTCTGCCCCCCATCCCACCCCGTTAGGAACCCTGGCTGTCAGCGGCTGCCCAGGGCAAATGTTGGCGGCTTCGTTAGGAGGCGGCAGGGTACGTCTGGCAGCACGGGCACAGCACTTGTTCTGCCAGGATCGAGTATGTTTGATAAGCTCTTATCTGTTTGAAGAGCTGCTTCCTGTCATCTGAGATGAACCCAAGTGATGAAAACCCCCACCTGGCTCTGCAGGACCAGGGGAGACCCCGCACGGGCTGTGGATGTACCAGTGCCTTTGAGCGCTGAGCAGCAAATCGCTTCACTCTCCTTTGGCTCCACCTCAATACCCTGATTCCAACACGGCTTTATGAAAATTACCCAGAGTAACAGGTGGACCCTCACAGCAGCCCTCCTCCCAGCCCCAGGAAATACTTCACCTCTACAGCGGGGCAGAGCAGGGCCAGAAAGCCCCTCGATGATGAGGGATACAGGTGCTGAAGCCTTCAGCCAGGCTTCTGCATCCCATTACCTAGCCCTCGGTGCCAGTGAATTTGGAGCAGACCTTTAAACCACCAGGTACCAGCTATGGTGAAAAGTAAGGTATGGATACAACCTTTGGGGGAATTAACGGTGTGAATTAAGGGAAGAAACTCTAGTATTTGTTTATGAGGTTGGTCGGGAACTGTCAGATAAAGTTACATGAGACCTGCCAAGGAGATCAGATTAATCCTCTGCAGCCTGGTGGCACAAAAAGGGGTCTCAAAGCCATTGTGTTCCCAAGTTTAATCCACACTGGCCGTAAAACCCGATCCGCCGCCAAAGGGAGGAGATGAAGTGTTTTTAATAAGAAAGTGAGCCATTTGCAATGCGCTTTTAATTGGATCAATTTTTCCTTTATTACACCATCTTTAAAAAACAAACACATACGTATAACCAGATGAGCTCTTTCTCCAGGTAGAGAGCAGAACCCAAACTATTTCCTCACAATCCTTAATTACTCCATTTCATCTCATTTGGCAGACGATCACAACATTGCAGGGGGGGCACCACGGCAAGAAATACAGCTCTGCAAAACCACCTCGCCATCACTGGCAAGTTCTGCCAGGGCACGTGTGGACCCTGGGCAAGGGACAGCAGGTTTTCCTTTTCCTTTCACCACTTAAAACCCAAGACTAAAAGAAGAGCTTCAGGCAACACAACCCCCCCAGGCACCAATCGAAGTGTCCTGGCCCACCAGTGTGTCGCAGGGTAGTGTTATTTTTCTCCAGTCTCTGAGAAAACAGATGACAGATGCTGTGTTTGAACTGTGTAACCAGGAACAAGCTGGGGTAACCAACTGCTCAGTTTACGGGACCAGTTTTTATGTCCCTTCAAGCACTCCAGGAAATGTTATTGCTGGTAGTGTGATGTTTATTGCAAAAAAAAAAAAGGAAAAAGAATCCATTGGAACAGAAAACGACAGAGGTACGTATTATCATAGATAATATTGCTTCAATTATTCAAGTCCACAGTAGCTCCCTGCTTGGAGCAGTTGTTAGAAACAGGAGCAATGTTTAGAAGATATCAGGAGGAGAGGAGCAGCCATTACCATAACACTGGGAAAAGCGCCTTGAGTTACAAGGGAATTAACTGCAGAAGGACCCGGTCATGGTCCTCATCTCCCCAGAGCACACACACAAGTTGAGATCGGCTCCCCGGACTCCTACATTCCTTAGACAGCTGCCCCCTCCCACCCAAACCAGAGAATGTAAATAATCACGTGCAGTTTGGGAGCTCCGGCAAACTAAAGGAGCAGCTCAGGAGGGAGTGTCCAATCCCCTGGGCTTCCTCAGCACCACGCTGCTCTCTGAGCTGCTGCTCTCCGAGCTCCCACTCCCTTCTCCGCAAGCTCTTCACAGTGAGTTATAGCAAGAGAAACAGGAGATGGAGACCTCCAGCACACAGCTGGGTGTGTGTTGTGCTGCTCTCTTCAGTGCTTTGGCTGAGCAGAATAGGGAGAGAAAAAAATACAAAAATCCCACCAAAATCTACTGGCAGCACTTCTTGTGCAAACCCTGCAACTCCAGTGGCTGAAGCAGCAGCGGCTCAGAAGCCTATTTTATGTTGCTCCTTCATTTAGAGAAAGTGTATGGGAGCTTAAAAAAAAAATCACCTGTTGCTTCCCCGTTGTAGCAGAAGTAGCAAACAATTTGCCGTAGCACGGCAGCCACCATAAAATCAGCTTTTATATTGTCCGCCGCGCTCACAAATTTGCAAAGACATTTGTTGATAGCAACAAATAAACGCGCCGCAGTGTAACTATTATCTGTGGCAGATTAACATGCTACCACTGTGCCCTATTTAAATGCATCTTTCCTTCAATAAGCTATTCCGGGCGAGCAGCACCACACTGAGGTACACATTTATCAGCCCGGAGAGCAGCGCTGTGGGGTCCTTGGTTCATGCAGCTGCAGTTTTGTGCTTCATTTGGCCCAAAGCCGTGATGAACATCAACTCTGGTGCCTGCTGGTGCCATAACAAAAGAAAAAAATATATAAAATAGCTGAGGAATGTAGTGGTTTGCTCAGCAAAGGGGAATAAAAAAAGACAATGCACCAATGGGCGTGTTCCCGAGGATTAGAAAAAGCAAAACAGTCGTGTGCTCCCATCCCCACCTGAGCAGGGAGTAGCTCGCAGACGAGCAGAAACCTCTCGCTAAACGCAGCGGTCCGGAATGCAGAGTAGTGACGTGCAGGTAAAACATACAGTACGTTGCATTTAATCTCATTCACTACAGTCTCCCAGTCTTACTCCCCTAGCCCCTCCCCCCTCCCCGGGAAGCTTCAGGTACCAGACGTACCTTCCAAAGACAGTTTCCAGGCTACATTTAATAATAAAACACCAGTAAATATCAACCATAGGTTTCGCCTTAGTTGATTTTTTCCTCCAGCACCCTCCCTTTTTACCACCTTCTACTACTGTTAGTAGTAATAAACCCCCTGTTGCCATCAGAGGACGGTTTTCTGGCTCAGCTCAGTCTCCCACGATTGCACAGTACTCACTTCATGTCGAACAGACACGCTTCACAAATGGCACGACGGGGGCGATCTCCTGAATACCAGAAGGACGGAGAGAGAAAACTCTCCCTCGTCAGTTCGGAAGTAAAGCTCCATCTCGGTGTGTTTTTTAGAGGACTATTTCATTTTATGTAGTGCTGCCATCAGAAATTGCTTTCTCTAGTAGTTGCCCAGACAACTGCTAGCCAGTTCCTTGCGAGCACCACAGCGAGAAGAGGATTGCCTCTCTAGTCCTCTAAGGGAAGGTGATTTAGAACAGTCAGTCGGTGTTTATGGCACGAAGAAAGACACAGTGGTTGAAGCTTGGAGTGAGTGGAGGAGATGTGGTGACAGGAGGTGAGAAGGTTTATGGAGTGACCAGTCATTGAGCAAGGACCCAGTACTCCAGAAGGATGGATCCTTTCCCTTGCACATGTTCAGTTTTCATTGTACGTTTTTTATATAAAAAAAAAGAAGAAAAGCAGACCACCACCACAGAAGCTATTTTGTTCCTAAACACAAAACACGATGGCCTCTATGCCAACCAGGCCCCAGGCGGTTATGGCACCATCTTCCTGAACGCCTGACCCCGGTTCCCGTCAGATTGCAAAGAGGCTGGAAGAATCTCTGCTGCCAAAAGAGGCTTTGCCTAGAGCCACCCCTTTAAGGGGTGGAATACCTTCTCAGATGGTAACTGTAGATCTTAATGCAGTGATCCCAACAATCCAGCACCAGCAGCTGCCCCTTGGGGGTAATGGCGATACCGACGGGACAGGTGAGTCCCTCCCGGATTAAGATGTTATAGCCTCCTCCTTTAGGGAAGTGCAGGATTTCTTTACGGCTGCTGTCGGCAACGATGAGGTCTCCCCTGGCGTCGACACACATCCCAGCGATGCACCGGAAATCCTCATTCTCGGAGAAGAAATGGCTGATCTGGCGTCCCAGCTGCCCGTCCACGCCGACGGAGCCAATTGAAAAGCCCCCTTCCAAATGGTGCTCGTACTGCCGGTTTTCCAGGTTGAGCCCCAGCCCTTGAGTGAAGTATATGGTCCCTTCAGCATCGCAGGTGACGAACTTCGGGCGCACCGCGCTACACAAGCAGCTGTACTTCACCACCCCCATGCTGCGGTCCACCGTGAAACACCAGAGCTTCCCTCCTTCCACGTCGGTCACGACAAACTGCCCGGAAGGCAGAGCGGCGATGCCCCAGGGCTTGCTTAGCTGGCTCCGGTGACAGGCCACGCAGTGCCCATCCATGGTGTAGACCTTGACGGAGTTGTCGTAGCTGTCGGTCACACCTATCAGGCCATGGCAGTTCATGGTGACAGAAAGGGGAGTCAAATTGGGCAAGTCTGCTCCAAGGAAACTCAACACAAAACTATCGATCCCACTGGGGCTACGGCGAATCTCCTTCAGAAAGCCCTTGCGGGTAAAAACCTGGATTCGGAAGTTGCCTCGGTCTGCCACAAGCACCTCGCCTTGCAGGGTGACGTGCAGGCTGACGGGGAGGTTAAACATCCCTGGCAGGCTGCCCTTGGAGCCCATCTTCTTGATAAAGTGACACTGCTGGATACTCGTGGCTGCTTCGGGTATCCTTGGCTTGGCTGGTGAGGAAGTCGGTGTGCAGCTGGCCTCCTCTTGCACCAAGTCTGGCTCCCTAAATGATGCTGATGAGGATGCTGCAGTTTCCATGAGCAATTCCTCCACGTTAACAGTCCGGGGTTTCTTCACCACCTGCCCAATCTGCAGTGGTCCCACGTGGCTCACCTTCAGGAGTTCAACCTCCTGGAGGGTCAGCTCCTTTGGGAGACTGTTCATAAGTTCTGGTTCTTCCTCATCGGCTGCCTCCTCCAAGAGAGCTATATCCCCCTGCTTTATTTTGGCAAGGAAATAGTCACAGCGAGACATTATCTGCACTTCTGCTAAGTTCAGCAGATAAGCTTGCTCCTCCATCACCTGATTATTTACCTTCTCCACTTCAGACAAAGAGGTGGTGAAGAACTTGCGTGACCTGGCCAGTTCTTCCTGGATCTTGCGCTCTTCTTTGCTGTAATCTTGCAGAACTGCTTTGTATCTAGATTGCAAGTCCCTCGAAACACCTTCCAGAGATGCTTTTCTTTTCTGCAGGTCACCCATGAGCTCCCGAAGTCTGGCAAGCCTTGTCCCAAATTCCCTCCTACGCTCTTCAGCAGCTTCTTTGATAGCAATGACTCTATGGCCCTGGGGCATGTGTGATGACTCCTTGCAGGGCTCACATAAAACCAAGCTACAGCTCTTGCAAAAGTGTCTTGGCAACCTTCTCCCACAAACCTTGCACATGAGAAGACCCACCACTTCCCCCAGTCCGGTGGTGTCTATGATCTTCAGCACAGTAAGATTGTCAGTCAGCTGAGCCAAGCTTGTGATGCGCGTGATTTTGCTGCAAAAGGGGCACCGTATCCCGTTAATGCTGTTGGCTAGGAGTTTCTCCAAGCACTGTCTGCAGATGGTGTGCCCGCAGTGCAAGAGCTTGGGTCTCAGGTGCTCCTCGGTGAAGGACTCCATGCAAATGGGGCACTCCAGGACCTCTCGGAGAGCATCCGAGTTGAGATGAGGGGCGGCGGCCATGGCTTTCCAAGGTAGCTTCAGCTGGTGCAAAGTCTGGTACTTGCATCTATTCAAAGGTGCTCCAATTCTGTCCAGAAAGAAAAAAGGAAATGAGATTTATGTCATCACCAGCAGTTAGAGATACATGCAGTTTATTTCAGATTTATCACCCAGCCCTACAAAAAAAAGCAGCCCAGTTAGCTTTTCCATGCTTGGAAAGGATGGATTACTCATAGCTAATCTGCGAGTGGGCAAATTCCAATACTGAACTTGCAGCTCCTAGCACGATGAGTTATTCACTTGCAAAATGTATAAGGAGAACTGAAAGAAGTGTAATGGCAGCAATAAGGAAGCCCAATAGCTATTGATGACTGAATCATCTCCTCATGGTGCCCATCTCCCGCTGCCAAGCCTCCGAGTTTACATAATTTACTGAAACCCAGGGAGATTAAACCTCGCATTCAAAATGCTGCGCATCAAAAGAGGAACCAGATGGTGCAATGCTTTAGGACATTAATATATCACCTCTGGAGACCCGCATTCAGATGTGACATCAGAGGCGAATGAAATGAGTGCGGTTGTTTTACTCGGCTTTTCTAGAGAGCCAAAATAAATTTTCAAGGTTTCCTAACGTTTGCCAGAAAGTGAAAGCAGAAGGAAGGAACAGCTTCCGCTCGTTCTGGGAATGGCTGTAGATACCGAAAACACACAGCAAAGATTTTTCACCAGCGTAGTTGGTTAACCTCTGCCACGCTGCATCAGGCTTCAGCACGCAACTTAAACACAGCCAAATGAAACACAGCTCGGCGCGGCACCGTTGAGCTGGTATTAGCGATAACGGGGTTCATGGACAACTCCAACCAGCCGCTAATTTTACTAGAAGTGTTCACTGTTAATTCTTGATCTTAGCTCAACTGCCTCTCATTTCGCCATATTTTAGTCTTAGGGCGTTGACCTCATTCTTGTATTCCAGTTCCCTTTGGTTGCTGCTCAGCTTCAGTCCAGGTTTCTCCACCCTCACACCCCTCCCAGCAGCTCTGGTGCTGAAGCAACCATCCATTCAAAAGGAACAGAACAGGGCTCACATCATTGAGTTATTATTCAGTAGACTGGGTTTCAATACCTCGGCTATCACATGGCGTAGCCATTAAAGGAAATGGGGAAGAAAACGTTGAGGTGAGGAGGAGAAGGAAGGAGTTAGGCTTTAAAATGAAGAGCCAGTCGCAGAGGGATGCAAACAGGCAGCTTCCTCTGAATAATGGCTGCACGCACACAGCGCTCACTCGGCCCTGTTGCCTTCGCCTGCTTCATCCTCGGGAGCGTTTCAGACAGAGCACTTCACCCTAGCTCAGGTATTCTGCTCAAGGGGAAGAAAACAACTGCAGTGAAGTACTTCACTTTCATAGAGTAGGAGAAAAAAAAAGAATCATTTTAACCTATCAGCTGCAGCATTCAGTCCTTTAAAGCTCACACGTTTCAGGAAGGGATTCGGTGGCGTAGCAGAACCTCCACCAAGGACCAAGCTGGGATGTGACCCTTGGCTCAACGCTGGCATGCCGAGTGTCACATCCCTGGCGCCTGAGGGGCAGCGGCAGTGCGGGCACTTGCTGCCCTGGCACCAAGTGCACTTCCCTTTATTCTTAGCCTGTATCTTAGCTGGGAAAGCAGAAGTCTGGGCATGGCTATGTAGATCTGAAGCCTTCCTCTTGGGGATGAAATATCTGTGTTTTAAACTTACTTTAAAAACAAAACACGGGATACTAGATCTGTTCCTGTTTCTGTTGGAAATAAGGGAACATGCTTAGGGAAGAATGAAGGCACAGGCAACAGATACACCCCAGAGTTACATAAAAGGCCACCTTTAAAACAAGTATTTTCATTAAAGAGCAACAGCAGAGGGGATTTTGTTTAAAGTTAGGTACCATTTTCAGAAAGACAAATTGTATGACATCTTTTTTGTCTGTAACCCCCTTTTATCTTGAGGCCAGCATGCACCTTAGTAGCATGGAATTATTTTTACTTCTTTATCTCAATCTTGGCCGCACTTTCGTGTCAGTTTCCTTAGCAGCGAGTTGTCCTGGCGTATCAGTCCCTCCCCAGGGCAGCTCCTCTGACACCGAGCAGGGTCTTAGAGAAAGCCTCAGCTGAGGATCAAGCTATAAAACTTTGTAAATGATGCGTGCTTGGTTTCCTTACATTTGAAAATGTCTCCTGCCATAGTTTCTCTTTCCACTCTGCAATCAGTAGCGAGGTTGTGCGCTGAGACCAGAAGTGTCACTGGGCGGTCGGAGCGTGCGTGGGTCACTGATGGGGTAAAGCCGCAGTCTGCATTGTGACTTTACCCTGCAGGGACACGCTCCCACAGCGCTCATGACCATATTGCAGGGACGCTACAGAACCGGCACGGCCGGAGGCTGGGGGGTTTGGCCCAAAACAAGCGCTTGGCAGCGTCCCTCTCCCGGAGCGGGGGCCCCGCGCTGCAGCCGCTGGATGTTGTTAACCGGGCGGGCTCNAGCAGGCGGTGGGCCCGCCGCCGCCAGGGGCTGGAGTAGGGCGCTGCCCTCCCGTGGTACTACCAGGTCGGCCGGGTTTCTTGCCCCGCTCTTGTGCTGTAGCTGCTTCTGCAGAGGGAGCTTAAAGATTAAAAAAAAAAGGAACAAATCAAACAGAAATGTGTTCATTTCGCCGCCTGTTTGTTTTTATTACGCAGGTTGGCCCGTGCTCTTTCCCTCAGCAGCCAGCACTGCAGCCGGAGCTGCCCCTGCCCTTCCCTATGGCGGGGCCAGGGCCCACGCC
>VWZY01008290.1:265629-288655 GCA_013399075.1 Chloroceryle aenea
TGCAGATGGCCCTGCTCCCTGCAGGGGGTTGTACCAGGTGAGCCTGAAAGGTCCCTTCCCACCCAAACCAGTCTGGGATTCTATTTTTTGGTTCTGTGATGCCACAGCACCGCACATCTGCATCCCCCATCTCTTGATGGTTAGCAGTCCCCAGGTGAGCCCTCCCTTGCCCTGGCCCACGTGTGAGCCCCCGGGGACATGAGCTTTGCTGGCTGCTTGGCCCTTTGGCACAGCTGGCCTCAGCCCCTCACAAAGGATTGGCACCACACTTCTTGAACACAGGGATGTGTGTGTCAGAGGACCCTTGCCATTGTGCCCACACCCTCCTCATGACCCCAAGTGGTGTTTGCCCATCACTAACAGTGGGCAACATTAAATCTGTCCAGGCTCTTTATAGACCTGGTGGTTACCACACTGACAATATCTCTCTGCAAGAGAAATTCCCATGCAAACACATCTATTGGGTTTTTTCTAACTCCCTTTCAATGGATCTGCCAACAAATGGGTTGTTATTATTATTCCACCAGGTAATCAATGGGCAGTCTGTGCCAGCAGATGTGTATTGGCCATAAATCCCCGCTGCCTTGCCTGTGGTGGCACTAGGTCTGTCAGCTGGAGGGTGGTATGAAAGGGAGGTGGACCAGGATTGCCTTTTCCTTGCACGAAATGCCAAACCCAAGTCCTAAATCAAGCCAATCTGAGCAGCTTGTTGATGTCAGTGGGGTAACCTGCCGAGCCTGGAGGAATCCATACCTGGGTCTCTTCCTCCACAGCTTCAGCTGGAGAGGCTTCTCCTCTCCTTGTTCCAAGCATTTGTGCTGTTGAAGAGCTACCATATCCTAGCCCTGATGTGGCTGCATTCTTGTGGTAAGTGGAGTGATTCCCAGTTTTGGAATGACTTGGGATCTCTTGGAAGAGGTGCTGTATAAAAGGCTGGACCACTAGCAAACCCATCATCTCATGGGAGCTCTCAAGACTAAATCTCCAATACAAAAGGATTAGGTATTCTGCTTTAGTTATTGAGAGAGTACTGGTGTTATTGTGCTTCCCTCTTGTCCAAGCACTAGAAGGTGCTGCTGGTAACACTGAAAGCATTTCCCCACATCTGCAACTGCTGCATCCCAAGCGGGGAACTCTGCGTGTCGTGCTGCAGTCACCTCGTGCTGTGGGTTATTACATCCCGGGGGAGCCCGGAGACAGAGCCAGGCACCCCCACAAGCGAGCGGTACCTCCGCTTGTCCTCCTTTCCTTTTGCAAGGCTCAACACATGGCAGAAGGTTGTTATTTTCTTTGGTTTGTTGCAGTGGGTTTTTATTAATATTTTTAAATGTATATTTCAGACAAACAAACAAACCAGTAACTCTCACACCTTGTCATGAGGTGTCTGACCACATCCACGGCGCTCCACGTCCAGACAGATGTTGCCAGGATTGAACTGAGCCACCAGCAGTGTTAGCAAAAGCCTGTTCAGATGTGAGACCTGAGAAGGAATGAATCCCTCCCTCCTCGCTGCTGCTGCGCTGCAGCCTCTCAGCCAAGCCTCATCTGCCTGCCAGAATGGGACCCTTGGAGCACCCTAGCAGCAGTCATCTGCAAAACCCTTCCTTGGGGGTGAAGCAGGAGCTTTACAAGAGCAATCTGAGTGCTCTGGGATGTTACCCAGTTCTGCATGGGTTTGTTCAATGTGGACCCGAACGCTAAAGTTGGGTTTAGTTACTCCGGACTGGGCCTAGCTTGCAGTGAAAACAACAGGAGCATTTCTGTTGGCTTTGCTGGCAGCTGGAGGTGGCATTGCAATGGTACGTTGATGAGGCTGGTTCTGATTCTCTCCAACACCAAAAACTTCCTTTGATTTCATCAGAAGTAGGGTTGAGTTGCCCATGTTTTGTTCCGGAAGAAGCCAGTCGGCTGAGCCTTAGCACTGACAAACGCTGCACAGCAAGTAGGTAATAAAAGCCAGACCAAGCCTCCAGTAATACACAGGGTTTCTCCAGTTCACTGTTGAATTTGCCATGGGGAGCTTGGACTGATCCCCAGTCCCACTGAGCAGATAATCAAAACTCATCTCAGAGGTAGGAGAGGGTGGGACGGAGGGACCTTGATCCCTTCTCCCTGAGCTGCAGTTGCAGTGGCAGGTCCAGGATTAAAGGACTGTGTTTTCTGGGGGGAGATACCTCACAGATCTGAATAACTCCTCTGTGAGATGCCATGAGTGGTGGGTGATGTGGGTGGGAAGAGGAGGAAGCACAGTCTCTGTCAAGGAAATCGACAGCTTTCTAGGGATGAGGCACCTGCAGCTGATGCTTTCCACTCCCTGAGCAAGCAGATGAGAAGAGGCCGTTCCTACTCATTGCCTCTCCCGAGCTCTGCAGGAGCTGGCTCACAACCAGGGTGTGCAACTGGCACTCTCAGATAGGTTTTAACAGCAGAAACAGGGTGATTATTTTGTTAGGACTATACTTAAGCCCCAAAAGCTTGTTCCACAAAAGCTACCAGAAGTTGCTCTCCAGTGCTGATTACTTCCAAGTGCTTTTCTAGATGAGAGCTGGCAATTTGGCAGCAAAGCCCGTCTCCCTCTGCTGAGCCACATCCTATTTCATTTTCCTCCTCTGCGGTTGTACCCAGCACTCTTTTGGTACAAGGGAGCACTGTGGATCCCTTGCCAGCACGCTGAACCGGTGCTCTCGGCTGCAGTAACCCCTTGCATCCCCAGGAAGCCAGTCTGCAAGGCAATCCTTTCCCTAAAGAGACTGGGGCTTCAGCTCCTACCGAGGGGACTAAATGTAGGAAGCCATCTCCAACCTTACCTATGAAGTCTGCTCTGCTGACAAGGCCACAATGAGTCACCAGGCTCCACGGGGAATGGCTGAACACGTGGCTGCTCGGGAAGCCAAACTGCTCTGCTCGCACAGCTTGCTGCCTTCACTGGCAGACCTCTGCGCTTTCCCCTGTGCAGCTCCACTTGACTGCATCTCCCAAAATGGCCTTTGCTCCATCTGGGTTTCCTCAGGCCATGTTAAGGACACAACCAGATGTTTGGTGCTAGTTGTCTATAGTTCTTAGCTCTAAAGCCAATAATTCAGGGAGGATGGTTTGATAGCCTGTTGCCAATCGTGAGATAATTGATGCCGCTTTCTTTTCAGCTCTGTGTTCGTGTCCTTCCTTAAAGCACTGCTCCAAAACCTCCTTCCCCATGGAGGATCTCTGAAAGCACTGCTTCAGCTCTGCTGAAGAAGCTTTGCAGCCTAGAGGTGTCATTGTCATCTCTTTCTTTCTCTTCTACCTATAGTTTAGTAGCAGTGTTAAAAAAAAAAAAGTTACTTCTATCCAGAAATGAGAAGAGGCTCATGGATTGGCGTTGTAGGTCCCCTCTTTCTGAGCCAACCAGTTTGTCATGGCCTCATGGCTTTGCCTTATGAGGTTTGAAGTTGCCTGGAGCTGCTCTTCCAGAAAAGAGTCTCTCCAAGAACCAGCTCTGACTCTCATTTTCCATGTCTGTGTACACCAGTATCTCCCTAGATGTTGAGACATCTCCTCACAGGCTTGTTTCAATCCGTCTTAGCAACTGCCCTCTTTTTCTTCCACTGAAGGATGGGTTGGTTGGAATTTGCTTGTTTTCCTCGTGACAGCTTTGATCCCGTGCACAGAAGTGTTCCCTGACAGCCAGACAGCAGGGAAGGACTGTCCCTAGGCTGGAGAACTTTAGGAGTCATGAATGAATACTCTGTTTGCTTGTATTTCTAATTGACTAGTGCCTTGCCAGCTCAGCTGCACGTCACTGTGAGCCAGGGGCATTGAGACAATCCGTCCGTCCTCTACATGGCAACAGCCATCCAGCTCATGGTGCTGGGAGCATCATTTGGGCACATGATGGAGAAAGGCTTTTCTTCTGTAGGTCTGTCAACAGATTATGGAAGTTCCTTCTTGTATCAACCCAAGAGGAGTGTCTAAAGAGTTTAAATAGAAGTGTCCAGGACAGAAGTGGGAGTCCTGTCTCCGTTGCTCAGGGTATCACCAGGTGTGATACTTCCCTTGTCCTTAGCCAGTGTTTGGGCCAAGGCAGAACAAAGTACCTCTCTCCACATTCATTGCCTTGTGGTTTAGACCACCAGGAAGTTTCACAATGGATTTCAAAGGCCTGAATATTTCCTGCAGGCAGAGTGTTGACAGTTTGGGTTTGGTAATGCCTCCATCGATTCCCTGTGTGGTGAGTTTGTTCCAGAACCCACTCACCCCGTCTGCCAAGGGGCTGCATGCCACGGTGTTGTCTCTTTGCAGCCTCCTTTGGGTTTGTCTCAGTGCCCTGTGCATCACCCAAAAGAGAGAGCTAAGGACCACAGGGACTAGAGAGGGCTGCCGTTGGGGCAGGGGTGAGGGCACTCAGCTCTTTGACCTGGTCCCTGTGGAGAGGTTTGGCTTTGGCAGGAAAGATACACTTGGGTGGTTTTGTTTCATGTCAAAATGCAGAAAGTGAATATGCAAGTCACAAAAAAAAAAAAAAAAAAAAGAAAGGAAGAAAGAAAGAAAGAAAGAAGAAAGAGAACATGGTCACTTCTGTCACTGCAAAAATGCTTGTCTGGAAATGCTCACACTTTCTACCTACTCGCAAGCAGTGACCTTGTCCTGGGTCTGGGTTAATTATCCCGAGCAGCTGCTGGCCCCAGCGGTTGGGAGGGGCCCCGGCTGGGATAATGGGATAGTTGATACCACACTGAGTCCTGCCCCTATCTAATGGGAGGGCTGGGCCAGGGTGAGGGCACCTGTTCTCAGCTTGTTGGAGTGTAGCTTTAGTGGGGCTAGAGCTGGGAATGTGGTGTCTTGGATACAGGTAGAGCCTTTCTGGCTTCTATTGCTTCCTCTGTAATTTCATTAGTATTGTTGTTTTCTTCTTTCTTTGTGTTGTTTTATTAAACTGTCCTTATCTCAACCCATGTCATCTCACTTTTTTCTTCCTCCCAACTTTCCTCCCTATCCCACAGGAGGGGGTGCAGGCTTGGGGAGGGAATGGGTGGGTGAGCAATTGTGTGGTTTTCAGCTGCTGGCAGAGGTTAAACTGTGACAGACCTGCAAGTCCTGTTTTCCTCCTTCTCTTCTTGACCTTTCTGATTTTCTGCTTCCCCCCTGGCCTGCACCTGCAGTTATCCTGACTGCAGCAAAGTCAGCCTTTAGGAAAGTTATTATACTGAGATTTATTTAATGTTTCTTGGTTTCTTCCCTCCCTAAACCAGAAACAACTGAGCTCGGGAACAAGAAGGAGTTGAAATCCATGCCCTTCATCACCTATCTGTCAGGCCTGTTGACAGCACAGATGCTGTCTGACGACCACCTCATCTCGGGTGTGGAGATTCACTGCGAGGAGAAGGGGCGCTGCCCATCCACTTGCCATTTGTGCCGGCGCCCTGGCAAGGAGCAGCTCAGCCCTACGCCCGTTCTGCTGGAGATCAACCGCGTGGTGCCTCTGTATGCTCTGATCCAGGACAACGATACCAGGGAGGTGAGTGTGCCAGTGATGAACCAGTTCCACCACTATGATACCACCTTACACACTTCTCCAGGCCTTCTTCAGTCTCTGCATACATGTCGGGTTCCTTGGAGCAGGGCAGTGTTTTCATGTGTGTGTTTGGTGGGGACCGCTTCAGGGTGATATCAGTGATGGGCATGGGATATCCTGCTGCCCACCACCTACAAACCCCCCAGACCTGTATTTCCTTGCCTTCAGTGAGGTGATGCCACGGTCATTCCTGGTGTCCAGCCACAGCAGACGCTGGTGAGCAGGATGTGCCCTGTGAAGGGGCCTGGGGAGCCAGGTGTCAGATCAGTCTGTCACTCCTGGCTCTCAGATCTCAGCTGTAACTGTGTGGTTGGTGGTGGCCAGAGCCCCATAGGGCTCCAGCATGGCTTTGCAAAGCACTGGTGTAGAGGGAGGGACTAACCAGCCCCTTGGGACAGTCCCACAGCCACAGGAGGTCACTGTTACTCCAGGAGGGACCAGGCAAGCTGGAGGTCACCCTCCTGAAGGTGAGCTCCTTTGCCTTCTGCAAGAACTTCAGTGTTAATCATGTGGAGGTTGACTGCCCACTTTCTGAATTTGCTGCTGCTCCCCACTCTGCTCTGCAGCCCTTTAACCCCAGTCTCAAGTCCCAGAATGACAGACCTGCTTAAAGTCACTTATTAATGTGGAGCCTGCACTTGATGAAGATGCCTGGAGTGAGCTGGTGTGCAGACTGTGGGTGGGATGCAGAGGGCTGCAGGTTGGGAAGCAACGTGGAAGTGTGACTACCAGGAATGCTTCATACTCAGATCCCCAGGAAAGAGAGCCCCCATGCTTCTGGCACCCAAGTCCCTTATGGGGACTGTCCCTCATTGCCTACCTCTTATCTTGGTCCTGCTTTCCCATCTGTCAGCCCTCCTGGTTGTTCCATACAGCCATGCCTGGCTTCCATACCTTGGTTCCTCTCTCTTTCCATCTCTTTTCCCCAAACTCCCCTTCTCATGCTGTTTATTAATCCTGCATCCTTTTCCTACTCTTCCTACTGGGAATTCCTGGGTAGACATCTGCCATTATCCACATGTCCAAGCAGTGCTGGGAGGAGACATTATGGGTGCAGGGAGAGCAGTGGGAAAGTTGGTTTCCTTCAGGCAAGAAAGATGTGCTTTCCAGCAGCATTCTGCAAGAAGAGAGTTCCTCGTGGGGTACCAGAGGTAGGTTAGCCAGCAGGGAAGGGTAACAGTGAAAGCAAGCAGAGCCCAGCAGGGTATGGGGGATCTCCGTGGACCCCACTCACCAGCAGCTCCCCTTCCTAGCCCTGTGCCCAGGTGGCAATGCCACCCTGCCACTTTGGCCCTGGCTGCCAGGTCCCCTCCTCCTCATCACTACCTCCCCCCAGCCCTGCTGATGCTTCCTGCCCCTCTGGGCTCTCTCTGGGTGTCCCCATGTCCTAGGGAGCTGGAGCCTGTGTTTCACCAGCAGCCTCTCCTCTCCCTCCCTGGCTCATGTGAGGGCTGGCCCCATCAGCTGCAGCTGGAGAACAGCCCACATTGTGCTTTCTGCTGAGGCCCTGGGAAAACCAGCAAACAAACAAAAACCCAGGGAAGCAACTGAACAAGAGAAGCCCCAGCCATCTTCCAGAGGGCCACATTAGATGCCTCTTTCCTCCTCCCACCTGCTCACTCGGAGGTGGAGGGGCATCCCTGGGGAGCCATCCCCACCTTTGCCACAGCAAGACAGAGGGACTTTTTTCCTTCCCTGTCTCTCCTGGCCATTCCCATTCCCTCAGCATGAATCTCTTGTCAGCTCCAGTGTTTTCCTTTCTCCTTCTTGCATGCTTCTTGAACCATCATCTGGTCTGCAGTCCTGCTCCTTCCTTCTCTCTCACAGGGGATTTATTGCTCTCCTCCCCCTGATGCTCTTCAGCCCCATGGGTAGGGATGAGTCCCAGTGCCTGGGATCTGTAATCCACCCCTACCAGAGGGGCTCACTGCCACCACCACACAAACCATGGCTCTTGGCACTGGGCCTGGGCAAAGCTGCACCCACTTCTGGAGGAGATGGAGCTGATGGTAGACATGTCCTGGAGAGGATGCTTTGGTGTGGGGTTAGTGCTGCCTGTGTGAGAATGTGTCCCCAGAACTCTCAGGGCCATGGCCTTCCTCTCGCCTTTCCCCATGAGCGGGGAGGGAGTTGTGATCGTGAATGAAAGGAAAAGGGGTCTGGGGTGTGGTGAGGAGCTGCCACCACCACAGGGGCATCACCCTGTCACCAAAACCCAGCAGTGTGCCCTGGTCCACCGAGAGTGAACCAGAGAGCCACTGGCTAAACCCACTGCCTTGCCCTGCAAACGGGGATAGGCTCCCAAGGGGTGGGTGCTGTCAGGAGCATCTCCTGTACTGGCTGGATGCTGAAGTGTCCTTCTGCAGCATCAAGTAGGAGGCCTGGGAGAGAGTCCCAGGCACTAGCAGAGTAATGTTTGCCAGTGGCAGAAACAAGATTTGCAGATGCCTGGGCTGAGCCAAATCCTGCACCTCCGAGCGCAGCATCCCCAGCTGAGCACTCCCCTGCCTGCTTTTCCCCGTTCATGTGGATAACACTCAACCAATACAGCACATGCTGACCTTACAGGAACTGCAGGCAGACCCCAATTCCCCTGTAGTATTGAGAAAAAAAAAAAATTGTAAACAATGAAGATCTTTCTCTTTTGCCTGTATGTCCACACAGATAGCTCTGTGTGTACTGAGAGGAAGCAAGGTCGTTAATGAGGTGATAGGAACATCTATAACATTTGCTGACAGTTTTCCCCTATAAGCCTTGCAGCAGGGATGAGGCAAGACCCGGGTAAAGACGTCTTGCCCACTGCAGTTTGCACAGTGGTTTTTAGTAGATTTGTCTTTTCATCTGCCTCGGCGCAGTGAGTTCCACGCTTTTTAAAGCTTAAAACTTTTACAAATGTTCTCGGTTGCTGATGACCTTGCCAGACTCCTAAGTGCTGGGGTTTAAGTTTCCATGCTGGGTGTCTGCCTTGGGCTGAATTGCAGTTTTTCTGTGTGTGTGTGTTTGATTTCAGCTAAAACTGACCATTTTCAGGAGGGAGATAAAGTGAAAATATAGTGCTTTGCCCACATGAAATAAGTTGGAAAACTCTATATTTCCATGTCTTTGGGACCTGCTGTTTTCTTCTTGCTTTGAGGCAAGGGCTTGAAATTTAGAGGGGCTCTAGGAGTCAGGTTTTGCCATTTGCTGTTCAGGGAAGACTTGTCCAGGAGCATTTGTGCTGTGAACTTCAAGGAAACTCAGTGTGATCCTTCTCCAGCACCACCACTTCTGCCTGCCCTCACCCCAGGGCTTGGGCAACATACTTCTTCATCCAGCAGAGCCCTGGAGTCCACCAAGAGGCTTGGGCTGAGAGAGCCAGACCCCAGCTCTGCATAGCTTGCAAACCTCCACATCCCCTGGCTGGGCTGCAGGAAGGCAAGCAGGGCAGCTAACCCTGAGAGACACAGGGGAGAGGGGATGCCCTGCTTGCCCCATCCCTCCCACAGCCAGCACCATCCTGGGGAGCAGCACTGAGACCTGGAAGATTCAGCACACCCAGGAGCACCTTTGGGGATGCACATGTGACCCAGTCTGTGGTGTAGAGGGGGTCTGGGTCTTGCTGGGGGACACATCCCCAGGCTGCTGGCCCCATCAGCCTTGGCAGGAGCCTGGCACATGGCTGGGACCCTGCTAGGGCTCTTGGGAAGACCTGCGTCACTGCCCATGTGTGGGGCACAGTATAGTTGTGCCAGCAGTGCCTGTGTGCTGGGGGTGTGTAGAGCCCTTGCTGTGTCACCAGCTGGGACACCAGCTCTTGAGGTTGGAGTAAGTTCCCCATTACTCCTTCCCACGCTTTGCCTTTGAGGGCCCACTGGCCCCAGGGAGCCATCTCTTGCTGAGCAGAGCATGGCCTCCACTGCTCACTTCAGTGTCCCCAGGGTGGCCTTGGCCAGGGAGCTGGGAGTGAGGACCAGGGGACCTGCAAGCAGCAAGCATGCTCAGCCTGTGCTCATATCCCAGGGGAATGCTGAGCCAGCTCAGCAGCCATCTGAGCCTGGCCGGATGGGCAGGTAAGTTAGCACAGACCAGATGGCAAGCGGGGGCAAAGAGAGGGGAAAGCTTCTCTTTCATCCACCCATCCCATCCTCCATCCTTCAAATTGCTTCCTCTCAACTCTCTCTGAGGATGCACTGATGACAACGGAACACGAGTGCTTCCTCCCCTCGGAGCAGGCAGCTGCTCACACAGATGATGTCAAAGTGGTGGTGGCGATTTCAGAGGGAGCTGCTTAAACTGGTGGTGCTTCTCCCTCAGGGTCCAGCCAATCTCCACACCCCTGCTGCTCGCTTGCTCCAGTGACAGTATTTCAGCAGAAGTGCAAAGTGTAGCTGGTTTTGGTGTCTTATGTTGGTGGTTCTTGGTTAGGTCTTAGTGTCAAGGTTGTCTCGCACTCACTGTTTTAAGGCACGATGTGATGGAGCTGTGCCCTGGCTGTGTACATGAAGCCCTTCTGTGCATTTATACCAACCCTGAATCACCAGGCTGGATGGTCTGAAGGGCCCACAGTGGAGTGAAATGTGTCCATTGTATCTCCACTGCCACCCGTCCATGAGGGTGGTGGGGAGCCTGTGTGTTGACTGGGCTCACCATTGTGGCTCTCCAGCCTCTAGGCAAGTAGCTGGAGTATCCAGGTGTATCAATGGTACTGTGACCCCCCTGCTTTGGTGTTGACAGTGCCTTTGAAGGTCAGAGCAGAAGAAAAAAAGCCCACCTGAGAAAATCTGGTACCCCAGGAGCCTGACACTGTTGTCCCAAGACCCTGTGCTCCCACAGCAAGAGATTTGCCATCATCTGGGTTCTGCTGCTGGCTTTAGAATCACAACCCTGCTTTGGAGAGGAGCCCTTGACATTGTCTGTGTGGCCTTCCCGGTTCAGGCTGTAGGGCAACTCTCTAAGTGGAGACCAGAACTGTGCCTGGAGGAGATTGGTCCTAGGAAGGACAGGAGAGACACAACCCTGAGGAGGAGGAACAGAGGAATTGAGGCAGAGGCTGAAGAAGTCAACCCGGGACTCCTTTCAGGGAAGAGTTTGTCTGTACCCCTTGCATCCCATTCAGGAGGGCAGATATCTGGGCCCTTTCCATTGCCCTCTATCTCAGGGCTGCTTCTCCTGATGTTTTCTGCCCATCTGGGCCTGGCAGGAGGAGGGTGAGGTCTTGCAGGATGCTGTGGGGTCAGGGTGGGAGGTGTCCCCGAGGCCAAGGGCTCACTTTGGCCCCCACACAGCACCCAAGGGCAGAGCTGCTGGAGGACCGCTCTCCTCCCTGCACATACACAGCTTCCCCGAAGCAGCCTCTGATGGCCTGGAGAGACAGAGCCAGGGATTTCTTTTTTCCCTGCCAAAGCTGAAAAGCAGCCAGGGCGAAAGGGGACAGCAGTTGTGTTGTTGAGGTGACTTCTTCGGTTTGGTCTGGGGTGCAGGGTTGCTTGGATTTTTTTTTTTTTCAGTTTTGCTTTGTTTTAATATCTGCTAACTGGCCCTTCTCCTCCTCCTTCTCCTTGCACGCTGGAGCATCCTGCTGCAGCTCCAGCCCACATCCGACTCGTGTTAGCGGGGGAAGAATGGCCGCATTGTAACCGTCCCGCTCGCGTCCGAGGGGGAGTTTGTAGCCGAGGTGTGAAAGCGGAGCCGGCTCCCCGGGACGGCGCTCTCGCCGCTGCGCAAAGGCTTTGATTTCCCCTGCTGCCAGGTTTTACTGTCCTCTGCTGCTCCCTCAGATCCCATAAATAACAGAAACCAGGATGCTGCCCACCCTGGGTCCCTTCCAGCACCCTGACCTTTCCGACAAACTGGCTGATGTGCCTTCCCAGGATGAAGTGCTGGTGATCCTGCTCCCTGGGGCCAGGCAGCCGGAGGCAGGGAGGGTGTGAGCAGCACAGGATGAGATCACCTGCCAACAGCAGTAGGGAAACTTCATCCTCCTTTGCTCTGAACCTGGAGCAGACTTTCAGACGGGAACTACATGATCCTGGAAAGAGTCTCTGGCCTGAGAAATCCGTAGTTTTCCTCCTCTGTTTGGTTTTTGGTTTTGTTTTTCCCACTCTCCTCCCAGAGATGTCTAGACTAAGGAGCGGCATTTATCTCCTGTGAACAGCTCTGAGCATTACTGTAAGGGGATGAAAAGCTTTTCCTCCAGCCCCCCCATCATCAGGGTAGCATCCTGTTCAGGCTGTGAAATCCCTGCTTGAGCCTACATCCATAGTCCTCTTTCCCTCGATGACCAGTCAGCGTTGCTATTGCTGTCCACAGACTGCTCGGAGCGTGGCAGTGCCAGGGAGCTCTGGTCGCTGGCCAAGTTGTGTCAGGCACTGTATGGAGTGGCATTGCTGAGTGGCTGGATTTGCTGGTAGGTGGGACAGGGCTGCACCTCGCTGGGCAGCCCTCTGCCTGGGGGAAGATGGTGGGGGTGTGCAGGCACTGTCTCCATCCTGCAAGCAGGAAGGGACAGAACATCTCTGGTTGCTCTGTCCCTGGGCATGGGGTGAGCCTGTCCACAGGCATGACCTAGCCTGCTTCCACTCTTCTTCCCTTCATTCTAGAAGAAGAACAACAAACAAGCAAGGACAGACCAGGGAAGCTAGTGCAAAACCCCCAGATGTACCAAACTGCCAGCTTTTGGGTCATCGCTGATATCTCCAGCATACCTCTGCCCAGCCTGCACACTCCTTTGTGGTTATTTTTTTCATTTCCCTGTACTTCCTTTTGAATTATCTCAGAAACTGAGGTGTAGACACCAACCCCAAAGCAACCTGGACTCAAAGACACAACTGAGCCAGATTCTCATATCCCCGTCAGCCACAGAGAAGACCAGATGTTCACAGATAAGCACCCAGCCCATGCCCTTTCCGCTACCCCATCTGGAAACACCAGCCCCTGTGGTGTGTGCTGAGTCCTGCAAATGCTCATCTGAAAGGTTCCTTCACGACCTATAATTTACCTCTCCAGGGATGTCAACAGAAAACCCACGGTCAGAAATAACTTAATGCTTCTCCCTCCATCAGCCAGGTCTAACAGAGGACAAAGGAAATGTTCTTCTATATTGTGTTGCAGAGCGTCTCAGCTATAAAACGGGGCCAAATGGCCTCCCCCTGAGCACAAATAACAACAGGAGAAAGATCCATATGCAATGGAGTGTAGGATAAATGTGCTTAGCTGATCATTCGTTTCCCTAATATTTTTTTTATGAATAGGCTTAACTTATGGTAAGATGGGACTTTATGGTCCTGTAAGTCTTGCTCGTGTCAAAACAAATGAACTAGCCATCCTATGGGGGAACTATCAATCCAATATATGTGTGTGGATGGGTGTGGGGAGTCAGACCTATTATACCTTTAAGAGCAAATTAGATGCTGTTCCTATGATTCATAATGCTATATATCTAATGGCATGACTCGTCATCTAGAAAATAAACGTTTCGAGCCAGTTTCTCATCTCATAAATTTCCCCTCTGGCACTGAAGGACATAAACTAAATGGGCTGACTCACAGGGAAACAATACAATTTGGATACTTTTAAATGAAAGATAAAATTGCTTTAGGGCACGGAGGGGCGTTGAGATCCCAGGGAGTGGTTGGCAAGCTCAGGACAGCTCATCTGGGGCCCCTCTGCCATCCCCAGCAGGCAGGGCTGCTCCTGGGAAGCCCTTCATGCTTGTAGGGCCTGATGGGTTTTCCCAGCTCAGTAGCTTGGCCTGACAAGCACGGTGAAGCATCCAATGTGGAGATGGTCACGTTGGAGATGGTATTCTTGTTGCACATGCTGTCTCCTGGCAGGGAAGAGAGCATTTGCTGCATGTTTGTGAGCACGGCAGCAGGGAAAGACAGGAGATGTGGAGGTGCCCATTTCAAGGCAGGAGGGGAGGGCGATCTTCAGCCACCACAGACCAGAGAGGTCCCTGTGCATTCTCATGTGCAGCCCAAAGGCTGCTGCTGCCCAAGGGACAGCTCTCAGCACCTTTGCTGCTTGCTTTGTCCACTGCTCTTGCTCTTCCTGTGCCGTTGGGCTCCTGGTTTGGGGGCGGGCAGCTGCCATTCCCCGGGGTTTGTGCAAACAGTCCCATATCTCCCAAGGTACGCTGTCAGAAAGCCTCTGCCACTGCTGGGAATGGCGAGGGAAGGAAGGCTGGGCTGTGTGTGAACCACTGCAGAAGCCATACCTCACTTGAGGGTTGGGAGGACCACTGAGCCCTCAAAGTCCACAGACACCTTCTGTTCATCCTGAGATTTCTTCTCTGTTTCTCTGTGTGTCCCCACAGAGCAGGCTGCTGTCCCCACAGAGGGTGTAGAGCCTCCTAAAGCAATTGTGAGCATCTTTGTGCAGGGAGCTTCATCTCTTCTTTCTGCACTATCTTACCAGTTTCCCCCCATCCGTTCATTCTTGCCGCTTCCCCGCCCTTCAAGACGCGCTCCCTGTCACTGAGGGGAAAACCCTGGAAACCGCTGGCTCAAAATCCTGCTGGAAAACGAGGGAAGGCGAGTCCTGGCCAGGGCCAGCCTGGCCCTGACGTCAGCTGGCTGCTGGAAACGGAAGGGAGGCAGCAGCCGGCCCCGGGAGCGAGTCGCGCTCCGTAACCCAGTTAGTGTGTGTAGGTGTGCTCGCCCTAATGAGTGCAATTGAAGGATGCATCGATTAGCTAACCTTGTTTGTGTGAAGGGTGACACAAGGCAGATGGTGGCTGGGCACCTGCAGGATCTAATTAAAACGTAGACGAGGTTGGGCAGGCAGAGCAGAGGGGATGGCTCACCCAGCCTTGTACTTACCAGTGGAAAAAAGAAAACAGAGAGAAGGACTTAACTATTGGATTTGACTAAAGGGCATGGATGGGGTGGGTGGGATTTCTTCCCTAGATTGGGCATGGGCAGGGGGAAGCTGGGTTAGGGGCTTGGGAGGGAGCCTGCAGAGTGGTGGGGATCAGGGTGACAGCGCAGCTCTTCCAGAGATCACCCAACAACAACTTTGTCCTACGTGTACCCATGACACACATGTTTGTCCCGGGGAGAGCACACATTTCCCCACTCACCTCTGTGCATCCTTTTCTGTTTCCGTCCTGCACAGACCTGCTGCTCTCTATCTGCACCCATTTATCCACATGTCAGAAATTCCTCTCTGTCTTCCCTGCTCTCCAATTACTTTGCAATGCCCTTTCCAGCCCAGCGCTTCAATTACATTCTAAAGAACAAAGTAAAATAACATCACGTTTTTTCTCTTTCACATATTTTTCCCTTCATTTTTTTCCTTTTTTTCCTCTTTTTTAATTTTATTTTTCCTTTTGGAACAATCCCATTTTGTAAATGCCTGGAAGCAGAAAATATTTCATCTGCGAGAACCTCGTGGCGCCTCAGTAAAGGTGCTCGGGGTGTTGGGGGAGAGCAACAAAACCCTGGACAATGGGAGTCCTGACGTCAGGCTCTATTTATACCTCCTCTTTTCAGAAACCTCCCCGGGATGGCGCTTTTCCTAGAGTTCTCTACTCAATGCTGCTGGAGCCGTCCCTGTCCTCCTCAAAGGGCACCTTTTTATCTTTAAGGCGTACCCTGGCAGCGCAGGCGATATCGCCGGGGCCAGGCATCCGCAGGCGGCTTGGAATGGGCGGAATAGCACTGCCGTGAGCCGGGGATGAGGATCCGTGAAGGCATTTCAGCCCTGAAATGCACCTTGTAAAAGGTCAAAAGCGTGACAAAGAGGTTTGTTTTTAGCAGAGGAAGTTTTGGTGCTGTGATTATTGTAGCAGGGTGTTGCGGCTTCACAGGGTCAGGTTGAATGTTGGGTGTGCAGGGAGAGATGTCGTCTTCCAAGCTGGAAGTTTAATTAGGCACAGCAGGCAAAGGGTAAACCCCGGTAAATCCATGCAGGATTTACACCCCTGAACTACAGCAGGGTATGGGAGCGAGGGATGCCCTGTCCTGCAGTGGGGGGACTGATGCAGAGTGCCCCGAGGGATGAACACAGGGAAGGCACCATAGGCTTAGATCTGGAGGGCTTTGACCCCAGCTCAGACCCCAGCAGATGAACAACTTTTACTCTGGGGATCCATCAGCGTCATTATTCTGAGTGATCTGCTCTCGTTCTGTCCTGCTCTGGCAGGGGGCTTGGACTCAGTGATCTTCAGAGGTCCCTTCCAACCCCCAGCATTCAGTGATTCTGTGAGTAGGAGTGGTTGGGAGGCCTGCTGGTCAGGCTGTGGACAGCCTGCAGAGAGGAGACTGCCCGGCAGGGGAACATCCTGGAAATATTTTACAGGAATTTATTTTTTCTTCCAGATACTGCCATTTCACTTCTGAGTATTCCTTGTGCAGGTGAACAAAGCAGCAGTTTTCTTGCAGGATTAACAACCCTATGAGAAGGATGAAGGTGGTCTGTGGTGTTGGGGATGCAGGAATTACTTTATGCTTAAGTGGGACAGAAGCATCTATGAGCTGGGCACGTGGAAGGGTTTCATTGTGCACAGCAGCAGCATAAACATCCCCTGAGTATGATGGCTGGTGTCACAAACAGGCTTATGTTTGTGTTTCCTGAGGCAGCTCAGTCCCATCACAGGAGATCCCCTCTGCAGGGTCGTGCTGACACTCCCCATCCCCACAGCAGAAGCAGCACCCGGGGATGAACCAGTATCACTTGATCACACTCGATCAGTGGGAGCTAAAGCACAGGGAGATGAAGGGATTTGCCCAGGGCCATTCAGAGAGTCTGTGGCAGAGCTGGGGAGCCTCCCCCCCCCTATTTACCAGCCCCAGGGCTCTGTGCACAGGCACCCCTGGCGCTCAGCACCGCACGGCCAAGCTGCTGGCCCCGTTTCACCGAGTCTTTAGCACACGTGTTCACCCTTTTTGTTCTCACGTCAGGCTTTCAAGGGAGCCCTGATGAGCTCATACTGGTGCTCGGGGAAAGGCGATGTTATCGAAGACTGGTGCAGGTGTGACCTCAACGCCTTCGATGAGAACGGACTCCCGAACTGCAGCCCTCTCCCTCCGCCTGTGTACGTATCAGTGAGAGCCCCTCCTGCGGGTCTCAGCCCCCCTCTCTCACAGATTAGCCCATGGGCACCTCCTTCCCCTCACCCTTGAGCCCCGGGGCCGCAGTCCAGCACTCCTCACTGTGTGACTGATGCCTTTAGGATATCCTGGCTCCAGCTGTGGCCCTGGAAGGTTTCTGTATAGATTTTCATCACCTGATTAGCAGGACTTGTAGAATGGGATTTCAAATGCTGAAAGAAATGGAATTACGGTGCAATTCATTGTGGCTTGTCAGAGCAAGAGCAAATCAGGAGCAAACTGATGGGGAATTAGCTGGGAAAGCAGGAAGACTGGCTCCAGCGAGCCACAAGGAGCAGAACACCTTCCTCGTGAGCCAATATCCTCGGAGGGGATTCATTTCCCATCCCGAGTTCAACAAACACACTCATATGTTTGGAGCTGGACTCTCCATAGCCCTGTGCTTTATGTTGTCATTTACCCCGGTGCAAAGAGAGCAGCCAGGACACTAGCTGTGCTAGCACAGCACAAAGCTGCTCTGCCTTTACCCTGACCCAGGCAGGAGCTGCTGCCCAGCTGCCCTGCTTTGGCTGTTGGTCCCACTTCACACCCTGGCTTCTGCAGATGGGTAAATTCACAGCCACACCTGCCCCTTTTCTCCGCCCTGCCCTCCCTTGCCTTTGCTCCCTGGTGATGCAAACCCCACCCTCTCCTCCCCTAGACTCACCCCAGGGAGCTGCACGAATGTTAAGCTGGATCCTCCCTTTCTCTTTGTTCCTGGGCAGCTTGTCCTTGGTTCCCTAGGGGGCTGCTGAAGTTCAGCAGTTCTCCCAGGAGATGAAGCTTCCTTTAGAAGGGCTGTTTGGGGTTGCCTGGCTGTGGCACATGATCTAAGCTTTTCCAGGAGGTAAGGGCACACGTTGTGGTAGGCTGGACCCAGCTGACCTTGAGCTGGAAGTTCTTCCACACTCACCTGCCTGCTCTCCACTTGTGCCCTTGTCCCTGTGGGTCTGTGTGCACATCCCCGTGGATGAGCAGGAGCCCTGCCTGGGGTTGTGCTGCCTGTAGAGGTGGATTTCTCCCCAGAAAGGGAGCTGATGTCTTACTTGGGTTTTTTTCCCCGTCTCCTGCCCAGCCTGCGACTCTCTCCGAGCGTGGAGCCCTCCAGCACCGTGGTCTCTCTGGAGTGGCTGGATGTGCAGCCTGCCATCGGGACGAAGGTGTCTGACTACGTCCTGCAGCACAAGAAGGTGGATGAATACACAGACACGGATCTCTACACAGGTGGGTGCAGCTGCTGAGGGCAAGCTCCTCTTGGTGCAGAGGGTGCACGGTGATGCATCCTGTGTCCTGCCTGGCTGGGAGCTGCTGCTCCTGGGAGAATAGGGCATAGAGCTGAGGTGTTATATGGGATATCAAACCAGCTCCATTCAGGAGAGATTTCTGAAGGCTTCTGCAGGGTGGCTATTTGAGAGGAAGGGGCAATACAAAACTGCAGTGTGGCTGAAGGAAATGATTTGCTCCTTTTTGAGTAGGAAAGCTCTGAGCAGGAGTTTCTGACTCTTTGATCAGATCAGTCTGAAATGCTACAGGATGGTGGGTGTGGGAGGAAGGTCAGCCCTCAACAATTCAAGGGCTTTACCGCCCTGTTCCAGCAAGTACTGCATTGCATGCCAACCTTTGAAAGGACATTTTCAGTTGGTTTGCACACCTATCGAGGTAACTTGAAGCCTGCTGTATGGAGGGACATCACTTAAGCAGCACAAAACTTCTCTGGGGGAACATGAAACTTCTCTGGGCTGGTTTGGTTCCCAGCTCAGGCTTGGACTGAGCGCTCTGTGCTTTCCAAAGGCTTTGTCAGCAGTTCAAGCCATGCTCCAGCAGCTTCTGGGCAAGGTGGAGGAGTCTGAAGAATGGGGTTTGATTTGGGTGAATCAATGATGTATTTCAGAAAATAGTGCTTGAGACTTTGAGCGATGGTTCTGCTGCATGGAAAGCCAGGCAAAATCTCCTACTGCTTTTTGTTCGAGGATTTTGGATGTAGTTTGTTAAAGAAGCTCATGTGACGTGTCAGGGGCAGCCAGTGTTGTTGACCAAAGCAGAGACTGACCTTTGTTTGAAGGCTTCTTCCCCCAGATTTTGGCAGTACTTAATTCCAGCCCCTCCAGATAAGGGAATATAGGAAGGAGGTTTCCACCTGTCACTGGAGCCAAGTTCTGCAACAACTACTGCTTTGAGTGATTAAAAACCTCTGTTGTTTTAAGGTGGAGCCTGGTCAGCTTATGTGAGATGTGGATGTCTGGGCTGCCTGCCAGGATAAGGAACCAGACTGAAGGTGGGGACAGGGCTGGCGTTGGAGGGGGAACCTTGCTGCGCTCTTGCAGGAGCTTCCCAGACATCCTGGCAGGACGTTCGTCTGTGTTTCCCTGTCGGGAAGGCAATCTCGGGAAGATCATTCAGAGCAGGATCAGGAGATGCACACAGGCACACCTTAGGTCTTGGTCAGAAGCTTTCTCAGCTTGTGGTGGTGGCAGCTTTTTTCTTCTCGCTAATTTGGTACGACCCTCTGAGCCAAGCCTTCTGCTGCTGTGAGCTGCCACAGAGCAAACTGCTCCAGCTCAGAGCCACAGGGAAGTTTTCACCCTCTCTGTTCATCTCGGGACTGCTTCTGCAGCTTCTCTTACTGCCATAGCCAAAATTTTGTGTGACAAGAGCTGGACTTTTCCTGCTGGAGAGAGCCAGAGCCCTGCATCCTGGGGGGTCCCAGTCATTGGTGGAAACCCCTGCAAGGAGCTCTGGCTCTTACACCAGTCCTGTACCTTGCCAGCATCCACCTCTAGAGCTGGACAATGTGGCCTTAGCCCCTGGGTTATGTTTGTGGTTTCCCGACATGGAAGAAGGCTTGTCCTTTATCTTGGAGGGGCACCCTCCAGTGACAGAGAAAGAAAACGAGCCACCAAAGGAGGGGCTCTGTTTTGGATGGGGATTCCAGATTGCTCACACATCGGTCAGGTGAGGCCAGACTGGGGAAATGTGGGCTTTCTCCTTTGAAGTGGCTGGATCTTTGCCTGGCAGCCAGAGTAGGAAATACAGATTATTATTATTATTTTCCTTTTATGACTGCCATGTGTTTGACAGGTGATTGAATTCGTTGTGGGGAGCTGCCCTCCCTCTCCCTGCTCTGGGGGACTGTTCGGGACAGAATGACCTCATTAACAATTAAAGAGAAAAGCCAATCCTAAATCTCTCTTTTTTTCCAGGTTGTTTATAACCAAACAACATTCCTGCCTTCATTCCTCTCCTACCCTACAGGCCCCTAATGCCAGATGACTTGATTCTTGCAAATACCTTGTGTAGGTTTGCAGAGATGCTGAATTCTACAGCTCTCAAAGGCTTTGCTTGGTAACGTTCTTCACCCAGCCAAAAACCCTACCATGGGTATCCCCTCGCCACCATCAGCCGCTTGTCGTGCTGCACCACATCTGAGCAGCAGCCACAAAAACAAATAAGTCAACCCCAGGAAGGGGACACTTTGGGAGAGGGGGTGTAGGATGTGAAATTTGGATGGCTCTCGATGGGTGTTGGCAGATTGTCCTTCCCCATTGGTCTCTTGGCTGTTGGCAGGTGGGAACAGGTTGCTCCATTGCTGGGAGGTGTACTATGGATTTTTGCAGAGCATGACAGTGCTGGGCCAAGGTGATCCTGCAAGGTTTGTGTGCTCTTGAGGCTGCTGCCATTTATCCTGTGGATCTCTTGAGTTTGAACGTGGGTTATTTGTGCTCATATGGGGTTTTGTTTCTTTTATTGCAGTTGTAGCTCTTTCCTATTGGGATTCCTGGTATTGGCTGGGGCAAGAGTTGTGCCAACCTGTTCTTCAGCCCCATGGAGAGCTAGATGGTACCGGGTGCCTGACTAACCTGACTTCTGCCTTCTCCCTGCCCATCAAAAGTCTCTTACCCTTGCAAAACTCCTTGGCCTCCCCCTTGCTTTGCAACTGAAAGACGTAGCCTTTCCCTTGAGCTGGAAAATATTTGCTCCTCTCCTCCTTGGAGCAGAGTCAGGAGGGAGTTTTGAGGCTGGTGTAACGTGGGTCCCCTCTGCTCCCTGCCAGGCTGTGGATGGGGCAGTGATGCTGTGGGACAGAGTGGAAGGAGCTGGGAGCTCGCATGGGTTGGCTGCCCCCAGCTGTACGTGCTTTTTAAAGAGGCTTATTACTGGTGCTTAGAAAAACACAGCCCTTGGACCATCTGAGGCTAATAGGAGGTGAACTTGTGTGCGAAACAAACCACGCTTTCAACACCAGCGCACGGGGAGCAAGCGGCTCTCCGCTCGGGAGCCAGCGGAGAAGACAGAGAGCAATTACATCCCAAACTGTTTATTAAAACTTGTGGAAATTACTCATAACTCCATGTGTGCGACGGCTTTGTAGTTGAGTGATGCTCTTTGTTTGAACATGGGGCTCTCGAAGAGGGTGCGAGCGCGCGTGTGTGTGTGTGAGCGAGCGCGGCCGGGCCCGCCAGCGCATTATGTCATGGATGAAGCAGGCACTGCACTTGAGAGAGGGAGAGGGAGAAATGTGTTTTACAGGGTGAGGTACAAACTGAAATGGCTGTGAACATCTGGAACTGATATTAGGCTTGGAAAATGTTTTCTGTCACTCCAACACTCCTCTGGAGGAAGGTTTCTTAAAGTTAAGAAGCTCCAAAGGGGTGAGGGGGAGGGATGAGGGGATAACATGAGTGTGGCACAAAGTGCTTTGTATGTCTCTGTTCTGCTTGCTGTAGCCAGGCTGTGTCCCTTCCTGTGCTGGACAAGGGACCAGGGGTATCACCATTGCTCGTGGTGGTGGCCCTGGCTTAGAAGGTCCCCTGGATGAGCTGAGCCCCACTGCCTGAGACAGTCCTGCATAGGGAGCACCGCATCCTTCAGCCTGTGATGGGCAGAAGGATCCTTGCTATGGATTTAGGGTTGGGAGCTGAGGTGGGAGGCCTCTTCTGATAGATGAAAAATGACCCACTCAGGTGGGGACAGCTAGTCCTGTGCCTGGTTTAACACCACCTGGACCATCTCTGGGGACCACCTGGGAGGTCAGACCCACCTGGGGCTGCTGTGAGCATGTAAAATGCAAGATTTAAAAAGTAAAAAAGTGCTTTGGATGTGTTTGTAGCATGCACGCAGCAGGTCTGGGGATGGCTGGGGGAGCATGAGGGGCTGGGCTTTCACTGTGTGATGGATTGGGGTCCAGGGGCTTGGCAGGGCACTGCAGCTCTCCTGGGGTGGTGGCTGTGTGGCTGCTGTGATATTTTGTAGCCCTGGGAGATCCTTGGGCCCATTCTCAATGTTCCTCTTCCTCGTGCGGTTTTCTTCCCCTCCTGCCCACATCTCTGTTTGCTGCTGGGCCTCTGAACACACATCTGTGGGGGTTTTGGGGGTGGCTGCCACATGCCTTTGCAGGGGATGGTGAGGAGGCCTGGAGAGGTGGCGGTTTGAGCATGTGAGCTGTGAGAGTATCCTGAAGCACTTTGCTAGTGTTTAGTCAACCCATGCATGCTCTGAGGTAGGAATGGGCTCTCCCTTGCTGTGCAGATGGAGGAAAAAAAACAAGACAGAGATGAAATGCCTTCCCTGAGATCACAGCAGCTGGGCAGTGAATTAACCTCAGCATTGAACGGTCCTCACTGCCAAGGGTAGAGAGGGATGCAGGTCCTAGCTTTGTGCCCTGCCCTGTGCTCTTTCCTCTGTCAGGACCCCATGAGCTGACCACCAAACTACGTTGCACCTCCCAGTCCTTCCCTACCACCAGGGTGGTCAGCCCTCAACCCATGCAAAGCACATGCAATAGCTGTGCTTCCCGAGCATGAAGCCATCTCCTCCTGCTTGTGCTTCAGTATCAAACTGGGGAGAACTGGGAAGATGCAGAGAAATACAGCATCACTTGTCACTGTGAGGGCGACAGGCAGTGTGAATGTGACGTTGCTACAATGAGCTGTTTGCTCTGTGTTGCTGGTAGCAGATCATAAAGGATTGTGAAACTCTACATCTCTCCCAGCCCATCCTCTTCTGTCCTGTTCTGTGTATCACAGAATCTGTCTGGCGCCATCCTTTTGACCCCCACCCTTTAGCTATTAATCAGCATTCATAAGATCTCCTCTCAGTCTTCTCTTCTCCAGCAGAACAGCCCCAGGGCTCTCAGTCTTTCCTCATCAGAGACATGCTCCAATCCACTCATCATCAACTGGAGAGCCCAGAACTGGACACAATGCTCCAGAGGTGACCTCACTAGGGCAGGAAAACTTCGCTTAACCTGCTGGCCACAGTCTTCTGTATGCATCCCAGGAGACCATTGGCCGTCCTGGCCACAGCGGCCCATGGCCAGCTCATGGTGAACTTGTTCACCAGCACTCCCAGGTCCTTCTCTGCAGAGCTGCTTCCCAGCAGGTCACCCCTCACCTGTACTGGTGCAGGG
>VWZY01008290.1:294563-306004 GCA_013399075.1 Chloroceryle aenea
CTGAAGAAGGGAGCGTGTGAGTTGGAGCGATGGCCTGTGATGGGGGGAGGATGTGGGCAAGCCGCCCAGTTCATCCAGGCAAGGTGGGAGGTGGGTAGCTGGACAGGAGCTCCCCGCTCGCCCCAGCTGTGCGGCGTGAGGGTCGGCTGCTCGGCATCTGCCTGTGTCCTCCAGCTGCAAACAGCTGGCACGTCCGTCGGGAACATGCCGAGCTGCACCGGGACCGACCCCGCTTCAGCACAGCCGGGTCAGCCAGCTCCCTTCAGCTCCCAGCGTGGGCTGATCCTGCACTCTGGGTGCTGTGGTGCCTGCGGGGAGGGTCCTCTCCCCCCCCGGGGTACCCTGCAAGCAGGGTGCTGGGGTGAACCTCTGCCCTGCTCTCTGCTTGCACGGCGGTGGGCAGATGGTGCAGGCGGCACCGAAGCCAGGCAGTGAGGTTGGGGATGGGAAATGCCTTCCTCCCTGCCCCCCTGCTCATCAGCTGACCTCCCTGAGCACATGATAGATTCCCTTTATCTGCTAATATTAGTCATAAAACAATCCAGATCTGTCCATAATCCTGTTAGAGCCTTTGACTCTTGCTCCTGTGACTCCCGGCAGCTCTAATTACGGATACTCATGCTGCTGATTAATGACTTGATTCATGTTTAGTGGCACCAGTTTTACATGCGAAGCTCCTTTTCCCCCCACATTGATTTGTGCAAAGGGGAAATAATCTCTGTTAAAAACCAAGAGCACAGAAATGTGGCCTTGGCTCTTTGCCTTCATCTGGCCCTTCTGCATCCTGTCCATCCTTTCACTCATCTCCTCCCAGCCTTTCATCTCTGAGAGAATGATCCTAATTGCCGCGTGCTCTAATTTTGCTGCACTGTAACCCATAAATCACTCCGACACACGGAGCATTTTCATGCTCCCTAACAAAAGGAACCGGGTTTTATCCTCTGCTTCATGTTTTACAAGTGACTAATTGCATCAAGGCACCTTTGAAGCAATGACTTCATCAATTGCTCATCCTGCAGTCGCACTGCTGGTTATGTGTACCTGATCAGAATCCTACATTTATTAGGATTAATTTATTCTCCAATCGTTTTTCTTCCACCACAAGGACAGGAAAGTTGAGTGATGTTACTTGCTCAGCTACGTAAGCACGATTTCTTGCCTCATTACTGAGCCTGAGATATTTTTGTTGCACACTGAAACTTCTCCAAATGAAAATGAGTAATGTTACGTCTCGGGCAGAAGTGCTCCCGGGATGCTGGAGAAATCAAGTTATTTCAGGGTGCCTACAAATTGACTTTAGATCTTCATCTTCTCCTTTTCTAATTTTGGTGCCCCGTATTTTTAATGGGGCACACGTCTGTGTGAGCAATGGCACATCTTGGGCCTTCGTGCAGAGGGGTCCAGGAGCGGGTAAGAGTGGCTGGGAGAAATGAACAAAGTGAGGGGTTCTTGCTCTGGGTGAGCCACTCCTTGGCTGAGCAGGAGGGGTGTGGAAGGGCTGGCTGGATTAAAAAGGATGCAGTGAACACAGGCTGATCATCTCCAAGGAGGAGACACTGTGACGGGTGAGGACAGAGAGCAGTAAACACGGGCAAATTCACACATTTACTTGAAAGCTCTGGTCAGGCTGTTCCGTGGGAGTAGTGGCTGATAACTACCAGGAGCCCTTGACTCAGCTGCTAACCTCCCACCCCCAGAAAGACTTCTCTTTTGGGAAGGATGGAGCTTGTTTGCATCCAGGCAGGAATTTTGCCTCAGCTACTTGCAGTTCGTCTGCCCTTAATTCACTGCTGGCCCCAGCAAGTGCCTGGTGGGCGGGTGGGGGTTCGCAGCGTATCTTATGGACCAAGTGGGGTCATTCTGAACCAGGGCTGTCTTTAAACCTGAGGTCTGGGGGAGCTGTGGCAATGCTGGAGGGCTTCACCGGGATGATGTGCAGTGCTGGGTTGAGGAGGTGCAGCAGAGAGGATGGAGACGAAGCACTGGCTGTAGATGGTTTCCTTCTGTTGTACTGGGAAGGAGTACACCAAAGCTCCTGTAGCGCGGGCTGGGAAAGCGCCGGTTCAGCACCAAGAGGCTCGGGCTTGGCAAGAGACCAGAGAAAAGTAGGTGACTGCTTTGGAGAGGTTGGAGAGAGGGCAGCTCTGGACCTAGGAGACATACTGAAGCCCAGGGCTGTACAGAGACGTGCTTGTTTTATTTTGCTAACAGCAAGCTGGTAAGATCTTGGCTGTTTTGATGGCAAAGCTGCTGTCCTGCTGGATGTCCAGCCTCGGTTCATGTTGCGTATACTGGGACCAGTTACTAACGAGCACTGGAGCAGAGAACTGATCCCCGGCTGGCTCTGAGCCCCACGATCCCACTCTCCCTCCAGCCCCGTGGTGGGGTGCTTGGGGTGGGGTGGACGTAGAGAGATTGTTGCCAAAAAAAACCCCAAACAATCGTGTCAAGAAGCAGAGGATGCTGGTAAATGTGGGGCTTTGCCTACAGAGGGGGCTCCTGCACTGCCCAAGGCCATCCGGGCTGGGAAGGCAGGAGAAGGGATACAGCGGCTGCCAGCTGACCTTTCTCAAACAGTTCATGGGTTTCCAGAGCAGCCGAGGTGTCAGCGGTGTAGAGCAGTCACAGCTTCCCAGTCGCTGGAGGAGGAAGGCAGGGGGCACTCGAAAGGGGAGGAAAAATGCTCCGTCCTGCAAGGGTGGAAACCTTGCAACCTATTAACTGTTTCTCAGCAGAGGGATATGGAAAACAAACAAGGGTCTGCTTTGCTCTTGCACTGTGCTTGCCCACTCCCATCCTATCTGCCCTTCTCTCTTCTGCCTTCCCCTCCTGGCTCCTGCAAAGGCAGGACCAAGGACACTGAGGATTTAGGTGAGAAATGAGCTTTGCCCCACCAAGCTCAGCAGACCTAACCAGGGCAGTGTGGTGGAAAGCAAAGCGTGCGCCTGCACCCCAGCGGTCCCCACGGTCGTGTCTCCGTGCAAAGCCCTCTGCTTTGATGACGTCTCTGCAATCAGAGTTAATAAGTAGGCAGGGCCCCCCAGGAAAACCTCTCCCAACCCTTTTTTAACCAGCATGTAGCGGGGTGCTCTCTGTGGTCAGATATCTGTACTGACTGAAAGCACATTTGTCTCAAGCAAGGGATGCAGCTGAATCTCTCCACGCCAGCCTAAAACTAAGACACTTTCCCTCATGGATGACAAAGCTTGAGAGTAAATTAGCAGGCAGAGTCTGTGAAAGGAAATGTTTCCTTAAACGCTTCCATAAAAGCTAATTGGCCTGTAAGAGCCTCGTACCTGTGGGCTCACTGCCTCCCTCCCTCCCTCCCTCCTGGGGTTCAGGGCTCGGGGAATCTATTCCTGGCTCGGCTAATAATTTTCAGTGTGACTTTGTGCAGGTCATTTCAGTTCTTTGTGCCTTGGTTTCCCTCTCTCTGAAATGAGAAGAATACTCCCTTCCACAGCACTGATATGGTTTAAGTACTAAAATTTTATTACTCGGTTGAAGATCCTTGGCGAGGGGATATTATGCAGATAGAAGGTTAATGATGATGATAGGGAGAGAATAAAAGAAGAAATTGCTGTTTTATTTTTATTTTGTTCTTTAAATGATGTTTAATAGCCAGTTTTCAATTCAGGAATAAAACCCAGTCCTCCGTGACCATCAAATGATCTCGCAAAAGTTGTTTTGCATGCTCTTGGAGCTTGCAGAGAAAGCAAGGAACATTCCCCTTCTCCCCGTTCTTAGGAGCAATTGGCAAAACGAACCTTGAGCAGCTGATCTCCAGCGAGAGCTTTTCCTTTCCGAAGTAGGAAGCTTATCTTGATTCATGAATAATTAAGAGAGCACTTCCTGAGGGTCCTCCACCCAGTGTCTTGGGTCTGTTAGGGGCTGATGGTCCCTGCTGGGGTGACAGCCCCATTGCATCAGGCTTGGTGTGTGTTGGGGCAGCTCCTTGCCCATGGTATGAGCAGGAGGAGGAACCTGCCTGAGGTCAGGTAAGAAGTCAGGCAGACTGAGCAAACAGGACTTCAGCTCGGCCGGAGGAGATTAAAGGCTGAACTGAGCCGTTACCCCCACAAATAAACACCCTGCCTTTCCAGAAGAATCTCTAGGCAAGCATGTCCCACCGCAGTGATGACCTGGAGAGCAGAGGTGCCCCTTCCAAGAAAAGAGCCTGTGTTGGTGTTTGCAGTGATGCTGGGGGCTGGGAGGGTGCCCGCAGGGGGAGTGCCCACCCAGCTGGCCCCACAGCCCTGCCCATGGCATGACCCAGCAGCACCACTCGCCACCCCAGTTCGTCATCCTCACCACAGCCGCTGTAGGCTGTAAATGTCAACCACAGTGAAACCGAGTGCAGTCTGTGGCTGGGTGTTTGCTTATTTATTTCTTTTTTCATTTGTTTTTTTCACAAACATTAGCTACGTCAAGAATGCCGCGTTCGTCACCCCCAAATTATTACAAAAGTTAAGGTCAAATTCACGGAATAGTTTTGGCCGGGGGAAAGAAGAATGTAGACGAGTTGGTCTCCGGTCGGTGAAGCGCGGGGGCTGGAGGATGCTGTCTCCTCTCTTTCCACCAGTTGTGGATGAGGTTTCCTGTCCCGGTGGCAGTGTCCAGCCATGGGGTGGAGGCTGTGTCTTTGAAGATGCAGTTGGTGCTTGTGCTTCTTTTTCCTGCCGAATTCCACTTTGGAGAAATACTTGATGAGATGTGGTTTGTTAGGGGAGGTAAGATCCTTGTTAGGCCACTGCCCTGCTGAGAACAAATAGCTCCAGCCAGGACCTTGAAGGCTTTCCATGGGTGACAGTGCAAAATACACTTGAGGCACGCAGTTACAGACTGTTTCTGCAGACAGTTTCTCCTCCAGCTCATCTTTGCCATCTCTCTGCTTGGAAGGTTGGGCAACACAACTGCAGTGCTTGTCTGGTTTCTGTGAAGCAGCTCAATTCTTAGAGCAGACAGCAGCAACCTTTAGCCATGGCTTTCTAGGAGAGAGGCTCTCCAGTCCAGTCTGGCTCTGAGCACGAGCCCTGCAGGGCATTGGGTTGCAAAACTTGGTGCTGCTTTTTGCCAGCTGGCCAAAGTGTCTGACAGACAACGGCCAGAGTCTTAAGCCAGGTCTGAAGCCCTTACTGGCCATTATTGGAAAATAATCTTCAATAGATCTAAACACTTTCCTGATGAGGCAGTTCAAGCTCTTTGTTCACACAGCAAGCAAACCAACACCAAAATTGCTACAGCCACACCAATTGCAAGATGTTGGTGCTTTATGACCCCTCTCTAGTTGAAGTTGTCCCTGTTCATTGCAGGAGGGTTGGACTAGATCACCTTTTAAAGGTCTCTTCCAACCTAAACCATTCTATGATTAATCCAACTTGATGACTGAGTGTCAGCACAATGGGAAAAATCACTGGAGGAAGGTGAAGGAGGAAACCCAGTGGTCTGTCTTTACCCTTCTTTTCAGCCCCTGGGGTGCAGGTCTGTCCTGGCCCATGTCTCCCCATGGAGGATCTCACTGGCAGAGTTCAGGTGCCTGTTCCTGCTCTGCCCATGCCAGGAGCTGAGGGCTTTGGAACAGGAGAGCTTGAGGCTTTGTAGTGGCTCTTTGCTGGGGGAAGAATCCTGCCTCGGAGCCTGTATTCCACCTTGAAGTGTTGGTCCATTACTTTTTCCCTTTGCTGTTGACCTCTCAAATATCTCTGTGCTTCTTCCCAGCACTTTAATCACCTATACAGCAGGCTTCTAAACAAGGGTCCTTGCACTGTCCACATCCCCTCATCATGTTTGCTCAAAGCTCTGCCAAAGAGCTGCCATGTGTACGGTCAGTTTTCTCCTCATCCCTGTGCCACTCTCCCTCATTCCTCCATCTGGATTCTCCTGGCCATATCTGGGAGAGCTGCAGCAGTAGGAGCGGGGTGCAGTGTCTGCACTGGGGAAGGGGCCCTGCTCCCATTAACCCTCCCACTGCAATAAATGCAGCCAAGGTGAATTTGTTGAAGATGTGGGTTGATTGGGGGGTTGCCATCTGTGTCTGTGCAGTCCCCAGCATGTTGGGGACATTTCATAAAATATCTTAAGTTGGAAAGGACCCATAAACATCATCAAGTGCAACTCCCTGAAGCAGGAGTTGTTTGCTCAGATGTATGTCTATAAAATCTCTCCCAAGAAGACCCTGATCTCTCTGGGGACCTTGAGGTGCCACTGCAAGATGTTGTGACCTAATACCACTGCCTGGGGAAAGGTCACACGTTAGTAAAACTCTCCTTAGTACAGAAGAGGAGCTTGGTCTATCTCTCTGTTTAGGAGCCAGTCTGCAACTTGTTGCCAGATGAGCTGTTTGAGTATTTGATCTGTGTAGTGGATGATGGGGAAGAGCTGGGAAAGGCTGGAGAAGAGGTGCCAGAAGGTGTGGGTTTGCCTCCTGCAGCCTCCCTGCCTGTGCTCTGGGTCCTGCCACTCGCTCAGTGCTTATTCTTAGCAGGAATAAACCCAACCCTTTTGTGACCTTAAGTGTTGTTTTAGGATTTCTTTTATTTGTGGACCTTGGCTTGGCCTTCTGCCGCTATTTGTCTCTCCAAAAAAAGGATTCTGCTCTTTCAATTCCTGCGTCCAATTTGGAGGGGGGGATATTGCCAATCGGGGTCAGTAAATAGCTCATCTGACTTCATAATACTTAGCATTTAGATAGTGCCTTCCCTTTGCAAACTCCCAGTAATCCTCCCAGCACCCCTCGAGTTAGGTAAGTATAACTAATCCCAAACAAATAGCTTCACTGTGGAACTAATGTAGAGAATGCATAAGAGTAATTTAAGGTTTGAAAGAAAACTAGTGAGTAATCTCACCACAAAATTAGGAAAAAAGGGCAGAGAGAAGGGAAAAAGCCTGAGTTATTGCATATGAAAGTTAAATCAGTCTCAAACACATTGTTAATTTGCATTTCAAGTAGCCAGTTTGGCTGCGAATATTACAACTTCGTAGTGTAGGTCCTGCCATTTGGAGATATAAAATACAGCAAAGCTTCAATAATACATAAAATAATTAAATTTAAAATACCCTCAAGTGTAGCCTTTTTGTGCATGTTACGCCTTATCAATTTTTCCATATATATTTTTTTTAATCTGGCAAACGATACTGCATCCCATATTTTCTGTGTGTTTAGATCTAACAACTGTATTTACATAGTAGTTTCCTAATTTCCCTCTCCTGCCTCTCTTCCTGGAGAACAGGAGCTGGAGGAGATCTGCACACCCTCACTAGCAGCTTTGTCAAAGCGTCTTGTAATTTGTGTGTCTTGGTTCACTCTTTTTCCAACTCTGGTTGAACTGTTGCACTTGGTCACCAACAGAACCCATTAATCCATGTTCCATTTGGGATAAATTTCTGAGAGAAAGGGCTCAAAATCAGACTCCCTTTGGAACCTGAGTACCTGATCTTTCTTCTAGATGATGATCTGTCTTCTTGTGCCTCCTGCACCATGTGCAAGAGACCACAGTTGAGGGGCTTGTGAGGAGGAAAGTTGCAATTAGAGGCTTAGATTTCCAGTTCTGAAGGCTCAACAGGCCACCTTCCATCTGGACATTAAAATCCAGTCCCTGTTTAGAGGCATCTCTTTAGTTTTCTTGCACCCATTCATTGCAATTGCAAAAGATCCCTGTGTTGTGTGAGATGTTGCATCATCAATCAGGGCTGCACAGAGCAATTTCAGTGCAGATGCTATTGCAAATAACAGGTAGCAATAGAACGTCTTGAAGACTTGTTGCAGCTTTTTTATTGCTCCCAAGCATCACTCCCTGATCCAGATCTCTGCCACAAAATCAGCTCTCATGTCAGTGCTATGTGGCAAAGTCCCGAGTGTCCTCACTGCCCTTGCTTGGATTGGAAGGGATTGAGGTGACCAGGAGTGATGATGCTGATGGGTGACCCTGGATGAGCATTGTCCAGGCTGTGGGCAGGGCAGGACAGCAGTGCTGGGGGGGTCCTGGCATGGGAGAGGGCTTAGCCCGGTGTATGGGACAGAGGGTGTGGGGGGACTGGATGAGACATCCAGCCAGAATGTCTCAAGGAGGGGAGGATAAGAGGTGGACAAGCTGTGGTCCAGGCCAGGCTAAGCTATGTTAGCAGAAGAGCAGAGGATGGTCCCTAGGTGCTGCTTCTCCTTTATGCTCGCTTAAATCCAAAATCCACTGCCTCCTGCCCCAGGGATTTCTGAGTAATTACTTATTTGCCTCAGGCTTCTCTTCCCCTCCATCTTCATCCTCATGTTTTGAAAGGAGAGTACTGAAACGTGCCTGAAGAGCACCAGCATGACCACTTATTGCAGAGATCAGGCTCAGGAGAGGCAGGNTCTGCAGTGGTGCGAGCTGGAGCGATAGGAGCTGGAAACACTCCTGTTCTTTTCTACCCTCTCTCCTTTGACGAGGTTCAGCACCTTTTGATGCCCATTGACAAACTGCAGGATTTGTGGAGGTCCTAAGCCACGCCTGGGCCAGGAGGGACTGTGGCAGGGGCAGAGGAAGGCAACTGGAGGAGATGCATCCTAAGCCCAAAAATAATACCACTGCTTTCCCCGTCCACTGCTGATGAGCTCCACCTCCCACTGAGGCCAATGACAGCTGAGAAAATGGCCAGGACACGACCTGCAGAGGTGTTGCTAGCCCTGTTACAAAGGGACTATCATTTGTCTGTCCCAGAAAGGTCCCTGTAGCCCATCCCAAAGCTCATCCAGCCCAGCACACCCCCATGAAACCTCAGGAAAGGGCTGAGGCTAAAGCCTAAGTGTGAGTGGCAGTGCCACAGGACGGATGTGACAGTGCTGATGATGGGGGAGCAACGGGAAAGCAACCCCAGCTTGCTGGGCTGGTGGGCTCCGTGTTCACCACCCTGGAAGGCGAAGCGCAAAATGGAAAGGAAAAGCGAGAGGGAAGAGCCCTGTTTGCGCACACGCCCCTGCGCAGGCCGGCCAAGCTCGGGGGCCAGGGACTGGGAACGAGCGGCCTCTCTGCTTCCTCCCTCTCCACCCTGGAGGGACGTGGCTGGGTGGAGATCTGGCCAAGCCTCTCGTCCTTCTGCTTGCCAGCACAGCTGAGCTGGGGCAACTGGTATCTAACACCGACGTGGTTCTGGCATCTGCAGCAGGAACAGGCGCTGTGCATCCCTGGAGTGAGATGAGGGCCAAAGAGAAAGTCCTTGAGTGGGATGGGTGTGCTGTGGCTTTCGGAGGTGCAGGGCAGGGTTTAAAGTGGAGTCCCACCATGTCGTGTGGGAAGTGATCTTCTCATTGCGTGGACAGCATGGGAAATGGTAAAGGGCCACGGGAAAGGGGCTGCTCGAGGTAGAAGGACACCAGGAAAGAGGAGAGGAGAGCTGTGCAGCGTTCCCTGGGAGGGCGAGCCCACCCTGGGGGTGAGGAGCAGGGGGGTCCTGCATGGGCAGCTGGTGGAGCAGAGGCTGGAGAAGTCACCCTGCACTTTGCTCCTCCCTCCTCCACCAGCCGCATCTGCCACTTGCAGCGTCCTTTTCCCACCTCGGAGCAATTTGTCCCCCGCTTCCTGCGGGAGGGCAGTGGCCCAGTTCTCATGAGCAGCCCTGCCAGATCTGCTCGCCGAGACCTGCCCATCCCAGGCTGGGAAAACCGGGCCCAAAATACCATGCGATGAGCAGATGTTCCCTTTGGGTTACTGCCCATCCCGAGTATCGCAGGCCAGGCTCCGTCAGCCCTGACCCATGTGCTGCACACTGACAAACCTCATTTTTATAATTCAGAAGAGCCTGTTTCTTTAGGTGTGACCCTTCACCATCTTAAAACTTATATTTCTTATTTTCAAGAGACTTTTGCACACTCTCTGTGTTTGGGACCCTTCTTGATTGAGCCTGGCCCCTTAGGGCCTCTCTCACACCTCTTGTTGTTCCCAAAAATGGAAACCAAAGGCTCTGCTAATTTTTTACTTCTGGAATGAGGAGCTGCTCCATTTCCAGCATNTTAGTGGAGGTATGTGAGGAACATGGCTCGATTTCCATGGGGATGAGGAGATCTTTATCGCCACCCCTCCAGGATTATCCCGGTCGGCACAAAGCTGCTTTTGGTGCTGGTGGGTGGGCATCACCCTGAGAGCCTCGATGGGGTAAAATCAAGGTGATGTCTGACTTGGGCTGGGCTTTGGGGCTCAGTTGAGTCAGGGAAGNGCCCTGACCCATGTGCTGCACACTGACAAACCTCATTTTTATAATTCAGAAGAGCCTGTTTCTTTAGGTGTGACCCTTCACCATCTTAAAACTTATATTTCTTATTTTCAAGAGACTTTTGCACACTCTCTGTGTTTGGGACCCTTCTTGATTGAGCCTGGCCCCTTAGGGCCTCTCTCACACCTCTTGTTGTTCCCAAAAATGGAAAACAAAGGCTCTGCTAATTTTTTACTTCTGGAATGAGGAGCTGCTCCATTTCCAGCATGTGTAGCTGCTAGTATCCATACGCTGCTCCTATATGGCCCATGTGTACAAGGATCATGTGAAACTTGACATCCAAGCATCCTCCAAGAAGGGTGCAAGGTCTGCAAGGTGTTTCGGGGAGCTGCTGGGGACACCCTGCCACGGCACCTCCCCCATTGACCCTCTACCAAGACAGGGTTACAGTGGATTGGTTTGGCACTGCCAGTTTGGGGAAGGGGTGCTGGGGAAAAGCAGAGCAGCCTCTCCCCCTGCTCACCAGTTCTCTGCACCGCTCTGCATCAGCATCAGAGACAGAAACAAAACTCATTGCTGCCCTTGGGTGCCTCTGGGTACTGCTGCTTGCCCAAGGTGGGCTCCCCTGCATCCTGCAGCATCGCAGGACCCCTTTTGGNTTGACATCCAAGCATCCTCCCAAGAAGGGTGCAAGGTCTGCAAGGTGTTTCGGGGAGCTGCTGGGGACACCCTGCCACGGCACCTCCCCCATTGACCCTCTACCAAGGCAGGGTTACGGTGGATTGGTTTGGCACTGCCAGTTTGGGGAAGGGGTGCTGGGGAAAAGCAGAGCAGCCTCTCCCCCCGCTCACCAGTTCTCTGCACTGGGCTGCATCAGCATCAGAGACAGAAACAAAACTCATTGCTGCCCTTGGGTGCCTCTGGGTACTGCTGCTTGCCCAAGGTGGGCTCCCCTGCATCCTGCAGCATCGCAGGACCCCTTTTGGATGCCAACACACTGGCTCAGGGAGTGAAATGAGTTCTGGTTTCCAGACTGGGAAAAGGTTAAGCACAACCCCGTGCATGGGCACGGTGCTTCTGTCCAGGGTCCCCTTGGTGCTGAGCTGGGCAGGATGGGGAGCACAGGGGCTGCCTGGCCACAGGGCCAGCTCAAACCCTTGGCATTTGCCCACCGCACACCTTCCCTTGGCCCGGGAAGCAGAGTCCACAGCCCTTTTGCTTGTTTGGTTTTGTCCTGTAACCAGCCTGTTTATTGTTCT
>VWZY01008291.1:0-19823 GCA_013399075.1 Chloroceryle aenea
GTCTCACCAGTGCAGAGCAGAGACCACACAAATGTCCATTTGTGGTGGTGACTCTGCAGTTGGGTGTTTGGTACCTTGCCTGGCATGTTAAGAAACATCTGCCCAGCGTCCGGTGAGATTCTAAGTGCAGAGTTCCCACGGTGCTTCTGAACATGCACATTTACTGAAGCATTCTTACTGCAGCAGTTGACATCCAGCCAGGTTAGCCCAGAAGCTGCTGTGGAAATAGCCTCATAACATTCGGTGCCCTCCTCCAGGTGGAGAAGTCTTCTCTGGCACAAGTGAAGGAGAACATTGAACATTGTCTTGAGGTTCAACTTACTCAAAATCCATTTCATCTTAAAGTAAAGCCAGTACCATTATATTCAGAACAGTTTCTTGTTATTGCAGGAAAATTGGGCCGAGATCACTAGTTACTAAACCATCAAGGGCTTATCTTTCTCTGGCAGCGCAGAAGCCTGCCGTTCTGTCCCAAGATTGCACCCCTGGGCTAGAATTGGGATAGTGCTGTTGCGAGAGAGATGAAGCAGCCTTTACATGCAGAAAGGTCTGCTGCCTGCAGCAGTCTCACTGCACTGATAGCCACACGGGAGAGTTCTGTTGGCTGTCAAGCAACCTGAGCAAAGGGGCGAGATAAGGGCTTGGGGTTTGGTGTGACCGTGTGACTGCAGTAGATTAAATGGCTTTGTGGGGCTGCTTTCCAATTCGTCCAGCGTGCCTGAACTGGTGGCATAATTTGGCTTCTTCTCTGCTGCAGGCAGCGTAACCGTGCTGAGGTACAGGACTGACCATCACAGAGCTCTGAGCTGCTCATCTGCCCTCTGCCTTCCCGTGAGCACTGACTAACGTTTCCCCTAGTGACAATTAAAGCAATTAGACTCTGATGAGTCAACTGCTACATGAACAGAGGCCAGATCCTGCCTCCCTTTTAGATTAGACATTAGGAAGAAGCTCTTTACTGTGAGGGTGGTGAGACACTGGAACGAGTTGCCCAGAGAAGTTGTGGACATCATCCCTGGAAGTGTTCAAGACCAGGCTGGATGGGGCTCTGAGGAACCTGCTCTAGTGGGAGGTGTCCCTGCCCATGGCAGGGGGGGTTGGAACTGAATGATTTTTTAAGGTCCTTTCCAACCCTGACAGTTCTATGACTCTATGATCTTTCCTCTCCATACCTAATCAACTCATACCCCTTCTTTTCTGTGTTTCCTTTATAGAGGAAAAATGGCAGGTGGCCAACCACACCTGAGTATCCAGATGTCAGACACGAACACGAACGGCATCCCCAGCAGAAAGGAGTCCTTCCCCGACTCAGCTGGCAGGGGAGGAAGCATACTCACTTTCCACAACATCTGCTACCACGTGAAGGTGAAGACTGGGGTCCTGTGCTGTCAAAAAACAGCTGAGAAAGAAGTTTTGAGAGACGTCAAGTATGTATTTAAACCTCTCTGCGTATGTTTTAGTTCTGTCCGGATGGTTGAGTCCGCTCCTGTCACTGAGCACGACACACAGGATTTGATAAAAAAGGCAGAGGAATTATAGGTACAACTGTTGATTTTGTCTTTGCCATCAACCGTGTTCAAGCTTCCTGCTGGGTCCCAGTGGTGCCCAGTCACTGGAACTGGGAGCTCAGCCCCAGGCTGGGACAGCCTTGCTGGCCGCGAGCAGTGTGGGGCACTGGAGCCAGACCTGGGCATTTCACACCCTGCTGCGGTGTTGAACTGACACAGCCTGCCCGCGATGCTTCCACCTCCTTCCCCGAGCTGCCTTTTGGGAAGGTTAATTCGGGAGTTTTAACCTCAAAATGTTTAAGATGATAATATGAACAAGGGTTAGTTTAACTGTGAAGACATGTAAAGTTTTATCTTTTTTTTTTTTTACTTTTTTCCTGTTTTCTTTTTTCCTGTTTCTTTTTATCTTTTTATTTTTTTCTCCTTTTTTCCCTTTTCCTTTTTTTTTCTTTTTTGTCTTTTTTCTGTTTCTCTCATTTTTTCTTTTTTCTTTTTCTTTATCTTTTTCCTCTTTTCTGTTTTTTTTTTTTTCTGTTTTCCTTTATTCTTTTTCTTTTCCTCTTTTTCCTTTTTTCCTTTTCTTTTTCCTCTTTTTTTCTTTTTTTCTCTAGTTTTTCTTTTTCCTCTTTTCCTTTTTTATTATTTCTTTTATCTTTTGTTCCTTTTTTATTGTTTTCCCTTTTTATTGTTTTCCCTCTTTTATATTTTCTTTTTTTTTTTTAATGGGGGAATTTTCCTTTTTTTTTTACTTTTCAACTGAGCACTCCTGCAGTAAATGACTCATGTAATTATGCCCTTTGTTCACTAATCTATACATAAAGTTTGCCCGCCCCCAGTTCGGTAATTAAGCTAAGTGACAAGTACTCATACAACATGCCATTCCAAGCCACCCGTGACTTCCAGCTCCCTGACTCCAATTTATATTGTAAATACCTCACCCTTTTGTCCTGCTCTTTGCCCGTCCAATTTCCCCACCTCCTCGGCATGAGCTCTTAAAAGCAATCCCAAGTTCCAGGCTGCATCCCATTAGACCCCAGTAACTGGGCCAGACACTCAGCCCAGTACTCAAGTTGCTTATACCTGGATTGCTGACGGCAACCAGTACCAGAGGGCAGCTGAAGATAAACCTGGTCTCATACCATACAAACCTGGCGAGGAGCAGCCTGATTCTTGGGCACAGCAGAGCTTGCTGAGCAGAGATTTTAGGGGCCAGTCAGGAAAAAGAGCAGTGATGCCTTCACGGGCTGCAGGCAGCAGTATTTCCATATCCTGCAGAATTTCTATGGGGTCTTTCCCCCCACTTTTCTAGCTGGCTTTTGAGTTTTGTGTGGCTTAAAATCAGACAAAGAGAAACTAGCCACTGTGGTTTCTGTAAGTACAGGCAAATCCCTGGTGTGCTCTGTCTGCACCTCGATGTGGTTAAAGCAAGTGTGTGCTTCACTTCGGGAGATCCAGGGGGGAAAACACAGGCTTTGCTGCATATTAGGCAGGTTTCTGGGTTGTCTTTGTTATAAAAGATTAGTTCTTGAATAAGGAGGAAAAATTACATTGGGGTTTGACTGATAATAAATACTTTGTGATCAAGCAGCAGCATTAATTCCCAAATTAATGGGATGTAGGAGGTATCTCTACGGCTAATTCACACTAGGCAAGAGATGAAACATCAAGAGAGACAAAACCACCCTCTCTATTTCGTGAAACCCCTCTGTTTTGTCTTCCAGTGGCATCATGGGACCGGGACTGAATGCAATTCTGGGACCCACTGGCAGTGGGAAATCTTCGTAAGTGGCCTCTTTGCCCTGCACAGAAATTGCACCAAGGAGCAGATGAACCTGCACATCTTTAGCAGTAATAACTTGCAGGGAAAGGTTTTGTTTTCATTGAGGTCTGTGGAAATCTCACTGGTAAATACCTAAATTCCCCCAAAAGGCAATCAGCTCAGGCGACAAAGATGGAATGTGATGTTCATCCACGCTTTAGTCCACTCCTGATACCCAATCTTTGTGTATCATTCTAGGCTGAGCTCCTATTACTGAACAAATGGACACAAACTCGCCGTGAAATTGCATGGCTCTCATTTCCTTAGGAGACCAGGGCAAAAAAAACCTTCAGCCCTTGAAAGCTGCTGTGGGTTTTCTAAACAGCACATGTTTAGCATGGGATGCTCGATGTAGCTGTTCCTTCCACGAGCTAGGTTTGTGGGTCAGGGAGCTCACCTCCTGCACGCTCATCTGACAAGTAACTAACTTTTCTCCTAGTCTGCTTGACATTTTGGCTGCGAGGAAGGACCCCCGTGGGCTTTCCGGTGACATTTTGATCAATGGAGCTCCTCAGCCTGCCAACTTTAAATGTACCTCTGGATACGTAGTCCAGGTAGGGAATTTTATCATTCTGTGGATTTTATCATCCCTGCTGCAGTGTTGCAAGGACCTTACCTCGATCCAAGAGTCCAGTAGCAGCTCTCCACATGCCTACCCTTGCTGGGGAAGAGACCCTGCTTTGTATTTGAGTCTCCTTCCTTCAGCCAACAGGAGAGGATGCTTCAGATCCCTCCTTGCTCTCCATTTGGGGGAACAGCTGTAGGCTGCCAATATACCTGGAATGTTTTCCAAATATGATGTTTTCTGGTAGTAAATATACAGCTTGTACCTCCTGAGACCTGTTCAGAGAAAACCTTTGTTCTGCCAGGGTGGGCTGGGGAGAAAGACATGTGAAGGACAAAATGAGGCAAATAAGGAAAAGCTCATTTTATTTCTTCCAGCTCCTCACTGCCCGTGCTTAGCTGCACTCTTGCAGTCCATCCATACCTGAAGAGGTGCATCTGTGAAAACTCCTTATAAAAGCACGGTCGTGTCACACAAGACACGTAACTTTCTCAACTTCCAACATCCAACAGAGTCCTTGTGCAAGAGCCAAGCAGCTAATATCCCCAAACTCCTTCCTCCTTTGCTGAAACAAGCTCAGAAAACCTTCACCCTCCCCCACGTGGACCCAACCTCTCTTTTCCTTCCTTCTCCTCTCCCTGCTCTCACCTGCAGTGGGCTGAGGCTGCACGAAGTAATGCACTGTGATAGCAACCTGAGCTGTAGCTGCTCCTTAGGTCCCTTCAGCACCTCACTCAACACCCCCAAGCCGCCCCGAGTAAGGTAATAAAATAAGAAGGGTGGTTTTGAATACATTGCTGCTTATGCATTTGGATATCCTGCATGATGGGAAGGGGCTTCCTATATTGCATTGCTTTATGAATAAAGGTAAATGCAGTTGTGTGCATAAAATCATCTCTCTGCTATGACAGAGGCATTGAAAATGCACCTTACCACATATTCCAGCAGTCGCTACTGTCCCTCTGCATGCAAGGGCGACAGAAAACCCGGGTAGATGCAGCTCTCAGGGGGACCAGGACCAAACAGCAATTGCTAAGCAACCACCAAATGTTTGGGTGCTTTTGTGTTGAAGGATGATGTGGTGATGGGAACCCTGACTGTCAGAGAGAATTTGAAGTTCTCGGCAGCACTCCGCTTGCCAAAGACGGTGAAGGAACAGGAAAAAAATGAACGAGTGAATCAGATCATCAAGGAACTGAGTTTGAGCAAAGTGGCAGATTCCAAGGTAAGGAGGCTAAATACGGTGCTTAAATCATGAGCAAATACCAAGCAAAATATTAATGAATCCTATAAAATATCAATCACGTGTATCACAATGTTAATCAATATTAACAAATATTAATCATTAACCCAACGGCTCAGCGTGGCAGATAAAAACAGGACAAAAAGAAAGTTCTTTCAGTAAGGCAACAATTAAACAACATTTCTGGATGGCAGTCTGGTGTGAGGTGACATCTACACAGAAGGATAGAACGGTAGGGTTGGAAGGGACCTCTGGAGATCACGAGTCCAACCCCCTCTGCCATCTCTACCTACTCTTGTAGGCTCAAAACTTCTTACAGCTCTTCCCAAGCGTTGCCCTGTCGGTCGGATGCAGTTCACTCGACCATGCCAAACGAGGAGTCTCTTGTCTCGCGGCAGGTTGGCACCCAGTTCACTCGCGGGGTGTCTGGAGGAGAGCGGAAGAGGACCAACATTGGGATGGAGCTGATCACGGATCCTGCCATCTTGTTTCTGGATGAACCGACTACAGGACTTGATGCCAGCACTGCTAACGCCGTCCTGCTGCTGCTGAAAAGGTGACGGCGTTGGAAAAAAGCTTCTCGTTTTCATCCACTTGACTCTGCTACGCTGGTTTTGACTTAAGTAACAGTCAGAATGAGCCAGCGGGGAAATGGGACGTGTAATCGTTCAGTAGCCAGCCAAGGTTGCCAAGGGGCTAGGAAAAAGCAGGTATAAACCCTCTCATTCCAGAGCAGCTTTGCACGACCCACGTGCCTGCTGGGACCCGATTTGTCCAGGAGAGCTCTCACAGAGAGCTTCAGTTCTTTTCATGTCTGCCTGGGCCAGAAAAGGGATAAAACCACTTGTGTAGTCTGGCAAGGCGATAGATTTTAGCGTGGACTTTATAGCTAGAACCCAGCTAGCTCTTTCCCCCTCAGTGAAGCTCAAGCCTGTCTTTGGGAAAGCAAGCGCAACACACTCACTCTTTGCAACTTTTCCATCATTTGGAATGTACTGCAAGCAAGGAGCATTCCCAGCACCTCTCTGTTTGCATCAGAATCTTCCCAGGACTTTCCCCTCCAATGACATTCCCAGAGAGAGGGAACTTTCTCACCCAGACACCATAAATCTGACCTAAATATTTTCTTTCTTTTTTTTTTGTCCCCTTCCCTCTCCCCTCTCCGGCACGCCAACCTAATCAAACTTCACCGGGGCTTAGCAAATTCTCTGATTTAAACGCCGAATCAGCCTGCAGAGCTCACACCTCTGTCATTCTCCCCTTTCAGGATGGCCAAACAAGGAAGAACAATAATCTTCTCCATCCACCAGCCTCGGTACTCGATATTCCGACTGTTTGACAACCTGACGCTGCTGGCGGCGGGGCGAGTGCTGTACCACGGGCCCGCTCAGCGAGCCATCGACTATTTCCAGTCTATTGGTGAGCACAGCTCACAGCCTGGCCAGCTGTAGCACTGCCCCCACTTTGCACTAAACTGGATAAGATAAATGCCAGTAGCCCTCAATCAGAACTGGACACGCCGTTTATTAGCAAGTCCGGGGTTGTTTCCTTGGTGTTTCCCCTCTTTGAAGAGGTGACCCCAACTCATACATGGGTTTGGATGGCAGGGCTGTTCCTGGGTGCATCTTAATTAGACAAAGCCTGGGCTACGGTTGAGAAGGGCACGTTGCCAGCTCTCTTGTCACCTTGCCTGGGGTGACAGAACTGTCTGGCAGCGCTCTTGGCCTCTTGGGTAAGCAGAGAGCTTCTGAAGGACCCTTTGAAGGCTGCAGTGCAGGCTGGTGAGCGGGCACAGTGGCGTGGCCGTGTTGGTGACGGCCAGGCACAGCCTTCTGCCAGTCACACAGCTTAGGGCTTGCGATGCTGTCACCACAGGCTACCAGTGCGAGCCGTACAACAACCCCGCCGACTTCTTCCTGGACATCATCAACGGGGACTCGACGGCGGTGGCGATGAGCAAGAGCGATGAAACCAGCACAGGTAGGAAACCCGGAGCTGAGTGAACTTAGCGTGACGTGTTCTGACAGAAGGTGTCCAGCACAGCCCAGAAAAATCCCTTACAGCTGTCAATCAATCCATAACTGCCTTGTGCAAGTGAACGACCACATACTGCTGATCCGTGGGGCTTTAAAGGAGGAAAAACCCCAAACTCCACATTCCTAAATCCTTTTCGTTTATACATGGAAAAGAATTAGCACCAAATTCACGTACAGCTCTGCTACCCAAAATATTCCTGTCTCTGCAAGAATAGGTTGTCTCTCATGAATGGGTGGTTAGTAATTTATCATCACCAGCCATTTCTTCATCTATATAATGAATACACATCATGAATGTATGAAAAGAACATAGGTGATGAGTGTATAATGAACATGAATCATGAACATAGGTAAGAAAAATAAAGAACATACAGAATGAACATACACAGTGAGCACAGATAATATATAATGAAGATAGATGATGGATATAGATAGAGAATATGGATAATGAACATAAAGAACATATATAATGAATATCTATAATGTCTGGGATGACTGTAAGAAGCTGTTTTGTTACCTCTCAACACAGAGAAAGATCTTTCATCTCTGAGGCAAACCAAATGCAGTCCTGCAGAAACAGAGATGATAAACCAGGATGATAGCTCCACTCCGGGACATAATTTGATGCAATTCTGATGCTATTTTTTACCGAATGGAGTGGTTTTTTGGTTCTAAAATGATTGTTTTCATTCATCAGCATAGGGTGGGAAGAGGGGCTAGAAATAGGGGACCAGTTTTCAGGCCGGTTTTCTCCTGATGCTTCCCTGAAGTTGTGGTAAGGCAGAAATTATCCCCAAACTAACAAATCAGATCTTACACTCAGTCGTGGTGCTTTTTCACCCTGTCTGTTGCTACTCATATATAGCAGAGTCTCTCTCTAGGTGAAGGAATAAAGGAAATGAAATCATGAATACACATTACCTGGGGCTAAGGGCCTGGGAGGGCTGGCATCTCTCATCAGACCTGTGGAACAGATCACTTACCTGGCAGGAAAGAAAAAAGCCACTCTTTTTTTATTGTTATTATCAAAAGTCAGATTGTTGCCAGTTTGAAATGTCACTGTCAGGCGAGGGTTGAAAGAGTCAGCACTGAAGCCACCAGGATGGGTTGTGCAGACAAAAAGAGATTTGGTCATATTTACACCGACTCTTGAATTGCCCCGGTGAGACTGAGCGTCAAGAATCACTGGAACTAAATGTGCTTATTAATTCTCCTGGTTCATTAGTAACTCTCCTACCCCACGTAACTGTAACCCCCTCAACAATCTTTCCAGTTCTTACAGAAATGGTCGTATTTCTTTTTAACCTTTTCAGCAGACAGCACTGAAGAGTGCACCGGATACGATAAAACCTTGGCCGAGAAGCTTGCGGAAAAATACTCCAGCTCTACCTACTACCAAGAAACAAAAGCATCCTTAGAGAATATTTCTCTTGGAAATCAAAAGAAAACAAAGGCAGTTTTCCAACAAATCACCTACGCCAATTCCTTCCTTCATCAGCTGAAATGGGTATCCAGGCGCACGTTTAAAAACCTGGTGGGAAACCCTCAAGCCTCTGTAGCTCAGGTAACGCTGTTTGCATCAACCCTTTCATTCTATACGTTGAATTTATTCCCTTCCTGTACTAGATGAGTCATTGGGATGGTTTAGCCTTCAGATATTTTGACTTCAGTAAGCATCTGAAAAAAAGAGAGTGTTCAAGGTCTGGAAATCTGATGCATTAGAAGGTGTCCTGAATGAGCAGCAGTAATTCATTTTGGGCTACTGAAAGATTTGGGGAGGCAAGGGCTTTTCCAGCAGGGTATTCTGCTGCTGCTGGCCAGGAGCAGATTACCTCCCATGTAGTTTCACACATTTACTCAAGAACAGACTCAGCCCTGGGGATTTGGCCTGAGACCTCCCGACGAGGGAAAGTTAACATGCTACACTTGCACATTTAATGGAACCTGAGCACACAGTGAGGGGCTGGCAGTTGGCTCAGGTGTAAAGAAGTATTTTCACAGTCTCGGTGTCTGTTTGGCCCTTTGACTGTTCATAATGGTGATGTCTTCTGGAGAAGATGTTATGCAGACCACAGTAGGGTCTAACACCTGCTGAGGAAGGTGAGCATGTTCTACATGAATGGCCCTGTTAGTCCTGCCTTTCCAGAAGAATCAGCACCAAAGGCACTGATTCCTTCAGGGCTGCACGTTGCCTTCAAAGCTAAAGAATGCCTGGCTGACCTCTGCAGAACAACTAATCCTCAGGAATCCCCTAATTCACCAGCCAAACTCTGCAGGCTCAGCACCACCAAAACTCCCACTGCAATTCTCAGCAATTCTAAGAGGAGCCAATAGGGAAATTGGTCTGGAGCCAGGGGTATAAATTATCTTCATCATGGTTTAGATAATGAGTGAATAAATGGCCAGCGCGGAGGGGAAAGGAGTCCCGAATCCCTGAGGTTAAAAGGCTTTGAGTACGTGTGTGTCTGTCTGTATCTTGATACTATGGAGATCCTCAATAATTGCTTTGTAAAAGCTTGACCTTGTGACAAGAATTAGACTCTCCGGGATCTCATAATCCCCCCCAGGTTCCGACTCCTTTCTCACAATCTTTCCTATCTCCCCGCCCTCATTAGGGATGGATTTTCCAAGCATTCTTTTAAGGGCTACACGGCTCATTAAGCCCTTTTTCATTAATCTGCTCCAAATTGGTCTTGATATGATCCCTGCTTTCCCCTGCGATTGGCTTAGGGGCTGAATTAGCCCTGACATTTGCTCCTCTGGGCAGGATCTTAGCGATAGGGTACCACGGATCAAGGGCTTTATGGTGTTAAGACTCCTGCATTGCTGGGGCTTAAGAATGACAGAACTGCCTGATACCATCTCTTTTGCTGAGCCTGCTGTCATTTGCATTTAACAGTAACAAAAGTGTTGATGCTCACACTTCAGTCTTTTAAATCACACCCTTGAGGCAGCTGATCTCTAAGTTGTGTTGCAGGCTACACCTGTAGCCCAAGTGTAGTATCTTGCTCAGGTTTAAAACAGTCCAGTGGCTAAGAGGTGTGATAGAGGCCAGCAATTACACACCCTGGAGCATGAAAATAAGGTGTCAACCCCAACCCAGCAGAGAAGATGTTACAGTACATCACCAGTTACCTTAATCACCACATCCAAGAATGCCTGAAATGGTGGAGGGGGAAAGGAGCTTGGCCGAGGCGCATGTGATGCTGGGGTTCCTCTGGGGAAAGGTGGTTTTCCCTCTTTCTTACCTGCTCCATCAATTCCCTGCTCCCATCCTCCTCCCATCACTGGTCCTAACCCTTCCCTGGCCCTCCCAGAGCAGCTCCCTCAGGTCAGAGTGGCCCAGCAGGAGGTCAGGGAAAAGCTGTGCTACTGCTGCAGCAACGTACCTCCTGCCAGTGCCCCCACACAAGAGGGAGCAGCAGCTGAAGCTCCTGCACTGTCCCTCTTTCCAGCTATCCCAGCCCCTTGCCCCTGTGAGGCAGCAGCAAATGGGTGTCCTGAGGGCAAGGGACACTTGGGAGCTGCTGGGTCCCGCAGGGACCTCTTGAAAGATATGGGGGTGAAAGACTCGAAGTGCTGCAGCGGGTTGCTGACCCCCGTTGTCTCCCTTCTGAGCTTGGGTAGCTTTGTGCTTTCTGAAAATACTTCCCATCACAGATTAAAACAAAAAACACAACAAAACAACCCAAAACACCCCCCCCAAACTACTGAAGCTTTGAAAGCAATGAGCACTTTCCCTTTTCTTTTCCTTTCTACCTTTAGCTGTGCGTAACGGCTGTCCTGGGACTGGTGGTTGGTGCCATTTTCTTTGGACTTAAGAACGACTTCACTGGACTGCAGAACAGGTTAGTCAGCAGTGGAGACCCAGAGATCTGACACAGCTCCCTCGTTGCTGCGTTAGGATAACGAACAGCTCGGAAGGTTCAGAAGGAACCCACGTGCTCTTTATGAATTCTATCTACCTCTGCCAAGCAAATGCTTTGCTTCACATCAGGAGGTAAGGCCAAGCCGACGCAGTGGCTTCGGAGGGAGGATGTTCTTCTGCCAGGCGCTAGGAAGGTCCCTGCAGAAGTGGGAGGGGGTGCAGTCCTGCCCTGCCACGCTGGAAACGGGGCAAGCAAGTCCTAGTGGAGCGAGGAACAAACTGTAGGATGACGTGGTTCAGAGCCAGTCAGAGAATCAGAGACTCACAGAATCATTAAGGTTGGAAACGACCTTCGAGATCATCAAGTCCAACCATCTACTAAATATCATCAGGACCACTAAACCATCTCCTGAAGGGCCACATCTGGGTGCTTTTTGTACCCCTACGCCACCCTGGGCAGCCTGCTCCAAGGCCTCACCAGTTCTCCTAGAGACTAGTGGTGGCTCTGGTGCAAGCTGGAACACAGGAGGCACCATGGAAATGTAAGGAGAAACTTTTTCATGGTGAGGGTGACAGAACTGGCCCAGGCTGCTCAGAGAGGCTGTGGAGTCTCCTTCTCTGGAGAGAACCCAACCCCCCTGGATCTGTTGCTGTGTGGGCTGCCCTGGGTGACCCTGCTGGGGCGGGGGGGTTGGACTCGCTGATCTCCAGAGCTCCCTTCCAACCCCATCCATTCTATCATTGTATGAAATTTTAGTGAAAAAGGTGAAAACAGCTTCTCAGGTTGCTCCTTCAGCTCCTCTCACCTTCCATCAGACAAACACCTCAGCCTGAGAGTTTTCAAGGTTTCATTTTCTCCCCTCTGACTGCCCTTGAACAACAAAATCTATCCGTGCTATGGGGACCTCAGGCTTGGCATGGACTCGAGACTCGTGGCCAAGCCTTTTGCCATGGAATTTGGGGTGGGAGATCAAATACTGCCAAGCTCCAGGCACCACGGTTGGATTGAGGTGTGGTGTAGCAGAAACACTTTGCTTTCCATCACGTTTTTAACAGCAGCTTGCTGTTGTGCCTCTTGTAGGGTGGGCGCGATGTTCTTCCTGACCACCAACCAGTGTTTCAGCAGCATCTCGGCCATTGAACTCTTCGTTGTGGAGAAAAAGATATTTATGTAAGTAAAACATACAAAGAATCTCAGAGTTTGAGATTTTTAACGTGTGCAGGGAAAAAACAACCCCCGAACACTCAATTCAGGTATTGATTAATGTTTATGCCTTGCTGGTGAGAACAGTAAATACTTTCTAACTGGATTCTTTAAGCTATGGAGATTGCACTGTATGGAAAAGGAAAAATATTTAAGCTTTACTGTCTTGTTTGCCAACATGGCACATATTGTTACTAAAAATTATGTGCACCAGTATCTATATGCATTTGAATATCAAAATGCCACCAGCACAGGACATTTGCATTACAGCTTAACCATGAAAGAACTCTTCTTCCCCCCCACCTCCCCAGTTTTGAGCCATTTGTCTCGAGGTGAGAATAATCTTACTGGTTTTCAGTGGTTCAGTCTGTGCTAAGCTGAATGTCTCTCTGTGTTGCAGACACGAATATATCAGTGGGTACTACAGAACATCTGCATATTTCATCTCAAAGCTAATGGCTGATTTAATACCCATAAGGACTATACCAAGTATCATCTTCGCCTGTATAACTTACTTCATGCTAGGCAAGTATGGTCTTCTACTGTCCAGTTACAGCCCTCTCAGCAAATCAGCTCGTATCTTACATAGGTCTGTGTACACGTGTGTAGGTCCACAGGATAAAGCACTGTAGCTGGGGTTCCTGTGCTTGGTTTTAGTTTCTCATGCTGTTCATGGGAAAGAATCATAGGCTTATAGAAGGGTAGGGGTTGGGAGGGAGCTCTGGAGATCAGCGAGTCCAACCCCCCTGCCAGAGCAAGGTCACCCAGGGCAGCCCAGACAGCAACAGATCCAGGGGGGGTTGAAAAGTCTCCAGAGGAGACTTCACAGCCTCTCTGGGCAGCCTCTTCCAGGCTCTGTCACCCTCACAGCAATGAAGCTTCTCCTCATGTTGAGGTGGAACTCGCTGTGTTCCACCTTGATAAAATTACCTCTTGTCCTATCCCAGGCACTGACAAGAGCCTGGCCCCTTCCACTTGACCACCACACCTCAGAGATTTGTAACCATTCCTCAGCTCAGAGGGGAATTACACACTTTCAAGAGTTAAGCATTCCTGTCAGAATCTGTGACGTGTCTCATTTCCACTGTCTCTAGAAGGAAGTGCCATAGGTGCCATAACCATTATTACTACGTTGAATTGATTTATTCCTTTTCATTTATGACCATTTTATCTTCTGGTGCGTTTTCCTCCTCTGTGTGGAAGAAAAAGTTTCGTTTTGAGGACTAATACTGTGTGAGTTAGCATCAGTGCATTTGTTTTGGTGACACCTTCTGGTCAGCCAGCACACTGCTTACTCCTCCTGTCCTCCACTGACAGGGCTGCCACAACCCACCCTGCACTCCCGGGTCTTGGCCATATGTATCCTGTAGGCAGCAGAAGACACCACTTCAGTCAGGACAGCGGTCCTGAGTTTTGGCAGGACCGTGCTGAAACCCTTCTTGTTCTCATCTTTAAGGTTTGAAACCAACAGTGGAAGCCTTCTTTACCATGATGTTCACCCTGGTGATGGTGGCCTACACAGCCACGTCGATGGCACTAGCCATCGCGGCGGGACAGAGCGTGGTCGCCGTAGCAAACCTGCTCATGACCATCACCTTTGTCTTTATGATTGTGAGTAGCATCCTTCCCTTTTCCAGAAATCCCAGAAATGCTGAAATCCGGCGGTCCTACCAGAGCAGAACTCAGCTGGGGTCTGCAAACAGCCTGGGGGGGCAGGCTGAGTGTGGCAAACATCCTGACTGATCCCATTTGAACCTTCTGATGCCATGGGGTCAACGACTCTGATTTCTCCTTTAACCAGCAAGAACTTGGGGGAGCTTGGAAGGCTGGGTGGGAGAGGGAGGGTGATTCCTTTGCCTACTCCTCGCCACGGCTCTGGCAGCCAGCGAGACAACATGGAGCTACATTTTCTTCCCTCCAGCTGTGCCACAGACACATTTGGCTGGCTGAGGACACGACCTGCAGCCTCTCTGCTCTCTCCAGCCCCCCTCAGCTGCAGAGCCCCCCACCAGGCACATTAAAACAGAGCACAAACAGCTACAGCTGGAAGACAGACAGACACCAAACCCAACGAGGCAGCGCTGAACTAACAGACAAGCCCCCAACGTTGCCTCAGACTCGGGACACAGAAGCAAAACCCAGAGTGCACCTCCAACAGACAGCGCCCGTCAACCCCCCTGGCACCCCCAGATGGGAAGCACCCAGTTTAAGGCACTGGTGAAAGCATTTCCCCATTCCTCCTGGGAGAAGGACCACAGAGGGTTACAGCCCAAAGCTTTCCTTCCACTGGAAGAGTTTACATCTTTCAAAGTGCCTTTCTGCTTGGTTTATAATCTGACAGGGAAGAGCACGTGATAACAAGCACGTCATTTGTCATTTTAATGGCTTTTTTTTTTTGGTAATCCTTCCCTCCAGATTTTCTCTGGGCTGCTGGTCAATCTCACAAGCGTCATGTCCTGGCTCTCCTGGCTCAAATACTTCAGCATCCCTCGATATGGAATGGCAGTAAGTGATGTCTTTTCTTGACTTGGACAAGATTTGCTGGAAGGGAAGGTCTTTACTCATGCTAAACTCCAAATTGTGTGGGCTAACGAGGAAAAAGGAAGCTAATTAAATACAGCAACCTCAGAACATAGTGCAGCATCTGGCAACAAGAAAAGCTTCTCATCTACTGGCACCCACTACCATTTAGAGCTCATTTCTGTAATGTGGAAACACCTCCTAAGAGAGAAACATTTCCTGTGAGAGGAACAGAGACACTAAAAAAACAACATCTGCTGGAAAGCAGTTGGATGAAAGTGATCCAGAGTGAAGAACAACGTTATCCCCCCAAAAAAACCTCCAATTCTTCTCTTTTCCATCAATCAAACAAAAAAAAACTTGTAAAGCTTAAACTTTTCTCCTATTTTTTGATAATTTAAGACAGGATTTGGCAGAGAAATTTGGTCTCTGATATGTAAAACCACCTAGGGGAGGTGTTCAGGCCTGGTGAGGCACAAGCCTTCCAAGCTCTGACCTGCAGACCTTCTTCTCTTCGAAGAAAAAGAACCAGTATACAAATGGGGATTTGGCCAACATCAAAATGGGGAAACCTTCAGGTTTTTAGAATCATTTTTGGCCAACATAATAGGAAAACCACCACTTTTTTTTTTAGAATAAATTTAAATTGATTTATATCTCATCTTGTTAATTCCCCCACCTAATTTCTATTGCCATTGTTTCTTTAAAAGGCTTTACAGATCAATGAACTGACGGGTCTGGACTTTTGCAGCAGCAGCAGCAACAGCACAAGTTTAATCAGCAGCAGTAAATCTCAAAAGATAAACCCTCTGTAAGTATTTTGGTCCATTAAAATGCATCCCACCCTACCTAACGTACCCATACCATATGGCTGGGGTTTGATAAATGGGCCAAATGGTTTTCAGAGTGGCAAGCTTGTAACCAAGGTGTTCCAGAAGGTTCCAGAGTTAATAGATGACAAAGATGCTCTTGTATTTGCACTGATGGGTGATCTGATACCATTGGGGTATGTAAAATTCAACAGAGTAAATTCAGAGAATCACAGAACCATTACGGTTGGAAATGGCTTTCAAGATCATCAAGTCCAACTGTCTACTAAACACTAAACCGTGTCCTGAAGGGCCACATCTGGATGATTTTAGAAACCCCTGCAGGGGTGGTGACTCCACCCCCTCCCTGGGCAGCCTGTTCCAAGGCCTCCCCGCTCGCTCAGGAGAGACATTTTTCCTGATGTCCAACCTAAACCTCCCCTGGAGCAACCTCAGCCCATTGCCTCTGGTCCTATCACCAGTTACCTGGGAGAAGAGACCATCACCCACCTCACTCCAACCTCCCTTCAGATGGCTGTAGAGGGCAATAAGGTCTCCTCTCAGCCTCCTCTTCTCCAGGGTAAACCGCCCCAGGTCCCTCAGCCCCTGCTCACCAGACATGTTCTCCAGTCTCCTCACCAGCTTCCTTGCCCTTCTCTGGGAAGAGCGAATTTTCATCTCAGCTACATGCAGATTGGAGAGATTTGGGAGGAACACGGTCTGATTTCAGCAAATTCCAGCTGAAAACAAAGGGAAACCTTTCTTGGTGGAACTTTCCTTGCTGTTTTTTGTTTGTTTGGACTCAACGCTCTTAAAGGTCTTTTCCAACCTAAACAGTCCTATGATTACATCACACTCTGCCTCTTAGGGATCTTCCCAGATACTTCAAGCTAAGTTCACCAACGTNTCCCCTGGAGCAACTTCAGCCCATTGCCTCTGGTCCTATCACCAGTTACCTAGGAGAAGAGACCAACACCCACCTCACTCCAACCTCCCTTTGGGTGGCTGTAGAGGGCAATAAGGTCTCCCCTCAGCCTCCTCTTCTCCAGGGTAAACCGCCCCAGGTCCCTCAGCCCCTGCTCACCAGACCAGTTCTCCAGTCCCCTCACCAGCTTCCTTGCCCTTCTCTGGGAAGAGCGAATTTTTCATCTCAGCTACCTGCAGATTGGAGAGATTTGGGAGGAACACGGTCTGATTTCAGCAAATTCCAGCTGAAAACAAAGGGAAACCTTTCTTGGTGGAACTTTCCTTGCTGTTTTTTGTTTGTTTGGACTCAACGCTCTTAAAGGTCTTTTCCAACCTAAACAATCCTATGATTACATCACACTCTGCCTCTTAGGGATCTTCCCAGATACTTCAAGCTAAGTTCACCAACGTGTCCTTGTCTGTAGGTGGTGTACTGGGGATGAGTATCTGAGGAACCAAGGTATCGATGCGAGCAGCTGGGGTCTCTGGCAAAACCACCTGGCTCTGGCCTGCATGACAATCATCTTCCTCACCATCGCCTACCTGAAACTGCTCTTCATGAAGAAGTTCTCTTGAAACCAGAATGGAAACTGCAATTCCCAGTGCTCAGTGGGTCAACAGCCTCACCGGGCAACCGGGAGGGTTACGAGACCTCCCTTTGTCTCTCTGCCGACGCGAGTGAGCGCGACCGAGTGCTGTGGATTCCACCCCTGTGGCAATGAGACATTCAGTAGTCTTGGCTGACCTGTCTGGCATCCCACAGCTCCCTTCCACATAAAAACCACCCAACTACTCATTTCATAGAATCATAGAATCATAGAATAGGCTGGGTTGGAAGGGACCTCAGAGATCATCGAGTCCAACCCTTGATCAATTACCACCACAGTCACTAGACCATGGCACTGAGTGCCACATCAAGTCTCTTTTTAAATGTCTCCAGAGACGAAGAGTCCACCACCTCCCCAGGCAGCTCGTTCCAATGTCTGATCACCCTTTCTGTGAAAAATTTCTTTCTAATATCCAGTCTGAACTTCCCCCGGCACAATTTAAGACCATGCCCTCTTGTCTTACTGAGAGTTGCCTGGGAAAAGAGACCAACCCCCGCCTGGCTCCATCCTCCTTTCAGGTAGTTGTAGAGGGCAATGAGGTCTCCCCTGAGCCTCCTCTTCTCCAGGCTGAACAGCCCCAGCTCCCTCAGCCTCTCCTCATAGGATCTGTGTTCGAGTCCCTTCACCAGCTTGGTTGCCCTCCTCTGGACCTGTTCGAGGACCTCAATATCCTTCTTGAACTGAGGAGCCCAGAACTGAACACAGTACTCGAGGTGTGGCCTTACCAGGGCTGAGTATAGGGGCAGAATCACCTCCTTGGACCTGCTGGTGACGCTGTTTCTGATACAGGCCAGGATACCATTGGCCTTCTTGGCCACCTGGGCACACTGCTGGCTCATGTTCAGCTTCCTGTCTATCCAGACTCCCAGGTCCCTTTCTGCCTGGCTGCTCTCCAACCACTCTGTCCCCAGTCTGTAGCGCTGCATGGGGTTGCTGTGGCCAAAGTGCAGGACCCGGCACTTGGCCTTGTTGAAGCTCATCCCATTGGAGTCAGCCCATCTCTCCAGTCTGTCCAGGTCTCTCTGCAGAATCCTCCTGCCCTCCAGCTGATCAACACTTCTCCCCAGCTTGGTGTCATCAGCAAACTTGCTGATGATGGACTCAATCCCCGCATCCAAGTCATCGATGAAGATATTGAACAGGACTGGGCCCAGCACTGATCCCTGGGGGACACCGCTGGTGACCGGTCGCCAACTGGACGCAGCCCCATTCAGCACCACTCTCTGGGCCCGGCCCTCCAGCCAATTCTTAACCCAGTGCAGAGTACGCTTGTCCAAGCTGTGGGCAGCCAGCTTTCTCAGGAGGATGCTGTGGGAGACGGTGTCGAAAGCCTTGCTGAAGTCCAGATAGACCACATCCACAGCCTTCCCCTCATCCACCAGGCGGGTCACCTGATCATAAAAGGAGATCAGGTTGGTCAGACAGGACTTGCCCTTCCTAAACCCGTGCTGGCTGGGTCTGATCCCTTGTCCATCCTGCAGGTGCTGTGTGATTGCTCCCAGGATGATCTGTTCCATAACCCTGCCAGGCACCGAGGTCAGGCTGACAGGCCTGTAGTTTCCCGGGTCTTCCTTCCGGCCCTTCTTGTGGATTGGCGTGACATTCGCCAACTTCCAGTCATTTGGGATGTCCCCGGTGAGCCAGGACTTCTGGTAGATGATAGAGAGAGGCTTGGCGAGCTCTTCCGCCAGCTCTCTCATCACCCTTGGATGGAGTTCATCCGGTCCCATAGACTTGTGGGGATCCAAGCAGCCCAGTAGATCACTGACAGTTTCCTTCTGGATTGCAGGGGGGGTGTTTAGATTCTTGTCTCCTATAGGCTCCAGAAGCCAGCTGTCCTCAGGATAGCTCGTTTTACTGTTAAAAACTGAGGCAAAGAAGGCGTTAAATACCTCAGCCTTTTCTTCATCTCTGACAATTACATTCCCGTCCATGTCCATTAAAGAATGAATGTTTTCCTTGCCCCCCCTTTTGCCACTGATGTATCTGTAGAAGGACTTCTTGTTATCCTTCACAGAGGTGGCGAGATTTAGTTCAAGTTCATTTCTTCAAGAGGCCAGCTGGGCTTTCTGCATGTCCTACCTAGGAACTTGGAAATGTAACTGGTATTTAATGGTTTAGCCTGAAAGAATAAAGATCGGTTCTGTATGTTAATCAGCAGCTCCACTGGCATGTGGGTCAGCCCAAAGAGATGGTCAGCAGAGCACCAGTGAGAGCTGGTGTGGTGAACAGAGCACCAGTGAGTGCTGGCGTAGACACAGACTGTGTCAGACATGACACCAACGCCCCTCCAACCCTGCACCCATCCTGTGCCCTATTCTATCTGGGGATCCTTTCTGATGTAGAATGGACTTGAGTGATGTCATCAGTTCCATCTGACTGGGCTCTGGGGGTAAAAGGCTGTGTCCTAAGAAAGGTGGCTGTGTGCTCCTGACTGTACTGGTGTGGGCAACCCTGGTACTGGAATGTGCCTTTCCCTGCTGCACCACAACCTGGCTGCCCCATCCTGGCACTGCGAGGATCCTCAGTTTGGGGTTCCTTCTTATGGTGACCAATTTCAGGACTACAACTCATCATAGACTCATGGAATGGATGGGGTTGGAAGGGAGCTCTGGAGAGCATTGAGTCCAACCCCCCTGCCAGAGCAGGGTCACCCAGGGCAGCCCACACAGGAACA
>VWZY01008291.1:35515-48383 GCA_013399075.1 Chloroceryle aenea
TGCTCTCCAGCAGATACCTGTCATTGATGAAGATGTTGACCAGGACTGGACCCCGCGCTGATCCCTGGGGGACTCCAGGAGTTACAGCTCTCCAGGAACTTGGAAGCCAGTTTCCAAGTTTTCAAGTCTGAGTTACTTGTCATTTTTACATTACACTTATGACCATGGTACAGCCCTACAGCCACACATACGTGTTTTCCTTCAACTGAGATTCAGGTTAAGCTCTTCTTATACTCAACAATCTTACTACCAGCTGCCCCTGGGAACTCCCCACACAGTATCCAAGACTTGCATCCTCTTATTGTCAGAAACAACTTAATTCTGAACTCTGCAATCAAACCAAACAGCAGTGAAGCTGCAGTTCAGTCTGACAGACAAATCCTATGTCGTGCTCAGCAGGCTGACCATTCAGCGCCGTGTCTCACGACCAAAATACCTCGTGATGGAAAGGTCTCATCCACTTCATTTACACTCAGCTCAGATTCGTTTCTTTTCAGTGAGTGATGTGCACTTTTCATCAGCTCGCTGCCAGCTTTTCTTTGTAGTTTGCACAGCATTTTATGGAGTAAGGTCAGACGTGATGAATGAGATGAGAAGCCAACAAAACACTACTTTTTACCTTTCTGATAAGGTCAGACAGTTCCATTTCTGCCTTCTGTTGTGCCATATCTGATTTAACTTCGGAGTACGTATCGTTGATGATGGCCAAAAACATGTTCTGTCCAAGAGAGAAATGAAAAAGCCCACTTGAAACTTCAACAAGCCTGAGTCTTACTGTTCCTACAACCTTCACGTTTAGGTCTGCACAAGATTGTTTTAAAAAGGGCCAGGAGAAAATGGTGGGCTGTCTAAAAAGCACAACAGATAATGAAATATGATGCACTGCAGTATAACAACATTTAATCATTGAGTCATTAAGGTTGGAAACGACCTTCAAGGCCATCAAGTCCAACCATCTACTAAATATTATCATGACCAACAAGAGTACTGGTTATAAACCTAACTAGACAATCACTTGCCAGAGAGGGTTGATGACTACACAGAACAGTGGCAATAAACCATGCCATGTTCTACATGATAGGTAGAAGTTTGGTCTTCTACCTGCGAGGCCAAACTTACACAGATAACAACTGTGAATTAACCTATGGTGGTGACAAAAATGCCTGAGAAATCAAGATAACTGTTCATGATTTAAGAACCTTGGGTTTGTGCTGGTTATTATCTAGGTACAGCATTTCAGTTTAAAGATAAAACTAAAGGAAAAAAAAAAGTTTAAAATCAGACACTTGGCATCTATACCACCAACTCTGAAAAGAGTTTGGTCGCTTGTTCAGACAAAAGAGAAAATATTGGTCTCTCCCTACGCCCACCATGTAATTTACTTGAGCCATGCTGGCATTACTGAAAGGATGCTGCTGAATATGGAGTAAACAGGATTCAGTTGCAAGCTGGACATTCAAGTTCAAGAAGAATTACGGGCTCAAGGTGCTGCTCAGATGCAGAAAGGCAGAGTTAACTTCTATTTCCTCATGGACTTAAAAAAAATTCCTTTCATAGAATGTTAGGGGTTGCAAGGGAGCTCCAGAGATCATTTAGGAGAACATTCTTCAGTCCTGGATCTTTATGAATTCCTGCCTGACACCAGAGAAGAGGTAACTTATCCATCCTCTATTTTCCCTTCAGTGCCCAACATAGAGAGTTGGTGCTTTCTGTCCATTTTCCCTATCTTAACTTCTGGGTCTCAAGGAGCTTGCAGCAGCATTTCACTCCAGCCCAATGACAAGATGTGTAGATGCTAACAAGCACATGAAATTAAAGTGAGTGTATCTGGATAACCTGCTGTGCCTTTACACTCCAGTGCTCTTCTGCTACCCCTTACAAGAAAATATTTCTTTCCCTGACTAGGCACTAGCTTCTGCTCCTCTGGATTTTGTGAGGTGCTTAAAAGTAAACATGAAATCTGCTTCATGTGTTTCTTTGACTGGAATGTCCTGTGCCTTATCTTCTGATTGAATATGTGTCCCTCACACTGAACACTTAAAATTTTCCCACTGCCTGAGAGAAGAGCCAAAGATAAAGTCTTCTCCTGCAAGCAACATCTGAATGCCACTTCTCCCCACCTCAAAGCATAATAAAAAGCCCCGTTAATTACAAGGGTCATGAAATAAAGTTATGATGATGCAGGACTGCTGTAGTGTTTTAAGGTTAGCAAAACCCTGCTGGAATGCTTGCCAGCTTAGCAAATCACCCAAAAAACCATCCAGTTTGGAGATTCACCTGGGGATTTCTTGCTCACCTAAGAGCTGCTGCCTGGTGAGATCATCAGAAACACAATTACTGTGCATTGATGTTAATATCACACTGACTGAAAACTACATCCAGGTGGAAAATAGTTGGGTTCTTCACTTGTAGCAACACTAAAGAAAAGGCAGAAGATAGAAGAGAGACCTTTGCAGGCAAACCTGCTGCACTGCTGATGAGTTAGGCTCTTCCAGCAGACAGACTCTGTGTTGTAAGTACGAACTGGGCCGGTGTAAGCACAGCCAGCCATGGATTAAAGCACTTCATAAACTAAGAGCCTGTTAAGGAACATTTACAGCTACTTTTCACCAAGATATGGGCTCGCTGGGTATGCCAACTGATTTTAGAAATAAAAAAGTTCTGCTAACAAGGAAAATATAAATCAAAGAACAAGAGATGCAAAAAAAACCAACAAAACCCAAATAACCACCTACCCACCCCCCATAAACAAAGGTGTACATACCAAAAGAATGAAGAACATAAAGAACACAAATGTAGTGAAATAAATTGGTCCCAAAATTCGATTAGCTTCTTCAACCTCTGTGAAGTTGAAGTCTCCCAAAATGATGCGGAACTGAGTAAAGCTTTGAAAACAAAACACATCCAAAAGTTGAAAGAAAAACAAAAACAAACCAACAAAACCAACGACCAAAAAACAACCAAAAAACAACCAAACTCAAACAACCAAACCAAAATCAAAACACTTTTGGAGCTATGCAACAGTTCTCAAATTGTTTAACCCTAACAGCCTGGTGGATGAGCAGCAGAGAGGTCTGCACTACTGTAGTACTTTGCCAGGCACTGCGACAACAAATTCTTCAAGCCCATCTCCAGGCATAACCAAACCTGGAGTCAGAAGCCACACAAACAGAAGAAAACGAGGCTGGTTACTGCTGCTACCCTCCTGTTTGCACAGTGCCAAGGCTGCCCTGCTTCTCTGCAAGGCTCAAGGCTGCCCTGCTTCTCTGCAAGAAACTTGTTACGCTGCCCCAGTGTAAGGGGGCAGGGGGAAATCAGTAAACTGGGAAATCAATAAACTCAAGCTGGTAATTACATCAGCTAGAATCGGGTTATTCCGTGCCAGAGGAATAAAGTAAAAACAGATTAACAGCCCTGTATTAAATCTGATCTCTCTCCTGGATTCCAGCAGGTACATACAAATGTTGTCTAAGATGGAAGTCAATCAACCACACACACTACCAGGAGCAGTTACTACACATACCACTCCAGTGAGCATTACAAATGTAAATAAACACGTCACCACTGACCTGCTGAAGACCCTAGCCATTGCTTTGCCCCTAGACAACTGTGCCCAGCTGTTAAAAAAACCAAGACACATCTACTGACCCAAACCTGCCATTTCTAGCTCTCCGATTTAACCACAGCCTACTTCTGAAACCTCAGAGAAAAGACAGTGTTTGAACTAAAAATGGTATTTGAAAAATGGCATTTAAAACCTGCATTTGACACTGAGCTGTATCAACAGTGGTATGTCTGCAGCTTGCCTGTTTAGATAGATGTCAGAGGATTTGTCTGGTCTTTGGTGAGGCAACTGAATCCCTTTACCACGTACTGTGAAATTCTTTGTGGTTTTTTATTCTTGTACTTACATGCAGTCCTGGAAAGTGCTGAAGTCATCGATTTGAGTGCCAAAGACAAGATAGGCCAGCTGAGCATATGCTAAGAAAATAATGAAAAACATAATAGCAAAGCCAATGACATCTTTGACACAGCGAGACATGGTAGTGGATAACTGGCTCATTGTTCTGTTGAAGTTCACAAATTTGAAAAGCTGGTAAAAGAAAAACAAACAAGCACAACCGTAAAGATGAGGAAGACAAACGTTTCTTTACATGATTCCTCTCCAGGCTTTTACACATGAGATGTCTCACTGAATCCAACTGGAGATAAAGTCAGTTACACTGCATTTGGAAAGAAACTGCTTCCTAAAAACACCGAGGCTTGACATGGGGAGAAAACACTAAGAGAACATCAACTTCTTATTTGGGTGTGGGGTTTTGAGTGTTTGCTTTTTCACTCTAATTCGACACCCTGGCTTTGACACCTCCTCTTTCAGTGAAGAGGTTAGCTACGAAGTAGGTAAAAAGGAAGAAAAGCTGATCTCACAGCTGACTTTGAGCTGGTGGCTGGACTAGAGACCTCCCCAGGTTCCCCCTGACCTGCATTATTCTGATACTCTGCAGTTTACCACTCTATCTGATAACAAGACAGTTTATTTCTTAAGCCATGATGTGAAAGTGAGATGCAACTCTGTCATAAAACAGCAAGAGATTAGCTAACTTGCTTAGATAAACCTTTGGCATATCAGAGCAGAACTTCACTTATCCTTGGTCTTACACTTCCCCCCTAATTGCCAGGTGATTAACTAAATGTTCCTCTGCCACTTCATACATCCAGAGGACAGGAAAAAGAGTAGGGATGTGAGAAGTCTCACTAGAAAGGAGGCAGTAAACCAGAGAAATTTAGTTAAAATTATGTACCTAGTTTTCAAATTAATTGGACTTCTAGCAGTTCAGAAGTTTTGAATAAAGTGGGCCCAGTTAAACCAGGAGAAGAAAAAAAGCAGTATCCAGTAAGAATTACTGGCTTATCAATTCAGGAGTGATAAAACCAGTTCTTCACCTGTCTGCTGTGACAAAGCACTAGCACTGACTACATATTCTAGACTAAAGCAAGAGCCAAACCTGAGGCAATTACAACCTTGCTTTTAATCTGCAAGAAGTGACCTCTGTGCTCTTTCTTGTCTGAGAAATTTTTTAGGAGAAACACAAATAAACTTCAACTAACGTATCACATGAAACTCAGAATGCTGCTTTGATTCTTAAATTAGAATAAGGATGTGTCTTGGAGTTACCTTAATCCAGACAAAAAACACAGTGACTGCAGCAATATTGTTGAATTGCATTTGCCAATACGCCAAAGGTTCAAAATTGGGGAATGAGTTCTGATCTTCCAGCAGCTTCTTCCGGAGGATATCAACAGTTGATGTCCTATAGATGCCAATTGCTATAGCTACCACAGAGAGCTGAGTACAGAAGAAACATACAAGTTTAGAAAAGGTGATCAGGGCTTTAAAACATCTCATTTGAAGCTGCTATGTTGTAAGATAAAGTTAAGACACAAGGAACTTCACGTTGTTGGTAGCGTTACTGTAACGTGAGCTTAAGTAAGTTAAGTTAATTAACTACCGTAACGTGAGCTTTAAGTAAGAGCAAATACGTTGGTTTTAAGGTGTCCTGACTACAAAGGTAAAGCTTCAAACAGTAAAGTAACAGCCAGGGATTGCACAGAGCCTAGCAAAGAAACTCACTGATGCAAGCTTCTCCCAGTTCTTCAGGGTCAACCCTGCTGGTCGCTGGTCAGACAAAGAAACATAAGGAAAGAAAGAAGCCAACTCAAGACAATAAAAGCAATAAAAAGTAGACAGGCACTAGTAGCCAAAAAGGTACTGGAATTTCTCTGGAGCAGACTGACCAGTACTGCCCAGAACAAGCACCAGCAGAGAGGCTGGGACAAACTATTGCCATAGCAGGTGAGGTTCTGGCTTTGTCCTGTGCAAATGTGCCATTTATTAGCGTAAGCAAACAGCTCACCATGTCAATAAAGAACATAATCCTAAACTTAAACAACATCCCTCTGACAAGTTAACACACAGAATCTTGACCCTTTGTGTGGACTGGGACTGAGTTTTACACTCCCACTCGAATACACCAAGTGTGACAGCAAAGCATCTTATTCCTCCTTCTTAAGTACAACGAAGGGCACACAGTTGATGTAACTAAACTGCCCCCCTGCATTTAGAAAGCACTGGGATGCAAATATGACTTCCCTAGATTACAGATAGCACCTTCCAGACTTAAACCCTCGACTCATCCACACCTGAAGATACAAAACAAGCACTGGACTGGAACTGTTCCAGCACTTTGGATAATTTTGGTAATATTACGATGTAAGTCCGGAGAGAGTTACAGCACGTGGCTTTGAATTCCAATTTTTTTTTTGCTTATTGATGTGCAACGCTGTCCACTTGATCATAAAGCAGCCCTGCCAGCTGCTAGCCCTCTTCTTCCAACTTAGTATTAGCTGGTGAGTATTTTGACATCAAGTTAAATCTCTCTGTGGTGCTGTGCAAACATATCCAAATCCCTATTCCTCAAAAGGCAAATCACTACTTTAAGGAGGATCCTTTCCTTACTTGAAAGTGACTGCACTAGTCTGTATCAGATATGTAGGACAGAATGAGGGGTGCTTGGCTACCTCTTGTAACAGCTGTGAAAAAGCACACTGGACAAACACTGGCTTTTCACCAGGATGTGGAGGTTGAAACCATCAAAGACAGAAGCGAGTCTGCAAAATACCCCAGTGTTACAACACCGAGTAAAATTGCTTTCTCCATTCAGGCTGAATAGCCCACTAGTCTCTAAGGGCCCTTCCCAATGAGGGCCCTATCCCCATAACTCACAAAAGGAATACTGAGTCAGTAACAGCTGCTACACTGTGAAGTTTAGAAAACATTTTTAGCCTTATAAAGATTACTTACCACAATGATAAGGATATCAAGGCAATTCCAGAGACTTCTGAAGTAGTGCAGTCCATGAATGTGAATTTCTAAGATCTCTTCCACCGTGTAATAAAGAACAAAAAGACAAAATGCTATTTCACAGGCTGCCAGGAAAAAATCAAAAGTGGTGATGTAGTGAATCAGCCTCACTGGCTGAAACTGCCAAGATGGAACAAGGCCTCCAGTCGCTGGGAACTCCACTAACAACCTGCATTTAGAAAAGGCAAAGGAAAAAAAAAAAGCTAATTTACACAGTGTTGGTGAAAAAGCAGTAATAAAAAATACATTTTATTTACATAATTATTTAAATAATGGAAACGGGCAAGAAGTCCACATAAGACTCAGAGGAAGACACCACACAGAATAGAGAGTGTAAGCCTGATCACACTCACTTTTGACTAAAAGCCAAAGCATTTCAGGAACAGGGAGAAAACTGAGACAGAAATACCCATCTTCATCTGCATCCCTTTCATGCCATCTAAACTAAAGACTGCTGTGTCTGACCGTGTCTTTAATAAGCCAACTGACCAAAGAAATCACCTCCAAACCACACCCTGAGGTGCCAGGAAGTCAGAACTGCCCCCAGATGGTGAGTGCAGCCACCATGTGAAGTCCCACCTCAGCTGTTGGCCTCCACTGTGCAGAAGAGATGCTTACCCACATCTTCAAAACAAAGAAAAAACCCAAGTCTACAACGTACCCCAGGCAGTTTGAACCCTGTCGTGGTTCTGTTCCCACCTGACAACGCAGAAGAGGTTGATGTTTGCATTGTACACGGAGAAATCGATGAAAGCTGCTCTGGTGCCTCTGTCCAGCCACAGGTTCTTCTTAAGGCTGGCAATCTGCATGGCTGTCACCTCTCTGGTCCTTGAGAGGTCTTGGTAATAACCAGCCCCACTGTATGTGGCAATCAAGCCCCAGTGGCTGCTCCCATTCAGATCCTTCTCGTTAGTGTACGTCCAACTAGTTCAGAAGCGAGTGAAAGGGAGCACGTTAGTCTTTCCACTTCCAACTTTCAGTTAACAAAACAGACACCAACAAAACCTGACTAAAAATCAGTTACTTAAAAGCTGCTTTCATCCAAGAGGTACTCGTAGAAAGTTTTGATGTCCCCTGGAGAATGAGTTTACAAAGTCCCTTTCACCAGCACAGTAAAATTAAGATAGAAGATGGGTCAGAAGTATATCAACTGTGAAAAGAGAATACATCAATCCACACACAGAACTCCTATCCTCAAAGACATGCAGACAGTTGGCATTTGCATAGTTACATACTATCTCCAAACCTAGTTGCACATCATCCTCCAAAAATTCCCCTTTTTAAGCCAGGGAAGACAACTCAGTGAAACCCACTGCAGCAGTACCATCACTGAGCTCAGGAGCTGCAGTGCTGCACTCAGACCACAGCGTGTCTCCAAAGCCTGGCAGCTACCAGCAGCTCAATGACAGCACCTAAATTCAAGTGGATCAAGAGCAGACCTCTCCAAGCTCAGGAAGGTTACTCAACAAGCAGAACTGGCAGCTCCTCTGGATTCATCTGGCTTTACAGACAGAACTTACAGCACAAGCACAGCTGCCTCTGCCAAGTGACTTACTGTGTGATTTAGCATATCCCAGGTCAGCAGAAAAAACACCAGCACGAAGTATGAGTCTACAGGAATATATATTTAAGAAGGTTACGTACGCTGTTCCATTTCGAAGTCCAAAAGGAGCAGTATCTTCATTAGCTACAGAATAGACATCATAGCAATCCTTGATTTCATCCTTTAGATCTTCAGGTATGGAGCACGACCCATTTCTCACTTTCAGCTGCCGAATGCGAGGCACCCCTAGCAGCAGGTTCTCATAATAGACAAAGCTTTTGTTTTCTGCCACGCTTTTGTTGTTATACCACATCTCCCAGTAAAGACCATCCAGCAAAGGGCCTTCTGTGAACTGGGGAAGAAAAGAAGTTTTAGTTTGCACATTGCCAGCACTGGTTTTAGTGATCCTCACTTTGTGGATCTGTTAGGCTTGCAGTTGATTATTAGGCTCACAGTTTGATAATAATAATAAAGAAACCCCTACTGCATTAGGAAAAAGATCCCACAGGTTAAAGTTACAGGCCATGACAGGACAAGCAAACTACAGCAGCAGAGAAAGGAAAAGTTGCTTTTAGATTACCTTCCAGAAGTCATCCATTGTGGACAAAGTTTTGAAATCAGTTTTTTCCATTTTTGATACAGGTGTTTCCAGGAAGAGCTGCGACATAACCCTGGTGTAATAGTACATACTGGGGCTCACCGTCCCGTAAGTCACTGCAAAAGATTTGGTAAGGACTGAGAGGTAAAGGGGTGGGGGAAAGAGAAGATGACAACAAAAAAAAAACCAGTACTTTGCTTGTTTTGAATACACTGGGGTGGATTTGTATTTATTTTCCAAGGAAGAGCTTAAGCTTCACAACAAAATCCACACCAAGCAGCATCTGTTTGATGACTGTGGTTAAAATACAAAAAGCAGTGAAGAACAGACTGACCAAGCCATTTAAAACACTCAGTTCTCCTTCCCACACCTCAGTCTATTCTTCATGCTTCTACCAAACTTAACTCCAAGAAGAGCAAAGGTGTGATCCAGCAGCCTGGAGAAAGGCAGGTAGGTCACCTTTGTGCACCCAGCTGACACAAGACCCCAGGAGAACCATGCCCTGCTTGAGCAGATAATGAGGGGACTGCAGGATGCTGTGAATGGCACTGGCCTCCTGAGGCTGGACAACAGAATTCCACTGAAGACATGCAGTGCTTCTAGGAGAATGTCCCCCCAGGAAGTTAATGACTGTGTGTTCTCTTCCTCACGCTGGGCAGAGCATTTGGCTGAGGAACACATTGTAAGAGGACACACAGAGCCAAGATGGCTTGAGGGAACAGTCTCTGGCACTGATATTGTTACTGCCTGCTAACATTTAAAATCATTGTACAGCTAAAACTCAGAGAAGCCTGAAAGATTAAGTCAACACTGAACAATCTCCAGCAGTTTTGACAATGTTATGAAAATATTTTATCACTCAGAAGAAAAAGTGCTTTGTTTAGCAACCAGAGAACAAGACTTCTGCTGTGGCACATGGAATGTACCACATCACTCTGCAATACCTGGATTCTGTCTGTGTACTCTCAAAAACAGGAGGCCAAGAAATGCCCATAGCATTTATTCTGCTCTGGAAAGCTCTCTCCTAGGGCATGCCAAGCCACAGACCAGTCTGTCCCATAGCTACTTAAGTGTAAAATTAAGGATACTACTTAAAAATACCAATGACTTAGCAGTATCTGTAGATACTTAACACACTACACTTTTCCTTTAATCTGTTACCAAAAACCTTTCTCTAGAGCCAACCTGTTAACAGCCTGCAGTCCAACTTTTCCCACTGAAACCAGTATTATTTTAATGTGAGTCCCTCACTGCACCACCTCTCCTTGTCATGCAGCACACCAACCACAAGCAACTTGCACTATAAACCTGCACTAACCATTCATAAAGGGCTCAGGAAGGAAAATAAATATATCTAGTATATAACCACACTTGCAGTACAGCACCAAAGCAGTTGTGTCAATGGTATAAAGTCTGGAGTTTGGGCTTTTTTTAGTAATTCTACTCCAGACAAGCAAGACAGAGTTGCTCTTGGAGCCAGCCTGCTACTGTAGCTTTGTGTTTTCTTCTCCACTCCAAGATTCTCAAACAAAATACAAACATCACCTTGCTCTGTTACAAGAGATCATAACTTTCAGGTATTTAGAACACTAAAAATTAGCAGGTTTGAAAAGTATCTGCTTTCCAAAAATACATTAACTTAATGCATGCAGATTCTCTGGTTATTCTCCCTAGTAACCAAATCAAGCATCCATTTCACAGCTCCACAGCAAAACAGTACAAACCAGAACTTGCTAGTTTTATGCAGATATATGAACACGCTTTATTTTGACTTAAAATAAGCCCTCAAAACCTTGAAATACAATTGTATAAGGGCTCCAAGTTGCCAAGCCCAGGAAAGACAACTGTTCCCAGGAACATTACATTCTATCTGCCACGGCTGCTCCCAGCGCTGTGTGAGGTCTGGGATAAACACCCTGTGCTCTCTGGGCTCCAGCATCACCCCAAGAAAAGAAGAGGAAATCAGTTCAGGCTGCTTGCTGGAGATCCATCAAGCTCCTCGTTTCTGTCTAAGTCTGTATTTAGTAAAATCTGCTCCTATTACCTTCAGTGTGGATTCTAGAGTGCCTTCCTCACAGCAGTCACCTCCTTAAAAGCATAATAATAACAACAATGATAATAATAATAAAGAAAATAAAAGAGGAGGCTGAATGTTACTCTGTTCTGTGTTCTATAGTGTTAAGATACTTCATATGATATCATAGGCAACAAAACAAATGACACACTTAAACCATGGAAGTCTCCAGCTTGGACTTGAGGATACACAGGCTGTGGATGCATTTAAGAAGTCCAGCATCATGCAAGCACAATCAGATATTCAGTGACTGGCAACATCTGCCTTTCCAGCTACTACCAGAACTGAAACACCTTCCCTGCGAGGGCTGCCTGAGGGAGTTGGGGTTCTTCAGCCTGGAGAAGGTTCCGGGGAGACCTTATAGCAGCCTCTCAGTACTTAAAAGGGGCCTGGAGGGAGGCTGGGGAGGGACTCTCTATCAGGGGGTGTAGGGATAGGATGAGGGGGTAACGGCTTTAACCTGAAAGAGGGGAGATTTAGATGAGATATTAGGAATAAATTCTCACTCTGAGGGTGGTGAGGCACTGGACCAGGCTGCCCAGAGAAGCTGTGGATGCTCCATCACTGCAAGTGTTCAAGGCCAGGCTGGATGGGGCTTTGAGCAACCTGGTCTAGCAGGTGGTGTCCCTGCCCATGGAACCAGATGATCTTTCAGGTCCTTTCCAAACCAAACCCCACCAACGAAACATTCTACGACTCTATGAATCCACGCGCAGAAACAAGAGAAAGATTTCATTCCAAATATTTGCCCGTTAATTCTTCTCCCAAATTACTGAAACAACCCTCACTTTGGAACAGCAGACAGCAGGCAGGCAGTACAAAAATCAGAGGCTTTAGTGCTGAACAGTACTTACAGACACACAAGACCACAAGGAAAATGATGTAGGTAACCAGCTCCCGTAGAACACTTCTCAGATACCGCTCTCTACTGGTGTTGCTTTCTTCCATGAGCCGTGTTCCCCACAGGCCTTAAAAGGAAAACATATCTAATGATGTACATGTATGTGGTACTAGACATGCAAGAGACATAGTAAGTTCAGTGGTTGACAAAGCTTAGCCTACGCCATGCCTGAAGCAGGTTCTTCTATGGGTTTTAAACTGATAGGAATTCAAGAAGGAACAATTTCTTGTCTAGGCTGAACATGGCTCGAGGCAGTACAAGCTTATTCATGAGCTACCAGAACAGTTTAGTAACAGTTCAGCAGAACTCTTGAACAGAAGCTGCAGAAGATTTGCCAGAAGTGCTGTCACTTAAAACCACATGATATGAAAACAGGACGTGTTCCTATGTGACCTGCTCTGGCAGGGGGGTTGGACTAGATGATCTTTAGAGGTCTCTTCCAAGCCTAACATCCCGTGATACAAAAACAAACACAGAAGAAATGAAGTGCAGTGTTTTGGGTTGTCTTCAAATACAAAAAGCACTGTTATGTGAATGAAAATGCATGTTCAGTATCGAACCTTTCTTAGTAGTCCTAACTTGCTACCTGAAAGGAGGATATGTCAGTCAAGAATAGTTTTCAGGAGAAGAAATTGTAGCCTCTCTCCCACAGGCATGTCGAACAGAGGGTGAGCAGGAATCTTGGAGAGCATCTCAACATGATTTCTTTCCCTGCACAGCAGAATTATCATTGAAACATCAGTAGTGACCTCAGTGAGCAACCACCTGTTGAACCTGGCTGGTCCTTTCCAAAAGGGTAACAGAAAAGCAAAGAGATCTTTTAAATGGAG
>VWZY01008291.1:55965-68363 GCA_013399075.1 Chloroceryle aenea
GACCGATGACACCGATGGCACCACTGGCTCTGATGGCATCTCTGGTACTGGTGGCATTGGTGGCACCGATGACACCCCTGGCACCCAAAGAGAGGCCACCAGGTAAAAAGAAGCTGCCCCAAATGTGAAAAGTCACCGCGCTCGACATTTACAAACAGTTCCCCGAAATGAAGCTGCTGCTACTCCCTCCCCTGAGGCAGGCACCGAAAAAAGAGAGAACTGTTACATCTGTCTCCCTTTAAAGGGTGACTTCGTTATTTTCGATGCTGTGATGATCCTGAGCATCCTCGGTGCTCTCCAATGTCTGGTTGCTGTTGTCATCAGGGATCTCAGCTGAAACGTGGGCCTGGCTCTCCCTGCTTTCTCTGCTCTGGTGGCTGTCCCCTCTGGCACCAGCCCTGCTATCATCTCCTGCCTCACGGCTGTCAAATTTCTGCCGGCTGTCGTTCTCCACGCTCAGGTCGTGCTGCTTGCTGTCCAGCTCGCTGCTGTCCTGCCCGTGGCTCTTGCTGGCCCATTCCCCACTGCTGGCGTGCTTCCCCAGGGAGCGGTGGGCAACAGGAGCCTCCCGAGAGAGCCCCTCTTGCTGGCTGTCTGCATCCACGGCACTGTCATCCTCCTTGGTGGCATCGTACACAAGGAGCTGTGTTAGAGAGCAAAAGAAAGAGAAAGAGCCGTTATCACTCCCAAGGAGCTTATATGGCAGAGGGTATGTCAGCTTGCAGCAGCAGGCTATGCTCCGGCCTCTGGGCTATTGAGAAAAGAAATACATTCCCTCACTTCTGCCTGCTTTCCCCCTGCCAGTCCTTTTTACCTCCCATCAAATAAAGTGTCCATTTTCAAGCTCACCAGGCTTTTGCCAAAACCCTGGGTGTCTCTGTTCAGCTCTATTTACCTTTTTCGCAGCTTTGCGGAGCTTGCTGGACTTGACCAGTGCGGCTTTCGCCCTCATCCTGTAGGCCACGCTGTCACCTCTGCCAGCGTTGTCTCCCCGAGTGAAAGGGGGGAAGGTTACTGGGATGTCTGTGGGAAAACTTGTGATGACCTCGTCAGATTCGTCCGTGTCATTGGAATCATTGTCATCGTCGTTGTCATCCACATCTTCGTGGCTCTTGCTGGAGACGTCAGGAAAGTGCTGGAAAATATTTCACAGGATTATTGAGGCTGGAAAAGACCTCTGAGATCTACTCCAGCCTACGTCCTACCACCACCCCATTGGCTCCACCGTGGCACTAAGTGCCCCATCCAGCCTTTCCTAAAACACCTCCAGGGACAGTGACTCTGCCACCCCCCTGGCAGTGCAGTCCGGTGCCTGAGCACCCTCCCCGTGAGGAAATGCTTCCTGATATCCAACCTCAACCTCCCCTGATTTGTTATTATGCATTAGGCTGATGAACATGAAGAGGGACGCGTGGTCTGGTATCGGTCCTGCTCAGCCAGGGCTCAGGCACCGTCAAGGAGCAATGGGCACGGATTGCTCTGAATTCACCTGACCTTGCCTGGAGCTTTGTTTCACTCAGGGACAGATGTTACCACAAGAACCACATTCGATGGAGGAAAATAACTGCTGCTCTCAACTGACATCTTGCTATTCAAAACACTTACCGGTTCTACTGGGACATCCACGCTTTCTTCTGAAGAGTAAAGAGTCTGAAAAACAACATAAAACTCACATTAGCACGCAAAGGCACCTACAGCATCGCTGGCCGGCACGTTGACTATTCTTTAAACGCTTAATCCTAACTTGAAGAGCTCAGCATTGAAAGGTGCTCTGCTCTCTCTCTTCCAGGGAGCTGCCCGTACCTGCTGAGGTGCCGCCAGCTCATTCTGCTCATGCTGCAGGCTCTCCCAAGACTGAGAATTGACGTGGCGGTGATGGTATCTGTGGGAGTGATGGTCCCTGGGGTCCTTCAAGAGAGGAAAAGCAAAAGGGGGAGTTTGAATTCACGAAGGAGCGTACAAAGCCGCCTGCATCTCCCCCTGTTTTCAGGCAGATGTGGCATCTGCAATACATCCTCCTTTTGCATAGGAGGTGTCCTCAGCAATTTGCTGCAGCGGGAAGAGGACTGACAACAAGCTGTGATCCCAGATGGACGTGATACCCAAACAATGAAATACAGAGGTATGCCCCTCCCGCTGGCAGAGCCTGGAGGATTTCAGATTGCTTTCTCCAGCTCGTTTTTTAATGGAGGGAAATTGGGAGTCCTATCTAACGACCCTCATTTCTGCTCATGTTCAAGTCCTTTCCCCGCACCGTGAAGGCTCGAAATGCAGTAGCTGATTCTCAGAGCGAATAACTGATGTTACACGGGTAGCATCTGGTGATGGGGTATAAATCAAATAGCTAGATATAAGACTTTTAAAACAGTTCATTCATACCACCCCCAAATATCACGGGAGTTGGACTAAAGTGCTCTTGCAACACCAAATATTCTCATCTGACAATCACTGAACAGAATTAGTTCTGTTTTCACTCGAACCAGGACAGATCCACACTAATGAACGTGGGTTACAGCAGTTGTGCCATGCTGTGGTCCTTTTCTCTTTTTAACTGACAGCTTACACATTTTTCACCAAGAAAAAAAAGATTTCCAGTGCTGGTCCAGAGATACAACCAAGGAATGTCCACAACCAGGATGCCTAACATGGCAAGTTTACTGACATCAGTGGCTCTCTTCTTTGGCCACCTGAGAAACTGGCTTAAGACAGCTAGGTGAGGAGATGTTCTGCAAGCAGCTACAGTCATAAACCAAGTGCCAGATGCTGTGCATTAGATAAAATCCAATCAAAAAGGCTTTATTAAAGAGAAATTAATAGAAAGCCAAAAAAGAGCTTACGTATTTTTCTTCGGAGCTGGCAGAAATGGCGTGCTGCTTGGATTTACTCACCTGGAAGGAAGACAAGAGAAGAAGTCTTTTTTTTTAGCATTAATTTCTCACCGATACGCAAAGAAAAGTTACAAGTGATTGCTGATATGCATTTGTGATTTACTCACGGGCCATGCAGCAGTGATGCTGATAAGGCATAAACACAGGACCGCCACCTTCATTGTGATGTTTTACCTAGAAAATACAACACCGAGTCAGCGAGGGAAAATACCACAAAATGCTGTAGGCTTTTTTTTTTCCTCCTCACTGTGCCAAGACCACCTCTTTGCTAAGGATTCAACCTGCTCGTGCCAACCTTTTTCCTCCATCTTCCATCACCACCCCGCATCCGTCTTGTTTTGTAATGAGTTGGCAACTCAAAAGCGGCAAGAACTGGAAAACCAGTTACTGAGAAGTGCTGATCAGTGGTGAGAGCAGCAGCCCAAAGATGAGCAGACTCCTGTCATCTTACGCTGGCAAAGGAAAAGCTTTGTGAAAAACCAAAGATCAGCTTTGGTTTATCTTTGTTCATTTCACATCATTTTGTCAGAACAAACTCAGCTTGGATTCCTTTTTCAGTTATTTTAAAATGAGCTTTCAGGGTCATTAACTGGAGTTGCTGTGACTGAACCCAGTTCATAGGAACACAAACTGCTTTTAGTGAGAGACCTCTATTTTCCTTTCCAGAACCTTGACTGGAATAACCTGTATCTCCAAGCAAGAGATGCAGTGAAATATCTGCTCACGCTGCAGCTCAAGAAATGAGTGATTCCAGCTGAAACTAGACGAGTGATGAACTACAGCAAATTTTGGTGCTCACAGACTGATTCTCAGGATAAGGAACATCCCTCAGAAATTAAACTGATTTATTGATGAACAAGAGGCATTTAAAACTTTAGTAAAGCACAGCAGGAAAGAAGGCTGCTAAGGACACATTTAAAATCCATAAACCAAGCTGGCCCCGAGCAGGGCACTCTGTTAGAGGTGTTGCAGTTTCAGGAGTGACAGAGAAGGGTGCATGTCTCATCCGTTCAGTAGGGTACAGCCCAAACCTCAAGCCTGCCAGGAGAAATGGGGACACTGCCAGGCACTGGTTACACGAGGGAGGAAGCTTTCTGCATTCGAATCCTAGCTTTGAGTTTCCAGCTGCAGGGTTCTCTGTTACCTCCTCCCAACATCTATCAGCACACAGGTTTAAAACTGGTCTTACGTCGCATACCTTGCATGGCTAAAATCACCTTGCTCCTATAAAAGCACACCTTCCCCCCCCCAAGAGAAACATCAAACATCTCTGTCCAGTTTTCGCCCCTTGCTTCCTTAACTAAAGATGCAGACAGACTGGCACATGTCAGGTAAAATAGAAAAGTTACCTTTTCTGGTGCTGGAGGAGTCAGCTGTGACAAGAGTGATCCCAGCAGCAGCTCCAGCCAGTTGGCTCCCAGCAGCTCTGGCTTTCTCCCCTCGTCCCTCGACTGCCTGACATCTCCAACCTCGGGGAATTTAAACCCTGTCCCAGGCACGGCCACCAATCCCTGTGTGGCGGAAAAAGATGAGGTCATGAGGCTCCTGGCCACCATCCTGCCCACGTTCTCCTACACTTCCTCTTTGGCTTTGTGGCTTTTGAAGCAAACAAAAGCTACTCTATGGTTAAAACATTACTTATGGGCAAGATCATTAACCAGCAGGTCTGTTGAATGCACAGCATTTGGTATCGTGTAGGAGGGCTTCAGGGCACGTCTGTCCTTCTTTTGTGAAAAGGCAGAGCCCAGTTTCCCAGAAAACCTTTCATGCTCTGTTCTATAAGGGGTGGGAGTATGTAATGTGTTCGGGAAGAAAGGGATCTGAGCATAAAACTCCACAAGAAGGTGTTAAAGCTTCCACAAAGCTGCAGATATGCTCTCCAGGATATAGGTGTTGCAACGTGGATTGCAAAGACAGAGTAGAGAATATGGGCTTTTGCTGGTTTGGTCTGACCTGGGTCAAAAAATAATCAAAGGAATTAAAAATGAGTGTGTCTCATTAGGCATTCTGCATCCAGAGGCTTGTTTGTAAAGGTGCTCAAGAGCCACTGATAGTCTAATTAAACAGGGTTTGTGCAGCATTATCAGAAATTCTCACTCCTTTTCTGTTCCTTCGTATCCCTTCTGAGTCCTTTCCAGCTTTGTTCACTCTCTCAGGTGGTTGGGTCACCTGCTACAGCTGCCTGCTGCACCAAACCTGCTCCAGAACCCTTTTCAGGCACTAGATGCCAGATATTTTTCAAGATACAGAAAAATAAATAAAATAAAGAGCAGCTATGGCTGTCGTATGAGGAATGCCACGAAGAACTATGGGCCTGTCAGTCTGACCGTGGTGCCAGGGAAGGTTATGGAGCAGATCACCTTGAGTACCATCATGTGGTACATATGGGACAACCAGGCCCAGTCAGCCCAGGGGTTTATGAAAGGCAGGTCCTGCCTGACCAACCTGATCTTCTCTGACAAGGTGACCTGCTCAGTGGATGAGAGAAAGGCTGTGGATGTTGTTCACCTGGACCTTAGTAAACCTTCTGACACTGTTGCCCACAGCATTCTCCAAGCAATAGGACAAGTGGAAATGGCCTGAAGGGGAGGTTTAAACTGGATATTAGGAAAAATTTCTTCAGTGTTCAAGCGCTGGAGCGGGCTGCCCAGGGAGGTTGTTGAGTCACCATCTCTGGAGATGTTTAAAAGACATGTGGACATGGCACCTGGGGACATGGTTTAGTGGTGACCTGGCAGTGCTGGGTTAATGGTTCGACCTGATGATTTTGAAGGTCTCTTCCAACCAGAATAATTCCCTGATTTCTGATGCCCAGCTAATATTTGCTGAAACCTTAGTCAAGCAGCAACGAAATAAGACACTTTTATTGTCCCAGCCCATGTTCCCAATCATCCTGTGCTTACTAAAACTTCTGTAGCTTGTTGAGAAACACCATGAGAAACATACTCCAGTTAGCTCAGCAACTGCTTGTCACATCATCACACAGACCTGTCTAAGTATATTTTTTGAGCTGAGATCAGCAACAGCTAGAAGTTTAGCTTAGTCTGCTTCACATTCTAATATCCTAGGAGGAAAACCAGATAAAAAGTAATTCATTAATAGTTCTGCATGTCCATAACACCATGTACACATCCACCAGAGCCAGGGCTACCATAGCTGGGTTTTTTTGAGCTGTGTGACCATTATTATTTACTAACTCAGGAAAGGCTTTGTTTCAAGCCAAAAAGACCTTCAGATAACTAGGATTTCAGCAGCAGAATCTTCTGCAGGTTGAAATATCTTTTACCATCTCCCATTGTATCTGCAGCTCCGTGCTTCTGGAACACCAGACAGTTTACTGCTTCCAAAGGCCACAGTTGTTGGCTCCACCAAATGAGGCCGTTAGGTAGCCCAGTACCTTTGATGCCAAACACTGATACAAATGAACAGGGCAAGCTGCAGTTCCCCTGACCAGTAAGATAAAACTAGTTCCATCTGATAGAGCAGGAAGTTTTTTGGTGGATGCCTGGCTATGCTGGGTCCTGCTCTCCTGGAGGAAAATTTAAGCCTGCAGAAACCTACTTTTGCTACCAACAATCCCTTAAAAGACTCAAGACTGAAAAACAACATTAGACTGAAAGATGACCTAGAGTTGTTGTCTGGCCAAAACAAGAGCCTTCCACCACCAGCAATCTGCATAATGGCAAATTACTGTCTGTCAGACTTTCTGGAAAATACATATTGGGCCAGGACTTGTAAACAACTTGTTCCACCAAGTTCAGCAGCAACTCCCAAGCCATGCTGATGGAGAAGCCCGGAGCCATCAGAAACAGTTTGCTAAGGACCTTCTCATACAGGTCAGTTATCACTGTGGCTTTTCAAGGCAAATGTTTCGCAAGAACCCAGAACATTCAGACACTCTGTGACCCCCAGGGAGTTGTTTCTGGCAAACAAGGGATTTTTCAAGTGTGCTGGGAGATGGCAGCCTTTCCGAGTGCCCTTGCCAAAGCTATATGGTTGATTTTGTAAGAACTAAGGACAACAGTGATGTTTTGTAGTAAACCAGAAGCAGGATGTGAAGCGATAAGTTATTACTAAAGAGCTTCATTTTGTGCAAGATCAGCCAGCACAGAGCTGTAGTAAATTTAGCACTTGTCTCATGCCCATCACTAAGTGGTTATTCATTCTGTAAATCATTTTGTCTAGCTGAGAAACCCTGTGCCTTGGCAGGAGGTCGTGCTTCTCATCCTCTCAGAGATAAGGAACAAGCAGGGCAGAAAGGAGGGAAATTTCACCATTTTCACTGCACACATTAAAATGCCTAATTCTGGAGAGAGCACTTGTGCCAGCAGAATTGACCTGCTTGGATTTGTACAAGTGGGAGGGAAGATGATTTCCCGTCTGTGAGGAGCCAAGATCATGAGCCGAGGTGGAAAGTGCAACCTGCTACGGTCACCTGTCGTGCTGAGTCTTTCAGGACACATGGCTTTGGTTTGGATTTCTTCACCAAAACACAAGGCTTGAGTGAGACCAGAGAGCATCTTCCAGGTGGGAAAGACTGAGGGAAAAAAGATTTCTTCAGCAGCATTAAGAATGGTTGGCAGTGCTCTTAGAAGCAACTGTTCTGCAGCTGGAATGTCCCAAATAAAAGCAGACTTGGTAAACAGTGGTTTCTGTGAAAAACAGATGAAAAAGCAAAATTTTCCTGAATTGTCCTGTAAAATACTCCTGAAAAGGACCTTGGAAACTCAGCATGTCAGCCAATATAATATATCCCCTCCAAAGCTCTTAATCTTTTCCCAACTAAAGCTTCCAAAGGAGGGTAAAAACTTACTTTCAGCAGTTGGGAGGATTCAAGGGTTGGTACTGGGACCAGTACTATTCAGTATATCCATCAACGACCTGGATGAGGGAACAGGGTGCACTGTCAGCCAGCTTGCTGATGACACCAAACTGGGAGGAGTGGGTGGCACACCAGAGCTGTGCTGCCATCCAGAGAGACCTGGACAGGCTGGAGAGCTGGGTGGGGAGAAATCTTATGAAATTCAACAAGGGCACGTGTGGAGTTTTGCACCTGGAGAGGAACAACCCCAGGGACCAGTACAGGTTGGGGACTGAGCTGTTGGGAANAACCTAGGTGATAAATTGGGACAGAACAGAGACTTCCTGGGAAACAGCCCCTCTGTAAGTGGCCAGCTTATAAGAAAGTGCCAGTGTTTGACAGATAGCCCAGTCTTTTGGTCTGTCCTTACCTCCTTTCCCTAGAGCCCACTCGCTGGTCTCTGACTTCCTAGACAAGCTGGTTGATACCTGTTCACACTTTCAGATGGCCTTTTTAGGAACGACTTCGGAACTGAAAACAAAAAAAAACATAACTATTTGAGAAATGGCCATACAGCTGTGGCCCACAGCTCCTGGAGGCTCAACAGCCCTCAGCCACATCCCAGCTTTCAGAGAGCCAAGCAGCTGCTCCTACTATAGCCTGAATACAGTCCAGCTGCCTGTAGCTTCCTAAAATGAAGCCCTACTCACCTTTCCTCCCTTGATTTTTGCAGCCAGATAGGAAAAAAAAACAGATTTTCCAGATTGGTTTTTTTTTACTTGCTAAAATTCATGTATTTTAACACTGAAGTCCATGGAGCAGTAGCAAGGGGAATTAAACCAGCACAGAAACATTACATTAATCTCAGGTCTTCCTAGTTACCAATGCAAAGGACAAAACCACCAGATATTCCCGTGCTGCTTTTGTGGCTTTGAACCGACAGAAAGCAAACTGCATTTGGTTTGAGGAGAAAAAATGTGATAACTACAAGTAATAGTCTGAACTCTGATTAGAAACAAAATGAAGCAGTGGATGTATCGACGGCATGCATCACGATGGCACGTCTGTGCTGCTTTGCCATGTCTGTAACCCTCCTGTTTGAGGACAGGAGGATGAGACTTGAAACATCTCAAGGGGAGCTGAGCTCAGTCTGCTCTCTTAAGATGCTGGCTCTGAAGCCTGGATGCTGCTGGAGAGAGAAAGCTCCGGGATGAAGGAAAGCAAGCCAGGTGCCTGTGCTTAAATCCTCTATAAAAGAAAGTAAGCATCACTTTGCCAGCTCAGGGCTCACAGTTGGATTACTGAAGGGAAATTGATGGGAGGAAATAGCTTCACAGAAGGTCGCGTTTTGGACAAGCATTGCAAAATCTTGGTGACAAGTTGTTTCCCTCTCCCTGTCCCCCTGCTATCACAGTTCCCCGTTTCCTTGCCTACTGCAAAATCTTCTCCCAGTGAGAAAGGTCACAAATGGAAACATCTGAATATGCAGAATGGGCATGGAAAGAACACCACCTTCTTGCTCTGCAGTGTCCAACTGTTGGAAAGTCACGAGATGCCTGTTCCACCTGATGCAGGCACTGCTGGCAGAGCATCGCAGGAACGATTCTGCACACCCAACACCCATCTGCTCCCATCTTCACTGCTCTGCTGGCAGAGCACGAGGAGCCACCCCCCTCGCTGAAAGAAACAGAACAGGTTGCAGTGCAGCAGGACAGGGTAGGGATGGACAGGAAAGATGATGGATGGGACTCCTCTGCAGTCACCCACGTGCTGCTTCTGTGCATAACTGAGACAAGCACTGCATCCCTGTCCTGCATGACAAATGGAGGGTCCTACCCGTGCCCTGGGAAGCCCTCTCACAACCCAGCAGCCTCGATAGCCTTGATTTTGCATTCCACCTACACCACGCTGAGCTCACATCAAGTTTCCACGAAGAACCTCACGGCAGGAGGAGCGGACAGTCCAAAGAAGGTTGCTACCAACCCCAGAGACAAGGCTTTCACAAGGCAGGCTTTCTGAGTAGCTTCTGGAAGGGGCCAAGAGCTAAACAGATAATTTGGAGAGGTGCCTGGAATTACACAACGCCGGATTGCAGCCTGCATACCTGTGGTTATCTGTACACAAGGCATCTTTGCTGCAGCCTCCCCTGACTTTTCTATCTCCAGAAGGTCTGGGGAAGATGAAACGTGTCGTATGCAAGCAGTGCAGGATGGCTAGGATGGGTTGTGACCCTGTCAGTAACCCTGACCTCAGTTCCAGGCTGGGCTACATACCAGAAACCCTTCCGATTTCACGTGGCTTCAGGTTTTGTTCTGACCAGTTTTCTTAGCTCTCAGTCGAGGGCTGCTGTGGTCTGAGGTGGGACGGGTGCAGAACTGAGTCAGCGTGAAGGCAAACATTGCCCAGGCACTGTGCACTGGGATGTGGAGACCCTGCCAGAGTAGTGGGAGGAAAAAAACCCATCTGTGGGCCCAATGGAGGGAAATTAAAGAGCTGGGGACTGGATTTGGGGAGGAAGTCGTTTGGCTGAGAAGCTGATTTGATTTTGTGGGGGAACCAAAAACCAGCAGGCTAAGGTCAAGGTCTCTGCTGTCTCGACTGAGTCCCAGAGAGATTCTCCACAGCTTTCTCAAGCCTGGAGGCAAGGAGGCTGTTTCCCTGAAGCCTGAAGCTCTGCAAGATCCAGGCTTCACTGCAGCAATGGGTCATTCTGGTTCTGGCTTGGAAAGCTGGGACACATCCTGCAAGCCAGGATGGTTCATCAGTTGTTGTTGGGGTAGCCACCCCAACAACAGACACAACACAACAAGCAATTAATGTGTCAATAGAGAACATCACTCAGACCCAACAGTTTCTCCAGGTGTTTTGCATGTTAAAATTGGCTTAATCCTTTACATATTTTTAAGAAGAGGTTGTTTGGGGTTTTTTGAATGGAATGAGAAGTAGTAACCCACATGTGATAGGCATTACCTTCGGCAAGCCAAAGGAGATGTTGATTTTCTTAATTGCATCATTTTTCAAGTAGGTGGGATAAACTGATACACCGATGGTGGGTAATACAAGTGTCTGGGTTTCTTTACAGTAGAAAGGTACCTCCCCTTTCATAGAATCATTCCGGTTGGAAAAGACCCTTGGGATCAGTGAGTCCAAGCAGTGCGTCTAACCCTACAACTCTACAAAGTTCACCACTAAACCATGTCCCTCAACACCACATCTCAACCACCCTTAAACCCCTCCAGAGATGGTGACCCACCCCCCTCCCTGGGCAGCCTGTTCCAGTGGCTGACTGCTCTTGCTGGGAAACACTTTTCCCCAGTGTCCAGTCTAAACCTCCCCTGGTGCAGCTTGAACCCATTGCCTCTGATTCTATCACTAGTGACCTGTGAGCAGAGACCAGCACCAACCTCTCTACAGTGTCCTTTCAGGGAGCTGTAGAGAGTGAGGAGGTCTCCCCTCAGCCTCCTCTTCCTCAAACTAAACAGTCCCAGCCTTCAATCTCTCCTCATCAGTTATTCTCCAGGTCAAGTCTTTCCCCCTGCCAAGCCAGTTTTCTATTCCTTGCTGTCTGCCCTTCTAGCAAGACTGGAATGCAAAAATACTTTGCTTTGGAACGGACCTGTGTACTACCTGCTCACGTACAGCTGGCCCTCACACCCCAGACTCGTCACCTCCTGCACCAGCCAGTCCCTGCCCCTGCCCAGTACGGAGCACTGGGACCCCAGCAGCCTGCAATACTGGTGGAACTGCACAGAGGCACGCTGAGCTCGGCTAGCCAGGAGGAGAGCCAGCCTGCTCGGCACAGGAGCAGAGCAGCACAAACACATCTGTCCAGCCCCTGCTCTCTCTCCTTCCTTGCTTAGCGGCTCTCTCTGGATGGGAGGTGCTGCGTTGGAAGTACAGGGTTCAGGGATAATCGCATCCAGACTTCGGAAATAACATTTTGCACATAATTCCTACTGGCTACCTAGGCAGATTATCGGTTCAGCGCGCAGCTATAAATTTGGCAGAATAAATGGCAAACTGTGGTTGGCATATGGATGCAAAGCAGGAAGCCAACTGCAGCTATACATTAACCAGGGGAAAGAAAAGCCTAAGAAACTGGGTTAATCAGCAGGCTCTGAAGTAAACAGTAAGAAGAGGCAGCTGACAGGGCAGCTAAATCTTGAGGTGCACATGCAGCTTCAGGGCTCTTTGCATTAGGGAGAACATTATTAGTCAATAAATAACAAGGCAGAACTGCTGGTTTGCTCACTGAGTTGTTTATCACAAAGAAGTCAAATGACTTCTCCTCACCCACGGAAAATGTGAACACAGAGGATGACAAGCAATTTTGGGAAGCAACATCCGTTCTGTATGGAGAAACTTGATCTGCTAGACCTAAAATAACTGATGTTGAAATACAGGCTACATCTTGTCTATGCAATTGATTAGACAAAAGGAGAAAGGACAATTGCTTGTTGGACTTGCATTTTTCTCACCTCTGGCAGCAGGGCAGAGACACGTGGGCTGAGCCAGACTGAAAATCATCCATCTAAGGAGGCAGGTTGTCAACAGATAACTCTGCACCTCCAGCAGGCTCCCAAAAAAGCATTTATTATGGTACCTGATTCCTGAAGGAAGCACCGTAGAAACTCTGGCCCATACCCTCAAACCTAATGAAGTTCAACAAGGGTAAGTGTGGAGTCCTACAGCTGGGGAGGAGCAACACC
>VWZY01008291.1:68483-81864 GCA_013399075.1 Chloroceryle aenea
ATCTCCAGAGCTCCCTTCCAGCCCCATCCACTCTAGGACTCTATGATTGGCACCGACACAGTCAGTGTGTGCACAGGAGTCTGTCAGAGCCCCTCAGGCCCAGGACTCTACCTGCACCCCTGGCACTTCCTAACCCTGCGCCAACAGCGACACGTCCACTCTGCTGTGCTACCCGGGCTCCCCGGGTGTGCTGAGCAGAGGAAAAGTGATAAATAGAGTGGTGGCCATGGCAAAAACCAGAGCTGGCTGCAGGTCAGCACACAGCTAGCAAAGCTGCTTAGATAAATGACACCTGTTTGTTGGGTTCTTCTATATTCAGCTTTTGAATAAGAAGCAAACTTCCCCCCGGGAAGCTTTGGTACAGAGAGACAACCCAGTGCTTGCCTCCACAGAAAGCAGCTGGAATTTTCCTGGTAGAAAACCGGAGGCATAATTACGTGCCTGGCTGGAAGTCTGATCAGAGGCAGCTTCCTGCAGTGCTGCTTTGCTTTGGCTCAGCCACACCAGTGTACACACAGATGCACCTATGTACATCCCCATGTACCTATGCATGGGATTCATATTTTACTTCCCACTTTCTCAATCAAATGAAATCACAGAATTGTCACGCTTGGAAAAGATCTCTAAGATCACTGCATCCAACTCTCAACCCCTCACCATCCCACTAGAGCATGTCCTGAAGTGTCTCATTTGCACATTTATTGAACCCCTGCAGGGATGGTGACTCCGCCCCCTCCCCAGGCAGCCTGTTCCAGCACCTGATGACTCTTTCAGTAAAGAAATTCTTCCCGATATCCAACCTAAACCTCCCCTGGAGCAACTTCAGCCCATTGCCTCTGGTCCTATCACCAGTTACCTGGGAGAAGAGACCAACACCCACCTCACTGCAACCTCCCTTCAGGTGGCTGTAGAGGGCAATAAGGTCTCCTCTCAGCCTCCTCTTCTTCAGACTAAACCCCAACTCCCTCAGCCTCTCCTCACAGGACTTGTTCTCCAGATCCTTCACCAGCTTTGTTGCCCTTCTCAGATTCTGGGGTTCTGAGTTGCCCTTGGTCTCCAGAGTCCTTTCCATCCCTTACCATTCTTTGAGCCTATGAAATCACCTTCTACTGTAACTCCCTGCACAAGTCAGATGGAAGGACCAACTCCAGAGGCTCCTGAGTTTAACAGCTCGCCGTTGTCCTCACACAGTTATTCCTCCTGAGGTCATTCTGTGTTCAAGCCACTTTCCAAAAGTCACAGGGATGAGCACTAACTACAAAACCCATGCAGAACACTACGAATCAAACTATGCACAGGCTTTCCCCTTGTCTTTTAGTGAGCAAGAGATTATTCCTGCCCTTTGCACTATTCAGCCACATATATAAACACAGCAGCCTGGTGCACATCCCATCCCCTCCAGTGCTGGTATGGATGAGTTATATTCTGGTTCTAACAGAGATCACAGGATTTCTGAGGCTGGAATGGACCTCCAAGATCATCAGGTCCAGCCTATGGTAACGCTGATCAGGGCAATGCTGGTGAGGTTTTCCCACTGCCCTTCAGCTCACAGCTGAGGAAGACTCCCCAGAACACTGGCTTCTTGTCCTGCTCCTCTTTCAGATGCCACTGCCCAAGAAGTGGTTGCTTTACTATAGGAAGAGCAGGTCTGTGGCCTCTAGTCAAACAGGAGCTCCCCCAACTCCATTAGGGTGCACATTAATCTCCTGGCTTTCTGGAAATGAAATTTCTCCTCCCAGTGATGGACTCTAGAAGATAGTCAGAAGGATTAGAAACCCCTAGAAATTAATTCTGGAAGTGGCCAACACCAGCATCTCTCCGTTCCTCCCTCAGTGCAAGACCAACTCCCCTTCCTTCACTGTCTTTTTTTATCTTGCTCCCAAATTTTTATGGTAGAAATCCAGAGAAGTAACATTTCTGACTTCAATGGAATTAAAGCAGAGGTGGGTGTATGGGGGGGAACCCCAAGTGGAGACTCCTTCCCGGCTGACACCTGCTCAGCATCTCTGTACGGCACCATCACTGCTTTTCAGGTCACTGGGTGTGGTGTAACTCACTGCCAGGGGCTGGTGGGGTCCCATCCATCCCTCTGTGAGGCTACCAACTCTTCTGTACCTTGTCACCACACAGGGTCTGTGCTCAGCCAGCGCAATTCTTCGGCTGTTACTCTCCAGGAAACCTCTCCCTGGGCGTGGGCATCGAGCAGCAAGGTGGAAATCAGGCTCTCCAATAAAAACAACCATTGCTTTATTTGTTTGGTCAGGGTTTTTTCTTGTTTTTTGTTTTATATCAACATACTAAACTCCCCTACAAAATGTTCTAGGAAAGCACAAGATAAACATTTCTTCTGTGAAACGTAATTAACAGAGGGTTTTTTCCCCTTTGCAAAGTATAATTGCAAATACAACCCCAAGCACAAGAGTGAGGTTATTTTGGGCGATGGTTTGCGCATCAAAACACTGTGAGGAGTTTGGTTTGTCAAACTGAAGACAGGGCAGACGTCTCTCTCCCTTCCTGTTTAAGCCAGTGGTCTGGGAAGGGCTGCTGTAACCTATAATGACGGTTAAGCTCACTGAAAGCAGCTTGTTCCCCCCCGATCTATAAATGCAGTTTTCCAAAGGTTTGAACATGTGCCACAACATGTACATGCTCTGTGATCCTGTTTGACATGGCAAACCCTGTTCTGATCTCGAGCGACCTTAAAACTGACATAGAAATGCCCTGTTCTGACAAACCCGACACACGTGCAACTGCACACGTGAAGATGCAGAATATTCCTTCAAAATAAGACAAAAAAAACCCAAAACCCAAGAGTCAAACTCTCTGCTGTAAGAAGGAAAGAACTTGACCAAACACTGGACCATTTTGATGTTTCACAGGGGATTTGCAGCATCCCTTGGGGTGGTAAAGCATTTAAAGACTGAGCCCCGGGTGGGTAATTCCCTGCAATGCCAAATGTATGCATTCCATACGTGTCTATCATGTAGATAAAATACACATGCAGAACATCTATAATCCAAGATGGAAACAAAAGGCTGAAATAACAAATGGTTTACTTTCCCCTGCTCTCCAAAGAAGGTGGCTCGTTCAATCAAAATGAAAAAGTAACATTCTGTCCGTGGAAAGCCTCACGGGTGTCAGTAGGTGCAGTACATTTACTGAACTTGTTTGGGTCTGGGCTCAGTCATCATTACCATCAATGTTTCTGAGCCAATGTACCATAAAATATCAGCTGCTTCCTAGCTTCTTTTCTTAAGTCACTGCAGGGATTTACAAGGAAATCCTCTGCCCTCCATCCATAAGAAAGGACAGTGCAGCACAAGCAGCAGGGCTGAATAAACCACTGGGCAAAAGCAGCCAGCATCACCACACCAGCAAACTTCTTGGGGTGCACAGACCTCAGGTAAAGCAAAACCTGGACAAAACCTGAAGAGCTTCTTGAATCAAATCCCTGCTGAAAGCCAGGAACCTGAAAGGTGTCCCCTCAGATGTGGTTTACAAAGTTTTGGCCCATCTGATCTGGTGACTTACTCTGGCACAACAGAATGTTGATGGTTATGGCTCAGCAATGGTTTTCCCACAGACCAGACCCTTCCAGTGATGGCTTTTTCAGCTCTCTTTGTGGAGCCAGTCGAGCATTTTGTGCCAGCTTCACATCAGGAGCAGATGTCAAGGACAGAGCTGCTGAGACTGTTCCTCTCCTCAGCCAGCGCACACCCCTACCATCCCAAACACCAGCAGGGTGTACCTTGCAGGCAGCCACCCTCCTGCCCACCCCAGTTCTGGCCACCAAGCTACAAGCAGCCTCAGGCATCAGACACATTTCACTCTTGCCTGCCAGCACCAGACAGGCAAGGAAAACCCAGTCATGAGCATCTAAGTCACTTCCTTCCTCAGCCACACTCGTGAGGCAGCAAATCCTAAACCATCCCCACTACTCGGTGAGGCTTCGTGGCCCTGCTGAGTTTTGCACTGACTCAAGCAGGATGTTGGCAGCAGAGGATGAATCTGGGCCACCCAGGGCCACCTGGGATTCAGGTGAACCACGGTGCCAGTCACCTTATGGGGAGGTGGTTTAAGCGAAGGGTTGTGTGCATTTGCCAGTGCAAGGGTCCTGGGCCATGCATTCCCCACAGCATCCTGGCCTGGATCAGGANTTGGACTTGATGATCTATAAGATCTTTTCCAACCAGAGCGATTCTGTGACTGCTCTTTCAGTAACATGAGAAGCTTTTAAACTGAGAACTTCCAGTGCCAGGCTGGTAGATTATGAATCACATGTTGTCTATCACATCAGCAAGGTCTGTCAATTCCTGTGTCACTTAAAGCTCTCTCTGTTGCTCACCCTAAGGAGAGCAGGATCCAGGCTGAACAGCAGCTTACCCTCTTTAAAGAAAGAGGAAGATGCTCACAACAGCCACAGAACATCTCTCCAGTACAAGACTTACCTTCTTGGGGGTCTTTAATGACAGCAGGCCCTTACACAGCAAGAGCCACCCCAGCTGAAGTCTCTCTCAAGCACACAGACACTGAATATCCAGCAGTGTTAGGAAAACATGAGTAGCTATCAGCAGGTACTTGTATGTGAACTGAAGTGATTTATACCAGCACCTCGCTCCCTACACTGCAAACAAATTCCTTTTTGGTTTCTGCAGGAAGGGGAGGTAAAAAAATCCACAGACCTTGAGGAAGACCTTCCTCGTGTGCCTGGCATGTGGATGGGTCACCAGCCCTTGCTAAGGGTCAGAGCCTGCGGCAGAAGCACACAACATCACCATTCCTCTTTTGATACAAGTCACACCAAGGGATTGATCCTCCACTGTCACTCACCAAAGAGAAAGAACTAAAATAACTTTTGAGGCTTTTTTTTTCCTCAGCTCCTGCAAGGGTACATCGCAGTAGCTGGGTTGTCACCTGCTCACACTGGACCATTTACAGCCTCAGGGCTTTATCTCCTCATGAAGACATTAATTTTTTCTCCTGTTCCCTTGCACCTCCTCCATCTCCAAGCACTTAAACATCTTTTCCATGGTCCATACCAGCAAGTCCATACCAGAGCCCTGTGCAGCTCTGCCTCCTGAGCCCTGGGAAGGGGCTGCCCTGGGTACAGCCCTGTGTCCTCCTCGTGTTGGCCCTGCCAGGGTGCTCTGAACAGGAGAGAAACCAAGGCTAACATCAGCCACTGGCTTTTGCACCGCGAGGCAGAAGTGTTTTATTGCTGTTGTTAAAAACGCTGAGATTTAAATCCCACGATGTCCCAACTCATTCCTTGTTAACTCCACCTCATTTTCTAGTCAGTTGTGACCTCTGCGCTCGTGCCTTTAAACAAAGGAGGCTTTCAGGAATGAAGTGTGGTGCACAGCTTGCTGCTGCCAACCCCAGCTAACACCTCTCCTTCCCTTCAGGTGTGCCAAAGCAGAGTGCCCAGACAGCACGACCCGGGACAGCTCCTGGCCACGGGGTCCCCTGGGGCACAGACGCCCCGGTTTCCCCACCCGGGCAGCGGATGCAGTGGCTGTGGCAGAGAGGATGAAAGCTCCTCCCTCGCCACAAAACTCTGCCGGATGACACGGACGCCTCCCAGTTCCCCCCTCCACATCCCCGAGTGGAGAAACCCAAGCCCCCAGCCCAACAAACACCTCCACCTGCCAACTCGGGAGAGGTTTCTCTAGCTGACAACACAAGCCTGGCCAGCTCTTGAGCTGCAATGGGTTTGTTTTTCCAGTGGCCGTAGTGATGCTCTGCTCTTTTCTGGGGTCCAGCCTTTTGTTTTAAGTGGCCCAGAGCCAGGCAGCATTAAGTTAAGCAGTAGCAAACCAGCTCTGGTCTAGCACGGCCACTGTTAAAACCTTACTTCTGGCTCAGCCAACGGGAAGCTAAAAATTAACTACCTCCCTGGAGCACACCTCCACAAAAGCCTCTTTTGTAGGGCACCTGGGGCCCGGGGGGAAGCATCCAGGGCTCACAGAGAGGGGCTGTCTGGGGTGCTGACAGCAAGCAGAGGCATCCTCCTGAACAGAGAGCTGGGAAGGGGCAAGAACACGTCAGACCTTGTGCGTGACAACATCTCACCTTAAACCCATGGCTGGTGACAGGGGAGAGGCCACCCAGAGGGCACAGTGATTATTTTTTCCCCTGGTGAAAGGTAGAGTTTCCTGCCAGCCTCCTCCAGAATGACTTACTCATTGCTGGGAAGTGCTGAGAGCAGCAGCTGTTCCCCAGTTCTTGCAGAGCAAACCCCATCTTGCCCCCAGGTGTGTGTCAGTGCTGGTTTCAAGCCACCAAAGGAAGCCCACGCAAGGCAAATGAGGTGATGAAACCATCAGCTGCTTGTGACCCACCACAAACAACTTTAGGCACTTAGCTGGGAGACCAACATACCCACCCGTTGGTGATTTACATTCATAGCAGCTTAACCTTAACACAGGAGCTGGCTGTGGAACCTGGGGAGCCTGTCCAGGGAAACCCAACCTGAGCATCCCTCATCACCTGCAGCACGAGCCTCCTCCTGCTAAGCAGAGATGGGACCTGTGCAGACCTACGACTCTTTCAACAGCTGAATTCTCTCCCTATAAAAGATATTTACTTTTTTACAGGTGCCTTTGGCACAGCAAGAGCCATTCCCTCACAGTGCTGGTCTGGATTCAGAGACCTCCATAAAAAAAAGGAATAAAGGTGAGGATTTTCCAGGGGGCAGCAGATGAGACTGAGGATGACTGGCCAGACCACTGGGTCTCTTCAGAGTCCCCCGTGGAGTTCCACACAGCCTGCTCTCCTTTCATTCCTCTTTTGGAATGAAACCAGATACAGAACTGCCAGATACACTGAAGAAGCAGGTGACTTTTCCACAGATCTCCAAGGAAGTTCATTAAGGGATCCCTTGGCCTCTGTTTGGCTGGGGAGCTGAGAGAGAGAAGCCAAGCACAGGTTTACTCAGGATGGAGCAGAGGAGGCAAACACAGACGGTGCAGAGCAGGGAGAAGTGAAACACCAACATGGAAATGCATAGAGGGGGAGGCAAGGCTGGAGAAACAAGAGTGGAAAAAAAGCCTAAGGGGAAAAATGCAAATCACTCACAGAAGGGTAGGGGCTGGGAGGGAGCTCTGGAGATCATCGAGTCCAGCCCCCCTGCCAGAGCAGGGTCACCCAGGGCAGCCCACACAGCAACAGATCCAGGGGGGATGTTCCCTGATCTCCAAGACTTCTCAAAGCTCCTGGAGAGTGGCCTCACACCCAAGTCAGCCAGCTGTCTGAGCACCCTCAGACGGGGGGGTGTTGTCAGGGCCCGTGGGTTTGTAGGGGTCAAGCTCCTGCAAGAGCTGACACACCAGCTCTTCCTTCACTGGCAGTGGGGCTGTGTTTGCATCAACCTGGATCTTCATTCCCAGGCCCTGGGCCCCAACAGTGCTGGGAATGACAGAGGTGAAAAAGTGTTGAGAACCTCTGCTCTTCTTCAGGGGCTAATTCACATCTCCTGTTCAGCATCAGGCCAATATTTCCCTCTGTTTCTGCTCGTTGTTTATGTACTTAAAGAACCTTTTCTTCTCCCTTTTGACATCTCTGGCCATCTTCAATTCAAGCTGAGCCTTTCCTTTTCTAACGGCACCTTGTAACAGGAAGAGATGCTCCTCAGCGAGGATGTGGGATCATGACATGACCAAAACAAACTGTGTTTAACATGTGATGGCTGCTCCACATCATCACTTCCTGCAGCAGCATCCCCTGGTCCCTGCCAGGCAATCATTACATGCTTTTGTTAGATTTCTATATATGCTCTTTTCTATAAAGTTTAAAGAGGACCTTCCCTTCCAGTAAATTACAGCTTGCGTTTGGCTTTTGGGCCAGTCTGTAGCTCATGTTTTCATACAGTCTGAGTCGCTGGCGTTTGGCTTTTCCAAGGCACTGACTGCGGAGAGGTTAAGCAGTTCAGCGGTTGAGTCGCTGCTACAAAAACAAACCTACAGATTTCTGCTCCAGGACACCCACCAAAACAACAGCCCGGCTGGAGCCGCGTATACGTGCGACCACATGGCACCCCCACCGTGTTTGTTTACAAAGCAAGCCAAGGAGCACTGCCTTCTCTCGCCGTTTCCTTAAACGGGTATTTTTAGCACCCCAAAATTGTCCTTGGAGCAGGTTTTGGTGGGAAGGGGTGTAAGGCAGCTGTGCGTCCAAGGACCTGTGGACAGCAGGCTTAGGGCAAGGAACAGCGAGTATCAGCTTGAGCAGAGAAGGTTCCACCTCAGCACAAGGAGGAACTTCTTTGGTGTGAGGGTGACAGAGCCTGGAAGAGGCTGCCCAGAGAGGCTGCGGAGTCTCCTGCTCTGGAGACTTTCCAGCCCCCCTGGATCTGTTGCTGTGTGGGTTGCCCTGGGTGACCCTGCTGGGGCAGGGGGGTTGGACTCGCTGGTCTCCAGAGCTTCCTCCCAACCCCATCCATGCTGTGATTCTATGAAATGGGAAGGCTTGGCCACTGCTGCTGCAGGCTCTCCTGCACCTGTGCTGTGGCTTTCCCCCTGCAGAGAGCACACCCAGCATCCCAGATGGGGGACCTCAGCTGTCACCACAGAAGAAAACACCTTTCCAGNCTGTCACCACAGAAGAAAACCCCTTTCCAGGGACTCCGCAGCTTCGCACAGCCACCCTGCACACCACATCCCCAATCTGCAGCACCCCACCCACCCCAAAATCCACAGCAACATTTCCAGGTTTTGAGCAGTCCAAGGACTGTGAGTGCTAGCAAGGGGAGGAAGGCAGTGGCAAAAATGCCCCAAAAAAGAGATTTTTCCCATAATGGCAGCAGAAATTGATCACAGAATCACAGGATGGTGGGGGTTGGAAGGGAGCTCTGGAGATCAGCGACTCCAACCCCCCTGCCCCAGCAGGGTCACCCAGGGCAGCCCACACAGCAACAGATCCAGGGGGAGTTGGAAAGTCTCCAGAGCAGGAGACTCCGCAGCCTCTCTGGGCAGCCTCTTCCAGGCTGCAGCACCCTCACCGTGAACGTTTCTCCTCATGTTTCCATGGAACCTCCTGCTTTCCAGCTCGCACCCCTATCAGTACCTGGAGCTGCACATCAAAGCCTGGGCTAGATTTTTACACTTTCACAAGAGGCTGAATTTCTCTGCCCTCCCTACCTGCTTTACTAGGGAAAAAGCACTTTTTTTCCCCCCAGGAGAAGAGATCATTTAAGTCTGTCATTGGAAGAGCTGGCTATTTGCATATGGGAAGAGCTGGCTATTTGCATATTTGAAGCTAAATTGAGCATAGGAAAAAGCCTGTCTTGGCTTTTGCGATTACACACCTAGTAACTTGCTTAGTATCATCTATTTTAATCAGAAAGAGTATCTAATAATTAATAATAGGTTAGCTTTGTCTAGAACAAAGGCTATAGAAAGANGCTTGGCCACTGCTGCTGCAGGCTCTCCTGCACCTGTGCTGTGGCTTTCCCCCTGCAGAGAGCACACCCAGCATCCCAGATGGGGGACCTCAGCTGTCACCACAGAAGAAAACACCTTTCCAGAGACTCCGCAGTTTCGCACAGCCACCCTGCACACTACATCCACAATCTGCAGCACCCCACCCACCCCAAAATCCACAGCAACATTTCCAGGTTTTGAGCAGTCCAAGGACTGTGAGTGCTAGCAAGGGGAGGAAGGCAGTGGCAAAAATGCCCCAAAAAAGAGATTTTTCCCATAATGGCAGCAGAAATTGATCACAGAATCACAGGATGGTGGGGGTTGGAAGGGAGCGCTGGAGATCATCGAGTCCAACCCCCCTGCCAGAGCAGGGTCACCCAGGGCAGCCCACACAGGAACAGATCCAGGGGGAGTTGGAAAGTCTCCAGAGCAGGAGACTCCACAGCCTCTCTGGGCAGCCTTTTCCAGGCTGCAGCACCCTCACCGTGAACGTTTCTCCTCATGTTTCCATGGAACCTCCTGCTTTCCAGCTCGCACCCCTATCAGTACCTGGAGCTGCACATCAAAGCCTGGGCTAGATTTTTACACTTTCACAAGAGGCTGAATTTCTCTGCCCTCCCTACCTGCTTTACTAGGGAAAAAGCACTTTTTTTCCCCCCAGGAGAAGAGATCATTTAAGTCTGTCATTGGAAGAGCTGGCTATTTGCATATGGGAAGAGCTGGCTATTTGCATATTTGAAGCTAAATTGAGCATAGGAAAAAGCCTGTCTTGGCTTTTGCGATTACACACCTAGTAACTTGCTTAGTATCATCTATTTTAATCAGAAAGAGTATCTAATAATTAATAATAGGTTAGCTTTGTCTAGAACAAAGGCTATAGAAAGAATAATGAGTTGGCCAACCAACCAGCTGTGAAGACTTGTTGAGGATTGCCAGAACTAACTGAAACAGGAAGAGAAAACTCCATCTGTGGGGAGATCACAACCATCAACTCACAGACCACCGACTCCACTTGTACCCTCCTCAAAAGAACAGGGAAATAAGTGGTTGAGATAATAGAGAGCCCACACACCATGCACTGCACAGCAAGGGAGGATATTTTAAGCAATCATTTAGTTGAATGACAATGAATAAGTAGCAGAAAGAGGAAAATGATTGAGATTTTTGTGTCTAAATAACTGATGTTTCCAGCTGCTGGGTATGGTGGATTTGACCCAGCACCCACCATTGTGCTCGCGTGAGAATAAAGAAGATAGCTCTACCTTGTACACGTGGTTGGAAGTTACGCAGCGAGCAACGGAACCAGTTTTGGGAATACGATGCTGCTCCCGTGGTCTTGGCCCCCGCAGCTCCCCAGGCAGGGCTGGGTGTGCAAAGGAGCAGGTCTCAGCAAACTGCTGCCCTCCTGGAAAGAGGAATGAGGCTTCACTAAGGGGCTAAATACCCAAAGGCTGGCCCCAGCAGGTTTACTTAATGAGGATGCTGCTCCCATATTCATCACTTTTGCAGCTGTCTGTGCTGTGGGGAAAGGAGCTGACACTTAGGGGTCATGATTCACCCTCCCCTCATCTGGGTCACTTGACTCATGGGGGAGCTGACCCCTCTTCACCCAACACCTTCTCTTCCAGTGTTGACCCACACACCAGTCCATGTGCAAAAGCAATGTTAACAGAAATCCTCTTCTGCAAAATCTGAGGGGTTTCCACTGCTGCAGCTGCTGCAGAAAATCCCCTGCAACCTCACACCCAAGGGCTTTTAGTCTCTAGAAAGCTGTGATAGCCCACGAAAGCAGATGTTTGACATTTACCTGCATAAACAACCAGCTCTCCTGGCCACATCCCCCCACAATCCCCCCCGACAATGAGTATTCATATGCAAAGCTGGGATTTCCAGGAACAATTTCTTTCTTCTTCTGTACCCGCAGATAAGTGCAACATCACATTCTTCACTCACAGGGGTGGGATGAGAGACCCTAAAGCACTTCAGAAACAGCCTCTGCCATCCCCACACGAGGAAGCAGCTGTTGGTAAATCACTGCCTCCATTCAGTTAAAAAAAAAAGACAAAACCCACAGATGGAACAGCAAATAAATAGGTATGTATATTAAAGCTCTAAATTAATTTTTCCCCTCAAAATACTCATCTCAACAAAGCCAAAGAGCCACAGAGGAACATCTTCCAGACCTGGTGGCCACCTTTAGCCCAACGGTAAGCTTGCAGTGGAGCCTTGCCAGCTCCCAGCCCAGCAGTGCTCATCAGCCCAGCTTTCACTGCAAGGAAAAAGCAGCTCCCGTTGCTCCAGGGAAACTCTTGCCTTGGGAAACTCACAGTTTACCCATCCAGTGGCTGCTTGTGCTGTTTGCCAAGCAAGTTTTGGAAGAGCAGAGCCAGGGACCTCAGTGGTGGTGAGAAGGGGGCTTGTGGTGAGCATCCCAAAATGCTGTATGCCCCAGGATGTAGAGCCAGAGTCGCTGCACACAAATTCCTGGTGTTTGAACAGCAGCAGCTGTGCAGTGAGGTGGTGCTGGTTTAGAAATGTATGCCATTGATACTGGAACTAGCCAGTTTTATACCTGAACTTGCCAGGGTACCCCGGGAGCTCAGGGAATCAGAGAGGAAAGAGGGCAGCAGTGGCCATTCTGGTACCAAGCAGAGCTGGGCATCATTCAACAGGCACAAAAAGTCACCAGCAAAAGTCTTTTTATTCCACTAGATGGTGCCCAGGTCTTGCTTATGGATATTGCTTAATGGCACGGAGAAGGATGAGGTCAGGACCAGGGGTGGAGGCATCTGAGGGGTTCCCTCTGGGGCTGCAAACCTGCCAGTTCCAGCCCTGTCAGCGGCGAGGCCCTCAAACTACCCCCTTCATTAGCCAGGCGATGGCACAAGCCGAGGTCCCTGGAGCATCTCTATGGTCCATCAGACCTGTGCAATTCCGGGGGTGAGCCACCCAGCCCAGGCTGCCAGCTGCCCTGTGACCCCCTTTGCTCTCGGCCAGCACAGGAGGGTCCTGAGCCTTTGGGGGTCGTGTGGATGCTGCCCCACACCTGGGGAGCTGCAGGCAACACCCTACCCCAGGATGTTTAAACCTCCACATCCCCCACCACTAGCACCAGGCTGTCCAGCATGGCTCCCCAGATGCCCTGGTGTGGGGCATTAATGGGAACAAGTAATTTTTGGTCCTTTTCACTGGAAAACATGAGTTTTAGCAAGGCAGAGTCCGGGTTCTGGCAAGGCAGAGCCCCTGACAACTGTTGTTACTGATAGCATGAGTGAGACACCCACTGTTACCCTGGTCCCAGCACAAATCACCCCAAGAACCCAGTTCACGGCCTGAAATTGGACCAGCGCGCGTGGCTGCGCGGAGGGCAGGGGAGCAGCCTCTCCATGGGCACATCACTGACATCATAGCTTCTCCCACCCCTCTCTCCCTGCGCGGGCACATCGCCCATGGGGAGTCCCCTCCCACAGTGCTGGGAATGACACCTGTCCTCTCCAGGCTCCCACCGTGCCGTTTAGCCCAGCGCGCTGCCCAGCGTGCCCAGTTTAGCAGCTTCTCGGACAGAAAAAGAACCTGCGATGGCATAAACAGTGATTAACTGCGGGCAGCACCAGCGGCACGGCTCCAACGTGTCGAAGCCCAGCCTGGCTTGCGTGCGAGGACNGGAAGGGTGGTGGGGCTGGCAAGAGTCACATCCCCCAGCAGTGTGCTGGAGGACGTGATGGGGATTTCTGACTGTGGGAGATGGTCAAGCTGAGGTGGGGATGCTCTGTGGGGCTCCCCAGCAAGGACAAACTGCCAGGAGAGGAGGGTGGCCCTGGTCAGGGGGTGGTGATGGGGCTTGAAACCCCATGGGAAGGATGTGCAAGCTGATTGGTCAAATTGCAGCCCCAGAGGTGATGACTGGCCAAGGATGCACTGGGGCCAGAAATCCCTCCATGCCCAGGGACCATCCCCCCCAT
>VWZY01008291.1:115984-133484 GCA_013399075.1 Chloroceryle aenea
TTTTTTTAATGTCAAACCTGCATTTAACTCCGCTCCTGAGACCCGGGTGCTGTCTGTCATCGAAGCACCACTGTGGAAGGAGGAGATAAACACCAAGCTGGGCATACCTGGATTTTTTCTAACATGGGTTACTCATTGTTGCACTGGCCACCTGCCCCAAGGTCACCTCCCTCTGCTCCAGTAGCCCCAAAGTGCGCGTGGCATCGGTGCACCCAACAGCATTTGCTATCAGCACCTCGGCCTGACCCCAATTCCTTGTGACCTCCCACAGCCATGGCTTGAAAGACCAAGGTCTGTCCCCCAGACAGCTTCTAGAGACCATCCCACAACATCAGTCAGGTTGCCCAAGCAGCCCTGCCTTTGCTTTGCCAGGAAAGGAACCGCCAGCCCGCACAGCGTAACCTTACAATAACCTTCTAACAGCAAAACAACAACATTCAGGATTATTGGTGTTACACCAGAGGTGAGGAATGGACTTGGAGGTGGAGGAAGAGGCTGATCAGTATTGTAAATGTCACTGTGCATTTCTCCAAGTCCTGCTCCCCGGAGACGCTCAGTCCTGGAGGTGGCTGGGATGGGAAGCAGTGGGGCAAGGAAGATGGGGAAAACCTGGCCAGGCTAAAGCTGACACCTTCAAGGCTCCAGGGTGGAGGTGGCTGAGTCAGAGATGAGAAGACTGGTAGGGGTGGAAAAAAGATGCAGGAATATCTGTTTGAGAAGTGGGACTATTTGTGAGGCTGGAGAGAAGATAGAAGCACAGACAGCAGGAGGGATTAGAGATGCCAAAATCAAGAGAGAAGCTGGCACTGCAGAGAGCAAGCTGATGGTGGATGCAGATAATGCCTCTACTCCTCCACCAACTGAGACATCTCAGCATCAAACACTCAAGAAATTGATATTGTTCCAAAAATATCACTGTTCTTTTTTTTTTTTTTTTCAGTGGGATTACCCAGCAGCCAATTCCAAGGGATTGATTCCCACACTGCTCCTCTAAAAAAAGGTGCTCAGCTTTTCAAACCAGCTGGGTTCCCACCTTGCTACCTGCTTTGCAGGGGGGACAGACCACAGCTAGTGGCTGTGGGCACAGGGGAGAGAGGCAGGATGGGTTTGGCTCCTCTGCATGGGCAAGGGTTCTGAGCCAAGGCATCGTGCCCTGAAGTCTGAGTAAAATTAAAGAATGGTACGGGCTGGAAGATCCCCTCTCAGGCTTCTCCTCTCCAGGCTAAATAGCCCCAGGTCCCTCAGCCTTTCCTCACCAGAGAGATGTTCCAGGCCCTTCACCATCCTCGGAGCCTCCCTTGGACTCTCTCCAGTATTTCCCTGTCCCTCTTGAACTGGGGAGCCCAGCACTGGACACAACACTCCAGCTGTGGTCTCACCAGTGCAGAGCAGAAGGGGAGGAGAACCTCCCTGGACCTGCTGGCCACACTCTTCTTCATGCACCCCAGGAGACCCATGGCCTTCCTGGCCACAAGGACCCATTGCTGTCCCATGGAGAACTTACTGTCCACCAGGACTTACTTGTTGTCCAGCAGGAGTAAATATTGCCTGCATTTCACAGTGTTCATGTGATACACGATGCAGTAGCTGAGGAGAGGTTTGTGTTGGGAGAACAGCACTGATATCTCAGCTCCTCCTGGCAGCAAGCCTCCAAGTGACAAGCACTGGAATATACAGCAGATGGAAGCCACCATCCCATTTCTCACAGCATGGAGGTGCACAACGTTTGGGTTCTGCTAAGCCTTTACAGTTTGCTATTTCTCCTCACTGGGAAAAAAAAAGAAAGACACATTGCAGGAGCCTGAGTCCTGGAGCCGTGAATTACAGACACACGCAGGGCCTTGCACAAGACCTGACAGCACAGGGTGGGTGGGATCATTAACTCACCCCTGGTGTCTACCGAGGAGTTTCCTTTACAGACAGAGAAAACAGGCACTTCTACGACACCAGTCAGTTGCCTTGTTTCCCAGAATAGAATCATCAGATCATTCAGGTTGGAAAAGACCTTTAAGGTCATCGAATCCAACCACTCTGCCCAGTCCACCACTCAGCCCTATTCCCCAGCACCACATCTAGACATCCTCAGCTACCTATTTCAGGCTGAAATGAATCCCAGACTGTTTCAAGTCCCCATACACTGCTGAAGGAAGGCAGCCAGCAAGCTGACCTTGTCCTACCAACAAGGTGCACCACACTCATTCCCAACTCACGCACAAGCCTTCCCCAAACCCCTCTCCCCACATCTCCTGTGCCAGCCCACGCTCCTTTCCCTTCCTTTTCTAGCAGCTTTACACCACCCTCCTCTGAGCAACAAGCTCCAGGCTCTTTGCAAATTATTTTTTTTCCCCTCAGAAGAAAATGCCACACGAAGGCACTTGTCAAAACTAGAGCTGTGCGGCCGCCTCCGTCTCTCTTGGAGGCTGCAGGCAGATGGGCTGGACTCCAGGCAGAGAGAAGAGATGAACTCTTGAAATTAAAACCCGGGAGTAACAACGGGGTTATTTTCCAGATGCAAGATGTACTTGCCCAACAGGTGCCAGCTCTGTTGCTTTTATGGGAGGCAAAAGGGCTGCTTGTGAATAACTGGGTGCACTCCCACTGCCAGCTGATGGGTTTTGGCCACGTTCAACCATCACAAGCAAAAGCTCCTTCCCAAAATGCCTGCAGCAGCCACCAAGTACAAGTGGAAGCTGCTCAGCACCTATATTTTTGGGGACAGGACAAGGCTGGTCCCTCCACAGCACCCATCCCTCCTCCCCACAGCTCCAGCCTCTTCTGGGCAGGAGAGACACCAAAAAAAGTGGCATTTGCATTGTGCCCACGGCAGCTGGAAGTCATGGCTGGGCAGGTACCTTATGCATCTCTGCCAGATGTGTGTGACCAGATTCTCAGGTCCTATAAATCCACAGTCACCAGCCAACTTGTCCAAGCTCACTAATTTGAGGCTGTGACTTATTAGCCATGCACCAGCACCTAGTTTCTGTCAGATCTAACACAGCTCCCTGCACTACTGCAGCTTCCCGCCCTCGCTCAAAGTAACTGCACCCTGACAGACACCCGGCTTTGCCCCCCATCAGAGACCAGTATGGTGCTGGCACAGGCACTGGGCAGCCCCAGTCAATAGCCCAGCATCCTCAGCAGCAATCAACCACAGCAGTGGGTAATTTCAGCTCCTAAAATGTCATTTGCAGCACAGCATCTTCTACAATCATCCTCTGCTCCGGTGTCAGTCCCTGGGGAGGTGGAAGCAATAAGTATTTGTCAATCACAAGCTGGAAACGGAATGATAATAGAGCCTTAAGATGAAAAGTCCTCTCCGGCCACCTCTGCGCCCACCCCTGCTCCAGCTGGAATTGCAGAGATCTGTGTCCCATGGTGGCAAAGCAGCACGATGTCCGTGCTCTGGGGGAATCAAATACAGCACCCAGGTGGGGCTGGCTCTGCCCTCACATCAGGTGGCAGTGTGGGGTGACCTGCTCTGAGCTGCAGGTTGGAAGCACATGCCTGTCAGACACCTAGAAATGTTTCCCAGTAGTCTGATTTCTTGGTGGGGAGAAAAACTCATCAGAAGGAAATGAAATAATCAGGTGAAGCAGGGACTGCACAAGTGGGAGTGGGTGATGGAGGGGCACAGGCTGCCCAGAGTGGGTAGAGAGGTCAGAACAGGGCTGGCAGCTCGAGGGATGTACAGAGAGCCAGACCCTCCTCCTGGAGGGCAGTCAGCACTCCTCTGGTTCCTGTACTGTCATTATGGCTCACTCGGTCTAAATTTACTGCTGCCTGGTGTAGCTGGACAGGAAGCATCACCACAGTCCCCTGGGAGCCTAGAAAAGCTGGATAGACACTGTCAGTGCGGCTCTGAGCAAGAGACCAGCAGCAATTTGGCTCAGACCTCCAGAGGACAGAAGCCAGGTTGCAGTGTTACCTCCACTGTGAGCTTCATCCCATAAAGATGCTGAGTGGCTGCGTGCTGAGGCAGCCCAGCTTCCAGACAGCCTCTTGAGCACGCAGAGTGCATGACTCCATAAGAGAATGACAGAGGAAGATGGTCCCCATGGCTGGCTGTCCTGTGAGGAGAAAGCCTGACCCATTGTCAAAGCGTCACCTGTCATGACACGGTCTGCACGCTCCTTGCAGGTGTGTCCTGCACCTGGACCCATTGGAAAGAGGAGGGTTAAGAGATGAGAAACTGTATCTCTGAGTTCATTCCATTTGCAGTGAGCTATAGCCCTGAAATGCTGGAGCTGAGATGCTCTCCCCTAATCCTGACAACATGCTTTTCCTTAGCCTTACTCATCTTTTATTTTTGAACCTTCAAAATGTTAATAACTTGGGGAAAAAAAAACAAAAAAGGACAAAAAAAAAAAGACCAAAAATAAACTAAAAACCAGACCAAACCAAAACTGTCACCAAAACTCTAACCAGTCAAAAAGAGCCCCTAAAACCAGAGAAGTCTCAACCAACACAACCCAAACATCAGGGGCAGCAGAAGTGCTTTCCATCAGTCAGGAAGACCTTCAAGCCTGTTCTTCAAGAAGAACAAACACACCTCCTGTGCTTACCACTAATTAAACCCCCATTTCTCAAACTCTACCCCAAGCCCAATTTCAGGACCACATCATGCCCCAGGTGAGCTCCCTTCGAGCTGAGGTCACTCAGCACAGCACCCATGCCACACACAGCCAAATTGCTCACCCTATGGCAGAGAAGGGATTCAAACCTTCTGGGAGAAGATGCTCAGGGCAAAAGAGGCAGGAGAGTAGGATGGAGGAGAAGGGAGGAGGACTTTAGATGCGTCCTTGCTTACCCACAAACCCTCTAGGCAGGCGTGAACCCTACAGCTTTGCAATAACTAAGGAGACCCATCGCTGCCCTTCTGTTCTTGCCAGCCAGAAAGGCAGTTTTTCTCCTATTTCATTAGGCAGGAATGTCTAATCCAATGCCAAAATACTTTGCAAACCCATTTTGGGAAAGCCCCTTCACTCAGCCGATGATCTAACTCGTTACTAATGATTATGACATGAGTCCTGTAGCCACAGCTTTCATGATATTCCGTGTTGTGTAAGGGTCTATATAATAAAAATCCCATGGAAGTTATTCTATGTTCTCTAGGAATCTACACGTTATGTTAAACCTCTTTGAGTAAGAAACAATTATTAAATCCAGTGAGGTGCCTCTTGGTTTTCCTTATGTGCTAGAGGGTTTAAACACTCAGGGAGAGAGGGGGAGGTGGGAAGGGGACAGGAGGGAGGAGAACCAATGCTTTGAATGTCAGAAGGAGAAAGGAAAATCCAGAATGATGAACTAGAAATACGTTCCCCAAAAACAACCCGTGGGGTTACAGCTGACAAAGGCATCCGAGTGCTTGACCAGCAGAAAAAGCCCTGGTGTGCATCCCCCAGGGAGGCTGGGCACAGCGTGCTGCCGGCCCGACAAAAGGCAGCTCAGGAGCATCACCCCGGCTCATGGCAGCAGCCACCCCCGATCCCGAGATGGGGAACCTGCACTTCTGCTCCACATTCACATGGATTGCAATAGGAGTTGAATTTTACTGCTTTCCAAGCCTGGACTTAGAAATTCTTCTATTTATTCACGCCAGGAATCAGTTTACCCGATGCAGACACGGGTTATAGGGCTGGGTCAACCATCCACTCACAACGTGATGACTTTAACGCTCTTCCTCGTTTGATCTATTCATGAATAAAGCTTTTTTTTCTTTCTATTTTTTTTTCCTGCCCCCGAGCGATTCTCTGCAATTCTGTACCAACAAACTTAAACGAGCACAATGTAAATAACAGACCACAGTCTTACACAACAGACTAATTCTGCTGGACAAGGATTTTCACATTCCACTGAACTTCCAGCCCAATGCAATGGGACACCTCAAAGGAGCTATATCCATGTGATTGCACGTGCTAATCATAGCCTTTTGGCTCAGGCTATTTTGTCTTTGCTATTCCTGCTGGAAACCCCTCTTGTCACATAATGTTGGGGTGGGCTTGTTTTGGTTTTATTTTTTTGCATGCTGAATCTGTAGAATATTGCACTGGAGATAATCTTACCAAAAAAATCTTGTAATAAAAGAATCTGTATTGATAAGAATCACAGAATGGTAGGAGTTGGAAGGGAGCTCTGGAGATCAGCGAGTCTAACCCCCCTGCCAGAGCAGGGTCACCCAGGGCAGCCCACACAGCAACAGATCCAGGGGGGGTTGGAAAGTCTCCAGAGGAGGAGACTCCACAACCTCTCTGGCACCTTTACAGCAAAGAAGCTTTTCCTCATGTTGAGGTGGAACTTCCCGTGGCCCAGTTTGTGACCATTGCCCCTTGTCCTATCCCAGGGCACCACTGACAAGAGCCTGGCCCCTTCCACTGGACCCCTACCCAGCAGAGATTTGTAACCTTTCATCAGCTCCCCTCTCAGGCCTAACAGCCCCAGGGCTCTCAGCCTTTCCTCACCAGAGATGTTCCAGTCCCTTCACCATCCTCAGAGCCTCCCTTGGACTCTCTCCAGTATTTCCCTGTCCCTCTTGAACTGGGGAACCCAGAACTGGACACAACACTCCAGATGTGGTCTCACCAGTGCAGAGCAGAGGGGGAGGAGAATCTCCCTGGACCTGCTGGCCACACTCTTCTTCATGCCCCCCAGGAGACCACTGAAATTCCCCTCATGCCCAGATTTTACACTTTTGTGTAACCAGTGACCACCACAAAGTGTGGACAAGGGTTTGATAGCCAAGCAGGGAAGACTGATGCAAACAAATGCAGGCAAGGTGCTGGCTGGAGAAGCAGGGTCAAGAACCTCTCTTCTTGAACCTGTGCAGTCCTACCGCTGGAGCAGCTACACAACACTCTCCAAGTTGTTTTTTGGTCGCTTCAGGGCTCGACCCCCTGACAAAAGCTTTCCTGAGGGTTTTCAGTATTTGTGTCTCTTGACACGTCTGCAAGCTCCAGCCACTGCCTGCCTTCTCAAGGCACGTAGGCTAACTGTAAGGTACCTGTGCTCCAGGAGCAGCTTTGCTCTGCCCAGATGTAATTACGTGGTACACTTCATGGTTTTCTAGAAGGAAGTGGTGTCATCACCTCTGCCTTCCACCAGGCACCTCTCCAGAAGCAGCCCAAACAGGAACCAAGAGCCATGAAAGGACTTCCTCTGTCTGCCCAGCCATACAGGGTGGAAGTGGGAGGCTCCTTGGAAGCATCACCCCAGTTTACGTGTCAGAGCATCCTCTGCCTTCAGCAGGGTCTAAGCACACCGGGTCTAGCTGGAGAAACTGGTCCAGAAACACAAAACCTGATCCATCTCACCCGTACTCCTCTCAGCGTCGTGGGCTTCAGCTGCACTACCCGGCCCACATTCCAGTATTGCTCATGCCCACGGCTGTCATCTCCTCATATGACTAATGTGCTCCAGCAGGTAAGCTCAAATCCTTCCATCCCCTCCAACACCCAGTCACACAATGGAAAAATCAATAGAATAAAGGGAAGTTTCAGTTTGATTCTCCTCCCTTTCGGGTTTTTCTTTCCCCTTTCAATGAAACCAACCCCCAGAATAAAGCTAGTGAGAGCTGGCTGAGCACTAACACAGGGTGCATTCTGACAGGCACTGGCAAAAGCCAAAAGCACCTGGGTGAACTTTTCAAGAAACCCCATTTCCCTGCATAGATCCATCAGCAAAACCAGACCCGCTGGCTGTACTGGGGCAGCCCCATAGCACAGCATCCCCATTGCTGGTGGCAGCTGTAAGGTCTCCATGGAGCTGGCCTGGGCTGGGGAATAACACCTGGCGGGTTTGCTCTGGCTCAGCTCTTCCTGACCCAGGTCTGGCTGTGCTGGGCATTTCTCCAGCTGGCCAGCTGATTATCCCCACGATTCCAAGGTGGTGATGGAGAGGAGGGAAATTCTGCCATGATGGAGGTAAGGGATACAGCACAGAGCGGGGCAAGAGATGGGCACAGACTGGGCACTGCAGACCCCTCACCAACTGTCCTGAAGCTTCTGGCTTTAGGGATAACAGAAACCAGCAAAAGTATAGGACTAGTGAGAACTTGACATGTAGAAGTATTCTAAATTACTCTTCTTTCTGCCCTTTTCTGTAAGGAGTAGACCCTGATGCGATGCCTGTGGAGATCTTGCTCTATAACGTGTGGTGCTGCTGCCAGATTATTTTTTTTCTGTTTGTGGACCTCAGAAGCTGAATTTCTGGGGGAAGGCAGGTGACAGTCTCAGCTCCCTGCATGATGCTCTCTTAGCTCCCAGTTTGGATCCTGCTTCCCTCTGAGCACAGGGAGACAGGCATCCGTGGCCAGCAGCATCCTTCTCCCTCCCACCACCTCATCCTATGGTAAAACTATAATTTGATTCCTCTCCACACAGCTATTTTTGGATTTTCAGCACCAAAATTAGTGTAACTCGTTCAGACAGGAAATCATTGCTACAGCCCTAGAGAAGGGTACTTGGAAATGAACACCACTCCTTGATGACAAGATAGATGTCTAAAATCCTTTCAATAAAATGCACCAAAACAGGCATATTAAATAAAGGCCTATCAAAAGAGTAATCTGCTCCTTCAGCCTCACTTCATTTAGGCAAAAGGCAATGGAAAAAATCCTGTAATAGAACATAATTTACCAGGGAGTTTCTGCAATAGCAGGGAAATGTTTGATCAAAGCTCTCTAAAGAAAATAACAAGAAAATTAAATGAATAGGAACCAAAGTTTTACTGTGGGAGACACGTCTTGAGTGTCCGGAGTAAACACAGCTGTCTGGAGTCATTCCATGAAGCCTTCACTCAAAAAAAATTAATTGGAACACACACAAAAGAGACGAGAGGGTTTTGTGTAAAATGACGAGGAGCTGACCAAGGACCAGACAGACAAATCTTAAACCAGCTCGACTACACCGAGACTTCACTAACCCTAAACCTTTGCCTAAAGGGGAACTGAGGTCCCGTAAATGCCTTTGGCATTTCTGGTGCTTGGGGGAGCCAGAGATGATGGTCATCTCACGGGAGAGGGTCCCTCCCTCTCCTCACTCCTCCCTTCTCACCAGAAGGTCCCCATCATCCCGTGGAAAGCCATCTGCCTGCTTATTCCCCTCCCAGCTCACCCCACCTCTTTGCCCACCTCTCCCCCGTACAAATCCAGCGACCTGAGCTACCCCAAAGTGGCACTGGGACTGCAGTGACATCCACCAGTCGCCGTAACACTGGTGCTGCCCGAGACCGCACGGTATTTATCTCCTCTTCGTGTCCCCTGCCCTTCATGTCTAGTTAATTTTGGTTTGAAATAAACATTTCTCCCAACACCTTTCCCAGCAGAGAATTAAAATGTGCCGGGTGTGGATTGCCTCTAAAACTGCTGTCCCCGGGTTAATTCCCAGGTGTGGTATTTTTAAACCCACGGCTCACTGAGCAACAGACATTACACCCACCCATGGCCACGCCTTTGTCTTGGGAGAGGCAGCAAGACCTCTCACCCGCAGATGGCAGCTCTGACAGGAGTTTGGCCTTCACGCTGTCACACAGAACACGCTCTCCTCAGTATTTATTTCTTTTAGCACAAAAGTGATGCCACAAGGGATACCAAAACCATCCTGTGCCCTGCAAACCCCTGAGAGCAGCTCTCTGCTCCAGGGCAAGGTCTAGCAGCCTTCAGTCAAGTGGAAAAAAAACCCAAACAAACCATCTCCAGGAGCTGCTATCCCAGAGCTCCCAGTAGCAAGGGAAGCTCCCTGAAGTGCTGCCTTGGAGGCAGGGTAAGTGGGGCTCAGCAGCAGGGCAGGGCTGGCTTAGCCATACTGAACCTCACTTGGTGTCTGGCGATTCCTGAGCAAGAGGGAACCAGCATCAGGGTTGAAGATGATACTTCCAGGCTATAAGGAACATTAGCAGCAGCACCAGGGCTCTGATGGGAGATGTTGACACTCCAGGCTAAGGCCACGCTGTTCCTGAGTCAACAAGGAACGGATTAAGTGCGATGTTGCATAATTTTTATGTCTTCTTATAGATAAAGTCTTTGCTACTTGTCATCACCGAAGATCACGGTGCTTATTAAATAAACAGTCTTGACAAACTCCTTTGTGAGTCTTGCCATGTGTTTTACATCACCATCCCCATCATAAGCAGATAGGGCTTCCCCCCCCTCCACTTACAATTGTTTTATGGTGTTACCAAACAGCTTCATGTGGCCGTTGGGTCAATACCGAATGAAATGTCATCCATCCATAACAGGAAACCTCTTTGACCCCTCACCCTGAGACTTAAATCCACCTACAGAGGCAGTCTGAAGGCAACTACTCAGTGGAACGTCAACAATGAGACAGATGAGCCGCGACATCCGCTGCTGTCGGGACAGCGGTCTCGGTCCGTAGCCATTTCCTTCTGTGTTACGCTTCCCTCCAAGCCTCTAACTGCAGTGCCTGTCCCAGGTGATTAAGTGACATAACCCCCAGCTCTTGAGCCACACTTGGAGATGGCATGAGTTGTGGACGATGAGTCCTTCAAGCAGAAGGGCCCTTGGAATACCCACTCCGACCTCAAGCACTGCATCTCATTATTAAGGGAAAATTTGGATATGGCAAGACCAAGGACATCTCCGCAGCCCCAACCTGCAGAAGGGTTCAGGCACAGATAGATCTCATTCCTGGGTGGCCTGCCCTGGGTGTCCCTGCTCTGGTAGGGGGGTTGGACTTGATGATCTCCAGAGATCACTTCCAACCCCATCCATGCTAAGGTTCTATGATCTTTACAGTTTAGAGCTGTGTTTACCTCTTGCTGGTTTAAGGTCTTTTTCCTGTTCTTTTTTATTCTTCTTTTTAATTTAGTCAACAAAACATTTTGAACAATATAGACCATTAGCTGAGTCTGTCTGGCCGAAGGGCAAAAATAGCCATCCCTCAGTCTGAGCTTTAAAATAGCTCCTCCTTAACGGGAGTCAAATGTTCCCCAGCCAGGAAAGATGTTTATTTCTCTCCTTTTTTTTTTAAACATTTAATTTCAGCTTATGTAGGCAATGTGGTCAAATACAACACAGCCCACCGTAGCTGCTGCTCACAGGAGACAGGATTAGAGTCTCTAATACACGAGCTGCATCACGCCTGATTTAGCAGCAGCACACGGGCAGCCTCCTCTGGGAGTCAGTTCCTACACATTACAAGTGTAACTCATGCCCATACATTTAAGAGACCAGAGTCCTGTCTGGCAGTTGTTCTCTTCTCAGGCATCATGAAAAAAAGAAAATCACACCCAGAAATATATTCAGGAGATCATTTAACAAGAGATAGATTGAGAAATAAAGAGCAGCAGTATTTAAATTAATAATAATAATAATAAAGGCAATATGTGGTCTTGATAAATCAAGATTGCTGACACATTGGAAAATAAAATAGTTATAACGTGTAAGTAAGCAGAATTCCTGCTATATGGAGTAAAGTGATGAAAACAAGGGGCTGCTGGACTAGTCCATAAGATAAACTGTGAAACCAAGCAGCCTGTATGGCTCTTGAACCTGTTTTTAGAGCTGACCCAGTAACAGATGAAAGAAAGAACACACAGAAAGACTTTTAACTTAGTCTCTCTGATTTTTTTTTAATGTTTTTAATATAATGCCACACTTTGTTGAGGTTTTTCACTGAAAAACCTCTTAGGCTATAGCTCAGTTTCCAAATATTCATCATCAGCTCACATGCATTTATTATTATGCTTCATCTGAAGAGATGCTTGATCATCTTGGAAGGACTCAGGACACTGCTGATCCACAACTGAGAAGGGGCAGCAATTAAGAATCAAAAAAGCTCTGCTGAAATTTAACTTTTCAGGGTATAAAAATTTCAGTCCAAAATTCAGCCCAAGGCAGAAGGCAGTTAAGCCTTCTTTCTTTGGAGTTAAAATAAAAGGAAGGAGTAACATACTAATATTATTAATCCCAGATGATGCAATGTATATGCATATATAAACACACTTATGTGTTATATAAACATTATAATTATCACTGATTTATTTTCAGTAGATAAATTAATTTAGAAAGCAATGTATGCAAAAATACTTGGGCAAACTTCCCCATCAGAATATCTGCTTTAAAATACCTGAAGAGCCATGCCTGCCTCTACACCAACATATCTAGATATTTTCCTGCTTCTTGAAGAATAAAGCCCAGAAAAGAAATCCAGGGCACACCCAAAGTGAAGTGGGACAGAGCTGGTCAGAGGCATCAGCTGCCTCCTTTCCCCAGGACTATCTCCAAACAGTTTTCCCACCTGGCTAACTCTCAAGAAATCAAAGTCCCCCATGAAATGCCTCTATGGGCCACAGCAACCCAAGCAGCCACTGCCAAGAGGAAAGGGAAACTGGTATCGGTCAGCATTTGCAATGGGAGCTGCTACAGGCTGTGGTCTTGGGAGAACCTAAACTCTTAAGGCCGTTTCACAAGCTCACAAAAGGTTTCAGCCGTACCATTTGGTAAGGAAGGCATGCAGACACTTCCCTTAATTTCCTCATCAGCTCTTAATTAATAACTAACAGTCAACCATTAATAACTAACAGTCATCCAGAGATATGCTCAGAGCCCTACCAACACCATCTGGCAGACTATGATCTGCAACGAGCTGGGAAGCCACGGTGCACCCACATCAGTGCTGCTTGATCAGCCCTGCCTGGAATCAGACTGAAAACTGTTTCAGGTCTCTCTGTTCTTCTGTGGTTCCTTTCCCCCCCTTCCAGTAAAAGAGAAAAAGCAGGGACACATAATCTAGAGACAATGTCATAGATACAACCACCAGTTTCTTTATTCTAACCCCCCCACTTGAATTCCAGTTTGCTTCCGTTATTTTTTTCATGTCAAGCTAAAGCCTATTTGATGGAAAAGCCAAACTTTAGCTGTGAATCAGAAACAGATCCAAGGGGAAAACGTACTTTACATTTGTAAAAACCCATAAATTGAACCTTTATACCTGGTATGGAAGTGGATGGCTCAACACCACTCTCTTGTGGGCAGAGATCTGAAGGCCTATGGCTGTACTGGGTGTGCAGACAGCTCCAGTAAAAACAAATGTCTCTGTAGTGTAACTCCCTCTCCACTGCAGTCAGTCAGATCCATAGACCTTTTCTGCCAGGGAATACAATGCAAGATGAATATTAATAAGTGTAACAAACTTTTCTCTGAGCTTTTCCACTTTTTTCATCAATTCAAGCATTCATTTGGCAGCTCTAACAGTGAGACAGATAAATCTTTTTTTTCCTCACCTCCCTGTACTCATTTGTCTTCTTTCTTCCATGTTTAATCTTTATTTGTTGTTTGCTGCATATTCTCCCTTTCACTTTCCTCTACATGCAGGCTTTTTTTCCTTCCAACAGCCATACTCCTTCCCCCTGCAGGTTACACTTACTTGAAGACCAGCACGTAATATTCACCACTCAGTTCACCCAAAAATACCCTTAAGGAGAACTCCACATGTCCAGTTTTCCCACCGTCCTGCTGGATAACACCAAACTTCAGCGGAACAGTTTAGGCTGCAACAAAGAGCCAAAGTCTCCAATAAAACCCATGCATTTCACCTGAGGTGTATACAGCAAGAATTGCAACCAAAACAGGACTTGCTGACGCTCCGGTCACAGTGACACATCAGTGCTTCCCAAGCTTGTGTTGGTGGAGCTGTCACCTTCACTGCTGTCTAATGGCTGTGCATGGATCAGACAGCTTGCGGCGTACCTAGTCTTAACTAGTTAACAGGGGGTTTAGTCCAAAGTCTACTGAAAGGAGAAGGCATCTCCCCATGGACGCGGCCGCCGAGAAGAGCTCCCCGTTCTTCTATCAGCACACAGGGCTCGAGCACTGAGACACAAATGGAAACCAAAGAGGAGACCAAGCCAGGGTATCCGGACCTCTGGCATAATACTGGTACTCAATGAATTCATGCCCTTTTAATGCTGAGCCAGAAATGATGCAGCCAGGTGCGTATCCTGACCTATTTTCAGCTCGAGCATTGGCAGAAATCTCTGCCTAGGCTTTTGTTGTCAGACCTGACTCAAGAAGATGAAGCTGCCCAATCTCCTGCCAAGACTAATGAGCGTGGACATTGTAAATCACATACATGTTTTCCAGTAATAACCTTCAGATCCTTACAGTTTTCAGCCTCGAGTTCCTGTGTAATTCTTCTCAGTCTGGCACTGTTGGGAAATAACCATTTCAAGGCAACGTTAATAGCCAGTGGTGGAAAATCTTGTGAGAAAAAGAGCTACACACTTGATGCAAGATGAGTTTCATGCCAACACTTGGTGCAAGAACAGCATCATGCCAATACCTGGTGCAAGATTTGCATCATGCTAATAGTGCAAGATTAGCATTTGTCCTCATTTCTGGGAAGCCACCTGAATATCTTTTTCCTATTAGCTGAGGATCTGTCCATACCTGGTATACTTAAAAAATCACATCTAAAATAAAACCCCACCACTTATCTTTGATCTCCCAGTAAAGCTAATCTGCTAGGACAGAGAAGGATGCTCACAGCACACACCAAAGTTTTGAATAGCTGAAAATCAATCATCTTTTAGTAATGCACAACAAAAGAAAAAAAACAAAGGGGGAGTTTCTGAAATCTCACCGCTCCTTTCAGACACTGACTGGCTGACAGACCAGCAGAATTTCAACTCCAGTAGGCATGAATTAGTTTCCAGGCAGAGTAACAGAGATAAAAGGGGAAGGGATTTAAAGAATTTCTCATGGGGTATTGTCAAAGTTTGATTTTGTGTTCAGTCTATGGAGAGAGGGTCAGATGTGATTCAANCTTCACAGTTGGGCCACTAAAAGGTGGTAAATTTTTGTACACTTCTCACTGTAGCTTGTCTAATCACCTTCACAACGTCTGTTACCTTTTAGATGAACAGAGTAGAAGCTAGGAAAACTGTAACCTTAAAAAAAAAAATTGAACCGGAGATAAATATTAAAACATTCTCTAAACTGACTGAATTTTCAGCATTTTCATCACAGTTCTCACCATTCAGATACTTCATTTTACTCTGACCTCTCTTCCAACCACACCAGCGCAATAGGCGAAGCCTCCTTGTTAGGAAGACATGATCTTGGCAGAATGGGACATTGGAAGCCTGGTCTGCTGGCTTTGCCACCTCCATCACTGGAAGTTCTTACACTGGAACTGGAAGTTCTTACACTGGTGGATCCAGTCCACCCACTATTTCTGTCCTGAGAACCTCCCAGAAAGCATTTTACTTCAGGAGATGCATTTGATGGAATAATGAAGTAGAAAAACAAAACAACAAACAGAAATCAATTAAATTTAAACTCATTAAAACTGATCCAGTAGAAAAGCAAAAGCCACAAGGCATCTGTTGCAGGCAGGCACTACTTGTAGAGGTTTCCACACTTACACCAGCGTGCTCTGTACTGTCGCTCTCCAACAGACAGCGCAGCCATGGCAACAGCTTCAGAAATAGCTCCCAAGGCTTACACCAGGCTCTCCAAGTGAGTCTAGTTTGGGTTTCTTTTTACATTTTTAATTTAGCCCTCAGCTCTTCTCTCCTCTGCCTCTTTCCTTTTCACAGGCTCACACGCCCCACGCACAGCAGATGGAAAGAACAGTGCAAAGTTTATCAAGGACCAGCACTCTCTACATTTTACTTGCCCACAGTGTGACTGCCCTGGCTGATCCCTTAGTTCAGCTCTTCTGGGGCCAGCCAATGCAGCAGAAACTATCACACCAATTCCCTTTGACTCCCCTCCCACAAAAGACTCAACACGTCCTTCCCACACAATGGCTGAGCTCCGCTGGCCCGGAGCCTGTGGATGCTGACTGGTCTTTCTGATTCAATTAATTCAGCAGCATTACACTGGCCCATTGCCCCCCGCCTCATCCCCTGGAACCCCAGGAGACTGTTTCACCAAGGGCCATAGCGTATCGTCTTTGAAGCTACCAGCAAAACGCACTCGCTGAGAGACTCCCCATCAGGCTCTCTCACATCACAAGAAAAGCAGCAAGGTTTTGGGAAGCCTCAAGGATTTCCAGTGGCTAACCAAGAAGGACCACTGCTTCTACTGCTATGGTACCGTTTCTTCTTTGTTTTCAATGACAGCCTTAAACTGCCTTGTGTCTAACCCTCTGCAAATTTCCTTTGCACTTGCTGTGAAATAGCTGACTAGAGGTTGGAAGGGACCTCTGGAGATTATCGCAGGGTACCGTTGTTTGTTTGAAGGATGTATCATTTCAGGTGTTTATGCCTAGAACAGAGAGGAATGTTCTTTATAAAAGAAAACACTGTATAGTTACTGTGCTGAGGAAGACGACCTTTATCTTATCACCAGAACCTTGTGATCCTGCAAAACAATAAAGTATTATGTGATGGCCAGCGAGAGTCAAGCAAAAACCATGCCTCTTAGAGACGCAGCCAGTCGTCCATCTGAAAGCCTTGATCTGATTTCCCAACACTTGTCACAGCCTCCTGTAGCATCAGTTCAGGAACCTTTATCTGACAGACAAGAGCACAGGAAGGAGATTCACTCTTCTCGTTTCCTATAACAGAGAGGAGAGAGCTGTGGCTTAGGGGAGCCTTTCAGAAAGACGTTGGTAGAACTGGTAAAAACCTGAGGCAAATGGGGAATTTGTGAAGGAAATGAAGATTCCAGGAGATGGTAAAACCCACCAACTGATATCAAATATAGGAAATAATTCTGGCTGCTGAAGAGGTCTCATTTAGACCCTTCTTGAATTAAATCAAAGCAGCTTTTTGGGATTTTTTTAGCTCAAACTGAACTTAAACTGCACAGGGCTCTGAAGAAAAACCCAAACCTGGAACCCCAGATGTGGGCAAGTAGAAAATGAAATCAAAGGGTGGAAGGGAAGCGGAATGGAGAGAACATTGAGTTAATGAGAGTGTTTTGTTTAAAAACTGCTTTCACATGTCCTGAAATATCGTTAGGTTGGGGGCTTTTTTTTTGCTTTCAGCCAGCAAGGATGCCTTTTGCAGCTGTAAAAGGGATTGACTCTCATTAGCAGCTCTTTCCTGGTACAGAATGAGTGGAAGGTGTTTAAGGAAAGATTGGATGTGGTACTTAGGTCTACCTGATGTCATGGTGTTGGGTCATAGGCTGGACTTGATGATCTTGGAGGTCTATTCCAGCCTCAGAAATGCTGTGATTCTGTGAAGGGTTTTATGCTTTGGTATTATCAGTGCAGGGTATTTATCACTGAGGGTGTGGCACAGGCATTTCTTTCTAACAAGCTTGACATAGCTCCAAGCAGAGACTTTTTACAATAACTACAGACAGCCAATTTCAGTGCAGTCCAAAAAAGTTTCAATAAATCAGTTGATCGATCACATGTCCTGATAGACAAGTTCTCCATGGGGCAGCAATGGGCCCCTGTGGCCAGGAAGGCCAATGGTCTCCTGGGGGTCATGAAGAAGAGTGTGGCCAGCAGGTCCAGGGAGGTTCTCCTCCCCCTCTGCTCTGCACTGGTGAGACCACAGCTGGAGTGTTGTGTCCAGTGCTGGG
>VWZY01008292.1:0-17398 GCA_013399075.1 Chloroceryle aenea
TCTGCTGTCCAAACCCTTCTCGTAACCAAACAGAGAATCCTCCATGTGATCTTTTCCCGCGTAACCTCCCGCTCGCACGAGCTCTCCACAGAAGCTGGAGCAGATCGTGTCACATGATATCATTCAGACTCTACGATATGATGAAGAAACCTCTCCCTTTATAAAAGTTCTTGTCAAAAGAACAGAATTTCAAGCCAAGCAGAATAGAAACTCGTAAAGCCCAGGAATAAAACGGAAGAGACAAAGCAAACACTGCATTTTCAGGGCATCACGGGAGATTTCAGCCTAAACTATCTCTGTAACCAAGGCCAGTATGTTTTTTCTTCCAGTACTCCAGAACTGGTATGGCTTTCTAAAGATGTTTTACGTTACCCCTGCCACGTAAAACAACATCCTGCTATTCGACGTGATTTACAATTCCCCACTCTGGGTTCCTAGGAAAGCCCAAATCCTGTTTCAGAATGTGCATAACAAATGGTTATAAAATGACACTGACCTTACCATTTCAGAGAGGTAATAAATCCCAGTGCTATAAAAGTCAGCTTTAGGAGAGTGCACATTTCGCAGCGATGTACAAACACACCCCGTTTCTTTCCATAATTTAGCCCTTTGTAAGTATTGCACCTGGTTAGTAAGGCTACTGTCTATTTTATTTTAACACTGACAACTACACACAGACAACACCATTTCTGGCTTAAAAGCACAGTATTCCTCAAGTTTTTAGGTAAACTTATTTCCTTGCATACTCAAGAGCTCCAGCTGCCCGGAGGAGTGTCAGGTGGACAGGGAATACAGATGGGAATATAGAATTATATACATTTACAGGACATCACCTGCTCATCATGCTTCTTTTTGGTGTCTTTCTGATGTGTTCAAATAAGTACCTTTGAGCTTGATGGCCCTTACACAGATCCCTTACACAAACCTCAGCAATGCTTTCCCATGCTGAAAGGCACGGGGAAACTTGTCTTCTTTCTCACTTTCCCTTGGCAATGCAAAAAAAGAATGGGAAAAAAAAGAAAATAAATCATTCTCTACATTTTTCTGGTCTTCTCAACACAAGAGATTGTCCTACAAAGCACATTGTTTCAAACAAAGCTACTTTTGCCACAGCCTGATTTCAGAAGAGCACAGAAACATGTGCCTAACCTTAGAAACATGGACAGTCTCAACACCAAACTCTGCCAGTGCAGTTAAACACACACTGGAGGGCTCTGACCCGTCTGAGCCTACACTTTATTGTTGGAATACCAGTACTCCTGCCTCTGCGCAGCCCTGCCTCCTAAGTTACCATTAGTGCACCCATTCCCTGAAAGATTTGTTGGCTTTGCTCTAAGAATTAACTCCTACGGTTAAATATGGATACTAAAAATTCTGAAACCTGGTCCCATTTCCATTTTTAGGTCCTAATATTGAAGATTCTGATTTTTATTCACTTCAGCAGATTTTTATTCACATTCAGGCATTTGCAGATGCTTGTCCCTGGGCAGAGGAAAAAAGAGGCAATGGGAAAAATTATTATGGACCAAAAATACTTTGTGGACAAATGAAGAAAAATCCCAAGAATTTGCCTATGTGCTCCTTCAAAATACTAGTTAACGTGGTTCAGTGCAGCCTTGGGTTTACTTAAGCTGGTAGCTTTGCAGATAGGAGAAAGAAACATGAATGGGGTGGCATGTTTTCAGTTAATTTCTTGTAGAATTAGCACTTTACAAAGTGGAATACTCAACACCTCCAGGATCTCATGCCAATATATCATTTTTTTTGCTTGCTGAAGTAATTTGGGAAGAAATAATCCAATTATAGACAAAGTACACTTTGACCAAGCACCTCTATAAACAAGGAGCCCTATATGTTGAAGAAAAGATTTATACAAAGGTATAAATGAGGCTACGGTTCGAGCTCATTTGCTGTACTTTTATTATCATCTAACAAGTTTGGGGGTTTTAATATGGAGCTTCATAAGCTGTAAGGTTAAGGAAGACCTTGTTCACTGACTGGTGCTTCCTTCTCATTCTAAGAATTCATCTAGTGACATATTGCTCTTTACATTTTGCCTAGAATAGGAAGAAAATCAATTTCTTAGCTACCTTCCATTCAAATAAACCTACATCCTGCCTTATGTTCCCTGAGGAAATTTGTATTCAGTTTTTTTTGGTCTGTTTTCTGTCTTCCCAAGGCAGTTTTCTACCCATATTTAATGTGACCATTACACACCGTGCACTAATTGCTGCAATCCTAAAACAAGGACTCCAAAATCAAAGCTGATTTTTTTAAGAGGATTGGCAAATGGTAAACACCATCACCCAAACAGTTTCTTTTTTTTTTCTTTTGATTTAAAAATGGTTCGAGTCCATCTTTAGCATTAAATTACATCAAGAATTCAGATTTTATATTGAAACTCCTTAGTATAATATTGTACATATGCCCAAGCAATAGGAAAGTTGAAACTGTATTTCTATTGCTCAATTAACTTCCCTCAAGGGTATACTGGAGATCTCACATTCAGATACAAACACAGAAGGAAAAAAGTTCTTGGTGTTAAGACACATTAAAAAAAAAAGCAGACCAAGATCCATTCCCTTACATTTCCTCAGCTGACTGCCCAAAGGAATCCTTGCTGTAGGAGCAAGCACAGGAGCAAACCTTCCTTTCTTTCGCTTGGTGCCACCACAAACAGCCCAATTTCTGCTTGCAGAAGCTTCTGAAATCTCTGTTCCCATTTTTTTGCTAGTAAAACCGGTTTGTGTGAAGCCCACAGACGTGATCAGTCTTTTCCCTACGGAGGAATAAGCTCCAAAAGTTGCAAGTGGAAGACGCACGTCTTCTTTACTCTTGCATTTGCTTGGCGTGCAACAGATACCTGCCAGGTGATGAGTGGTATTGGTTAAAAGGAAGCATAAACCTGCAAACTGGAAGAGACTTTGCTCACTTTGCATCTTGTGTATCCTGTGACATTTGTGCAAGGCACTAGAGAATCAGGCACATTGTTTTGGGTGGAAACCATTTCAGGTCTAAGATGATCCGACTCTGTAACGGCCAAGAGCTTCACGCAGGAGCAGTTGGAGCACAGTGCACAGTCACTTCTTAAAAAAAACCACTCACATTTCCCACTTCTACAGTCATCTCCTTTTTTCAGGTCTTTTAGAAGACAGGGTAAATGGGGAAGCTGGCAATGGCTTTGTTACAGCAAGAAAACTCCCAAAGAAGAAAAAACCTAGAGTTGATCTCCACCCTGATATAACCGTTGGCATTTTCCCTTACCACCATCAATAAATAACCCAATAACAGAGATCTTTCCACTGTGACACCTCGGGGGGAAGCTCGTTCTGGGAGGTCAGAGCCAAGGACTCTCCTCCCCCGAGACACCACCACCCGGGGACGCGGCGCGTAGCGACCAGACGCGGCCTTCCAGAGAAGCCGGTGCAGAAGCGCAAGACGAATTGGATGTGAGCAGGGTCTGAAAGCAACGCAGAGGCAAGAGACTAAAGGGGTAAGAAGCTATTCCAGTTTATGCTCAGAAAGGCTTTGCTGCCATTTCTGTTCTTGCTGGGCAAAAGGGGATCTCAGCAGGCACCGAAGGGCTCGTGTGACGTGAATTAAGCCGAGTTCAGAGCACGAAGCGACCGGCGGATGCTTCATGTGGGTTCAGAGCGCCGTGTCCTCTTGCTATCACTGGCCTCAGTTGAGACACAGCAGCTCGAGAAGCACCTACTTTTGAATCAAAATGCCACAGCCATAAGATGCAAAACTGATTTAGTATCAACCACTCCTTAAAGGCTGTATAAAAATACTGGTAATTTAGCGTAGCCCTGGCAGGATTTCTCAAGTTATCTTATGTTCTCTGTTTTGTTAACACCAACTTTCTATCACATGCTGATGATTTGGGGCTTTTCGTGCCTATCCATATCACACTGGTACCAGAGGGCAGCCTGGTTTGGCAACAAAACCATTCTTCTGTGCAGAAATGTATCAAGAATAATCTTATTACAATCATTGGTAAAGTGCCCTTGGGAAAGGTGCTCACAATGCCGCGATATTAGAGAAACAATAAACAACCCGACACATTCTTGCCAAAAACATCCTCCAAAGCAAAAGGTGATGCTATAGAAGGAGGAGGAACCACAAATATATAGGCAAATACCATCAGTCTAACAACAGTCTAATTATGGAATGCTTCCTAATTAGGCCTGGAGTGCTTTTAAAAACTTGGGGGGCCAAACTGGCAGAAGCATCTTGGAAAAGTCCCAAATTTTCTAAGTTCTACCAAAGTAAATACACCATCAGCAAGCTCAGTGTTTGAAGATGACATCACTATGAAACACTGTGAGGTATTTCACTACAGAAATTGAGAACCCACATCTGAAGAAACCCCACGACCCACATTTCAGTAAGAGGAAAGAAGATAACACAGTGGCTCTGGATATTCACCCCCCTTTAGCGTTGGTTTATGTACTTATAAAGAAAACAATCTTTCTCCTCTCTGCTGATCCCAGATTTTATCTAACTACAAATATTCATACCCACATATGTGCATCTATTTCAGGGTCTTACAAGATTTCAGAGTCTATTTTCCATTCGTTTGGGTGGGGGGTTTGGTTGGCTGGTTGTTTTTAAATGACCTAGAGAACAAAACTGGGCAAAAAAACTCAAGCAATTGCATTGCAGGGAAGAGTATCCTGCCACTTTTGCATGTGTATCACACCGTTTTATTATTATTAAACTTATTTCTCAGTACTAGTTTACTGACTTAATAGAGTATATTCTAAATAACTGCCTTGTTATTTGGTGCTTTTACACGGGTGACGCACTCTGACTAAAGCTATCAAGTGAACCTTGGACCAGCTTCTGCAAAGCTGCTGAGATACTTTGAGTCCCCTCATTTCAGCAAGAATGAGCCAGCTTAGACAATAAATTAATAATAATAACAAAAAGGACAATATCTGGTCTAATTTCAAATGGTATGAACGTTAAAAAAGACCCCCAAACCCACAGGAATTTGTGGGTCTTTACACCTCTGATAATAGCCACAATTTTGCTTCTGTGTCTTTGCTTTTCTTTTTTAAGGTGGTGTCTTTTCTTCAACAGGCAAGTCTTTCTTAACAATATACATTCATATCCTAGTAAAGCCTTCCTTTTATTTTTTCATCACCATTAAGGTTAATTAAGGGTAATTCCACATGAGCTGAAACAGAACACCAGCTTGCCACATTCTGGTGTATACTTTCCAATGGCCAGAGAAACTAAAGTACCCAAATCCACCCAAGTACTGCAAGTAAAGAAACTTGTTAATTCCTGCATCAAAATGAGATAAGAAATGGACTTTTACCATACATATGTTGCTCCTTTGCTGTTGCACTTCTGAGATGTTGTGGAAAGGGGGTATTTTCTCTACCAGGTTTTTTTGGGGAGGGTCAAATAAATCTTAACAAAGGGGAAAAGAAAAAAAGAAAAAAGCTGAGCAAACCGTTATCTTAACAACAATCTCTCAAAGAAGAGAAAAGAAAGCAAGAGGAGAACTGCTGGGCTGGATCAGGTCCCTGAATAGGTATTACAAATAATGCTAGTGGCTGCATTGACCAGTTCTTTACAGGTCTCCTCCAGCAACAGACGTGCTGCTCCAACTGTTCATCCTCCCGCAGAAATGGGAGAGCGCGGGAAGAAAAGCTACTGGACCCCCACTGGATTCTTACAGGTTTCCAACAAGCATCACTGGATTTCTTCCCTCAGCTTCTCGCTGGGACAGCATCTGCTGGTGACTTTCCGTGGCTGCTTTTCTTCCTCTAGAGGATCAAAATCCAATCTGGTACTTAAAATATTTTGTTCCATTCCACCGGTCTGCGCCTGGTTTAAAAATCTTCCAGGAGTGCTGCTTGTCCTTCTTGGAAATTCAGACTTTGATCTCCTCCTATAAACAAAGAAACCAAAAAAAAAAAAATCCCAACTCCTCCCCACATCCCCCTTTCCAAAAATATAATGGAATAACCATCATTCGTATCAGGAGAATTATTTAGCAGTCACCAGTCTTTGTACAGCTTTTGTTGAGAAAACTGTAGCTTATACAACTCTGAAGTGTTTATTAGAAAGCTTTCAAAAAGAGATCTTCATTTCAGGAAAAGAAAAATTGTTCAGTTTAGCAAATACAGACGTTCACAGCACAGAGACTGAAATGGTTAAAAAATTATCCCAAGGAGCAAGTAGCTCACAGAGTTAGCAAAAAAATGAACTCTTCCCTTTCTTTTACAGAAAAACACTAATAGCTGCTCTGGTTTCCATACTTAGTAAGACAGATTTTTGTTGTATGTTCTTGGTTTTGCTTTTTTTTTTGCTTGCTTTTGTGTTTTGTTTTTTTTTTCTCTATTGCTCCACACAGGTTTTGATTAGTGCTTCTCCTTGGCTACAAGTGCTTCACTTTGAAATACAAAGCTCTTTTAAAAAAACAAACACCCCCCCCCCCAAAAAAAAAAACCCAAACCCCCAACCCATCACTGGAGGGAAAATGGGAAGTGATACAGTGCAGCTGCAGCAATCTGGTTCTGCTGTTGTCCTCCCCCATCCCCAAATCCTCTGCATAATTTCCATCTTTAGTCGATGAACCTTTGGCAGGCCTTCTTCCATCGGCAGGCAGTGCACCACATGTCTCTGTTCTCCATCCCGTAGACCTTCCGACACTTTTTGCCCTCTCCTCGAGGCTTCCTGTCGGAGAGAAAGGGAAGTTTGTTAAAGAGATGCTTTCTAAACTTTGCCGTGTCACCCTAAGATCAGGACAACAACCTGAGTGGAGTGCAGCAGGTAGAGACCCCCAGATATTTCAAAGGGATTTGGGTTTTTTTTTGCCAAGTCAGCTGGGAGCTGACAAAGTGGACAGATTCATACTCATGTCATACTCAAGACAGCCCAGCTCTGAGGGACCGGACCTTCCCCTCACCCAGCTTCTGCCGCCCCTGCAGCAGCTGCTAAGCCTGCTCCTCTGCTCCAGGGAGGATGCCAGGAGCACACAGCCCTGACTTCAGCCTAGCTAAATGGCCCTTTAGCCCCGTTGAGTGCCCAGCCGGAACGGACAGTCACAGCTACTGGCCAGGTCTTGTCAGCCAGGAGTCCTCTTTGCTCTAGAGCTGTGGTACAAGTGTTTTGCACAGCTCTGAGCAGCAGACCTTGACCAGCAGCAGGCAGCAGCTATGCAAAAGACGGGAGAAGCTACCCCCTCCTGAGCTTGCCCATCCTTCCTGCAAGGCTTGCTCTGAGCTCACTGACTGAAAAACAATCAAGTGGTTGAAAACAAGTTTGAACCCTCTAACATTCACATGTCTGTTGTCCTCAAAGGCAGGCAGGATCTGCTTTGAAAGCTGTAATGATCGTCATGTTTTCCATCTTACAACCACACACGCCATGATCTGAGGATCATGAAGAAAGTAAAAAGCATGAATTCCTCCTCCTGTTTTGTTGTAGGCTATGGTCACCTTTAGGACTGCTGAGAAATAAGGAGTTTGTTTACTGCAAGGCATTAAGTGTCACAGTTTGATTATTTTTTTTTAACATAACTTTCTGACCACTTTGCAAGCAGATTCTGGTCAAACATCAGCTTTGATGGAAGTGAATGTAGCCTATGTCTAGGAAGACAGGGTATAGAAAGCTGAATTTATTTTAAGATATGGCTTCTTACAATACAGCCAAAGCCAAATATTGCACTGGCTGAATGGTGAGGAACACAGAAGACAGCCCAGCCTTTCAGGGGGAAAAAAGAATCAAAGCCACATAATGCAGTTCGGGATGCTTCAGCTGGAGCGGTGAGTCTGGGCTTTACAGGGGAAGTCAGATGTGCAGCTGAACTCCAGGCACGCCTGGCGTCAGTGTTTTGCTTCACAGTCTGCCTTTTTCATTTTGCAACCACTCACTTTTCCCCCAGACTTTCCCTTTCAGGGTAATGAAAAGTAAAATAGGTCCAGAATGCTTTTTTTCTGAAGCATTTGAGTAAGAAACCGCCTGACAACTGCAATCACGGTTGGTGGTGTGGTTTTTGTTTCTTTGGCCACTGACATCTTATTTACCAAGTGCCCTCCAGGTTCTGAGGCTGCTGGTCTGTCAGCAGGAGCTAATGGTCCCATACCTCAAGCCAAATGCTACTCTAGGCGGTGATGAAAGAACTGTGTGGGACTGCTTCTGCTCTCCACTGCCTGCTGGACGATTATGAGTTGGTGAGACCTGTCAACACAGACAAAAAAAGCTGCTTATGAAGAACACACACATATGAATGCAGCATAAACACCTTCTGACCAGAAAATGCAGTTCATGATGCACGGTGGCAAGGATACCCAAGAAAGGTTATTCTGGCAACACAAAACCTAAGTAAGAATCCTAGAATGGTAGGGGTTGGAAGGGACCTCTGGAGGTCATTGAGTCCACCCCCCCTGCCAGAGCAGGGTCACCCAGGGCAGCCCACACAGGAACAGAGCCAGGTGGGGCTGGAAAGTCTCCAGAGAAGACTCCACAGCCTCTCTGGGCAGCCTGGTCCAGGCTCTGTCACTCTCACAGTAAAGAAGCTCCTCCTCAGGTTGAGGTGGAACCTTCTATGCTCAACTTTATACCCATTGTTCCTTATCCTGTTGCTACAGAAAAGAGATTGTCTTCTTCCATCTGCCACCCACCCTGCAGATATTTATAGACATTAACAAGGTCCCCTCTCAGTCTTCTCCTCTCACGACTAAACAGCCCCAGTTCCCTCAGTCTCTCTTCACAGGGGAGATGCTCAAGTCCCTTCAGCACCCTCACAGCCTCCACTGGACTGTTTCCAGTATATCCCTGTCTCTTTTAAACTGGGGAGCCCAAACCTGGACACAGTATTGCAGGTGTGGTCTAACTAAGGCAGAAATAAATGAACTCATTCTTATTTAAGAACTCCGAATAGCTCTGATAAAAACTTTCTCCAACTTCCCAAGTCAAGGGTGTAGTTTGGTCTTCTAAGACTTTTCAAAGAAGCCTCCTCCATGAGCCTGGGGGTTGGCAACATTATTTGAGTAAACACATGGTATAAAGCTTGGCCTTAAATAATTCCTACATTATTTACTGTTAAAGTCTTATTCTGCTCCTGGGTGAAGGCTGCAACCACTTTACATCTAAAATACCAGAAAAAAAGAATTAAAAAAATTTACAAGCACTCATTTTTTTGTTATGTACAGAATGTAGCAAGTTTCATCTGGGCATCTGGTGCACAGCATCACTGCCTCCTGCAGCCAGAACTGCAGATATTGTCACAGCTCCCTGCATTGCTAGCACTTTTCACTTCTGCCCTTTTGAAGTCTCGTAATACCTGGAAGAATGGGAACTGACCTGACTTGAAGAGAGTTACTGAATGTGCTTTGATTTGTGATAGGAAGTCTATTTTATAGCTACTCCACGGTATAAAAAAAGCCCCCTAATACTTGTTATGGAGTGCAGACACTCTTTCAACTTTTGCTCTTTGCTGGTAACCACAGAAATCTCTGATTTAATGCACGTGCAGCTCACACTCTCAACAAGTTCAGACCATCACTGACACGTGAAGTACACCTCCAAAACTTGAAAGAAATTTCTTCTCTCTCTGCCTGCTTCTCCTAAGTCATGTTTTATCCATGCAGAGAGCACAGATCTGGCTGGTTCTGTCCTATCACTCCAGAATAATGAGGGCAGTTTGTTGTCTAGCACTGTTCCCCCCCCTCCAATCTTTTATCAACCACTTCCCTTGTTTTACTCGAGAATAACTGAAACACTGAAGATAAAATGCAAAGCAGTATCACTTTTTCTAGCCTTTGGCATTTACTGCAGCGTTCTCCGGTCATTCCCAGCAACCAGAGCTCTCCAGTCAATTCTGCAATGGTCCCTAAATGTTTGGAAAACCAGAAAATTTTTGTGTGCACCGCTATTAACCAACACTCCACATGTTCCTCCTGGGTTATCACAAAGACCTTTGATGGCCTCCTATGTTATAAGCAATTATCCTGATTGCTCCTCGATACAGAAGAGCAGTAATTGCATCGTGCAAACTGCCCTCGCATCCTCCAGGGAGGGTCCCCGAACCAGGGTTTCCACGGATTGGCACACAAAGGCAGCTTGCCCTTGGAGGCTTTTCACATGTCAAGTGCAGAGAATTCATGTGAAATGAGAGTCTTACTTTGAAGCACGGACCTGGAGCTTCCACTTAAATCTTGTGGGGGGCAACTGTGGTTACAGAGAAGATTTGGTATCTGTGAGCATCAGGTTATCCAACGTAAAGAGGTTAAGCAATCATCATTGCTCATCCCACTTGCATCAGCCACTGAAACAGGCTGCCCAGGGAGTCACCAGCACTGGATGAGTTGAGATGTGGTGCTGGGGGACACAGTTTAGGGGTGGACTTAGTAGAGTAGGGTTAATGGTTGGACTCACTGATCCCAAGGGGCTTTTCCAACCTGAGTGATTCTACAATTTAATTCATCCTCCTCATACATCCCTATGCTGGGCTTTTGTCCCAGTCCAGCCTCAGGTGGCAGAGCAAACATGAACTTGCCCCTTGTTCCTATGTTGACTCACAGCTGTGCCAGCACTCCACCTCCTCCTGCACCCACAAAGTTACCCTGAGAAAATTGGAAGAAAAATGCTATTTCCCACCTGCCTTCAGAATTTAACTTACGCCTGACTCAGAACACAAAGTGTAAGGTCTTGGCAGGCTCCCCTAATTCTCCTCCTCTATGAAGATAAGACTTAGATAAGTGCACAAGATTAGATGCTGCAAATAGTCCTGAGCTGAAAGCAGCCATGTACTGACCCAGCTATACCTACACCTGGTTTTGAGGCCCTCAGGACCTTGCTGATGGCCTTTCAGTGGTGCTCTGCTAAAGACTGCCTGAAAGGGAGGACTTAATGCAAGTCATGATGTCTGCCTGAGCGCCCCAGTTCCCAGGAGAGCAACTGGGGAGTGCTCAGTGTCACTGAAATTCAGCATCCACAAGAATGAGTTGGGCAATACCTAAGGTAAGTGCCAAAAAAACTCACAAAAGACTGGTTTGAAATGTCATCTCTCCTGGGGACTTCACTGCTGCCATACTGGTCAAGAAAGGAGCCTGCCTAAAACCAGGATTCAACAGCCCTCTAACGTGTCAAGGACAGAACAGCCCCATTCCAGCATTGCCAGTAACGCCTGGAAATGTTTTACCTACACATTTTGCCAATCTGGACCTAAATCCTTTACTGCTCAGGGGCTTGTCCAGGATGAAAAAGTACCCCAAAGCCATTTTAGAAAACTGCTTGAAGAAAAGTCTAAACACTCTTGTATATGTTGCTAGACAGAGACATAAAGACAGTTTCTATGGCTCCCTGAGCAGTTCCTAATTCCACCATCATCGCTGCTTCCCCACTGGGATTATTTTTCCATTGTATTTAAATAATTGGCATCTCCATACAACTCTCAGAAAGTGATTTGGCATTTCTTAATTTCTTTTAAGAACTCTCAACTCTACAGCCACAGATCCACATTGCTACTCGAGCAAGCGGACTCAACGCATTTGTGTTCAACCCTTAAGTCTCTGATTTACCACGTGCCTAATTGCAATTTTTAGATTCCCAAAACTCCTGGCACCAATTTCTGCTACTCCACAAACGAAGGCAGTTTCATAATTACTCTGTATCAACCCCCATTCGTTGTTGGGAAATCAAAATCTCAAGGAACTTTACGGATAGTACGCTCTGTCAAGGCACTCTTGTTGAAATTGCTGCCAGCGTGATGTCTTTCACTGGTAGTTGTTCCTTGATGGAATTTAATACATATTCATTGGCAGAATACAGTGTAATTGATTCTGCCACTTTCATTCTTTATCAGCCCTGCAGGATGCCACAGCCTCTGCAGAAAATCTCCAAAGATTTGCCAAAGGTTGACAGTAAGAAGCTTTGGAGATACAGCTGGTGAAGAGAAGGGAGGGAAATAGCATCTCTTATCACCATGTCTAATACTCACTGTCAGGAGAAAAAAAAAAGTGATTTGGTTCTTTGGGTGAGCAATGTGCCTTATAGAACACACTTTTAAAAATTCATCCATTCGTAAAGTGGAATATTAAATGAGGTGTCATGGTATCAAAAAGGGTTATGATTAGAAAAATCTTCCTTTGTACTGAAAAATGCTTCCCAATAAAAATTAGGATACATCACCTTAATGTTTATGTCTCTTTATTACCCAGAAGATTCCCCACTACTCATAAATAGCCACTTAAATTCATTTTTAGCATCAGACTCTTATTATTAGACTTCACACCTAATACCTACATCTAAAACAAAGTATCCAAGTAGCTTGTTAGGAAAACCACCACCTCACTGGTTTTCCATGCAGTTTATTAAGCAATCTTACTGGCACAAGGAGGAGAATATAGTGCCAGGCTCTGCACCTACCAGAATGTTCTTTTATAAGCACACAGATTAAAAAAAATATATATATAGTGTAGATCCAACTCTCTGCTTCTAGATGCAAAAAAAAAAACCACCCCAAAATGTAACTACTGAATTCAAGAGACTGGTAGAAGTGTTAAAATCAGCCATGCTGGCAAACTAAAGTATATATTTAATTCATTTCTTCGTGGTATCTGTCGTGTCAAATCTACTTCTTTTGTGAGACAATGTGAAGCAAAACAAAAACTGCTGAAAATTTCAGATTTTTTTTTCTTTTTTTTTGCTTTTTTGTTTGTCACTCACTTACTGGAATGCCGGTGAAGGTAACTGGAGGTGACTGCCAAGAGATGCTAAAGCTACTGCCATTGGGAGCGAATTTTGCTGACCCTGGAATGTTCACCGGAGGAGTGGCCTGTGTGAAAAGAAAGTAGTATTCCAGTAAGAAAAAGCATTCCTCCTCCCAAGCATTTCAAGGGATCTTTACTCACTGAAACTGGGCATCTACAAGAGACTTCTGAGGTGGAAAAAAACCCTGTGTGGTGATTTTACCCTTCGGAGAGAGATAATAATGGATAAGCCAGTAAAGAAGGAACACATTTATCTACTACTGCTCTTAAAACCTTCTTTAGAGCAAGATGATCGCTCTTGAAAGAAGCCAAACCACTTAAAAGCTGGAGCTGATAAAGAAACCACGCAAAATCAAACGCCGTATACAAATAACTTTCAAACTAATGCCAGCTAGCAGCAAAAGAATATTACACATGCTCCCCTGTCCCCCAGTGATAAGCAAGGCAGTATCTAAACTGGTGGCTACTGGTTTAAAAGAACTGAAGACTGGGTGATGAGGCTTCTTCGACAGCAAGGTTAACGAACAGTAAGGGTTGGCCACTTCCCATTTATCAGATAAACGCTCTTGAGAAACATCCCAACTGGAACAGTCTTCCCTATTAAAAAAAGGAGCTGAAAATCATCCTTGGGATTCAAATAACAGCTCTTAAAAGAGTAAGCTAAAGCAAGTGTTTGAAGGAGCCCCAGGTCTCTTGAACTCTCATGTTCTGCCCACTTGGGCTGCAATACCCTGTGCTCCCCTGGGGTGCAATACCCCATAATCGGAGCTCAGACCGTTGAGTATCTTTTATCTTGTGCCTTCCCTCTGGTTTTTCTCCCCGGGCTATGAGCCCTCAGGAATTCTTCCCTGCCCCTTTTTGAATCCCATTTAATTTAGAGAGTCAGAAAATGTTTACCTTTGGCATCACCCTGCCAAACAGCAGCCACCGTGAACACAGGCTCCCTTTGACTCTTGAATTTAAAGATTTCATCACTACAAAAAGAGGCTCCTTGGTTTAAACTCGCAAAGAACTTGCTATTAAAAATGAGCTTTTGCTTCTGCCTTTAAGTCACCTGCACCTGACAAGAATGCCATACGGTTATTTAAGTAGTGTTTGTGTTTGAGGCTGTTGAAGTTGCCTTGCTGCTTCAGGGAAGAGAGCACAGGCAAAGAGGAGCGATGACAAACTCTAACTTGACAGTCCCCATTAAAGATGATCTTCAGAGTAAACAATGCTGAAGCAATCCTCTCATCACAACCTGCTCAAGCAGCACTCTTGCCGGAACCAACTGGAGGCAGCTGGGTGGGAGGCAGTGAGGCAGCACTGCCTCTGCTCAGCATCTCTCCGGGGTGTCAGCTCAAAGGCAGGGTCAGCACGGCGACTTCCTCAGGGATTTGGATAAGACCCCCAAGGGAAATCCTAGATGCTGAAAGTGCCTGCGCAGCTCCTCTCTAGAGGAATTTCATAGGTATAGGCACTAGTTTCATAATGAAACACAAAGGATGAGAAGCTTAGAATCGCTGTGATTTGCAGCTGCCTAAAATACCACAGTACTTTTTTTTCTGTGCCTAAACATCTACCTCAGACAAGATCACATTTAGACAGTCCATCACCTCGTTCATTTGTTTCCCAGACCTGCATTGGTACTTATCAAGCACAGGAACCTTTTCCAGGCTATCATTTTAGACAATCCCTTCCAACAACCCCAAGAGTTTCTACACCCCGGCCTCACTTTGCTCAGAGACCTCCATCTAAAGTATAATTAGACCTCTTCCAAAATATATTCACAAATAATCTGGAATTATTTACTAGTACCAACACTGCCCTTATAACTGAAATAGCAGGTTGCTCTTTCTCTTCCCCTCTCCTGTCTGTCCTCTCTTCCCAGGGAGCAATCCCATCCTCTCCCCGCTCCTGCTTTGACCAAGCTGTCAGTCCCTGTGCTGGAGAAGCCCTTTGTGTCCCCCCTGCCCTCCCTCTTCCTCTTGATCACCTTCTTCTAACTGGAGCCCATCACCCTTGAACTTAGTTGACCAGAACTCTACCAAGGATCTCAGCTGAAGTTATCTGGGGGTTTTGTACAACAGCATTAAAAGTTGTTGTCCCTCCTTGGTATTACTTACCCAAGAAAGCCGGCAACTTTCATTTATTCCCTTCACAGTCACTCTATGCTTGATAAGTGAACACAGGTTACATCCTCACACAACTTTCCAACTGCCCCAGTTTATGGCATAAAGAGCTCTTTACTTCCTCAGGTGTAGGACTCTGCCTGTTGTGCCATCAAACCTCATTCAAAACCCATTATTCTTGGGATCACCCAGACACATAAGCACGTTATATAAATCTCTGTGCTGCTGACGTCTCCCGAGTTCCTTATTGGCCAAGTTCATTATACTATTTGGGTAGTACCAAAATGATTTAATGAAAATGAGATCAGATCTAAAAACATCTTTTCATTCAGCTCCACTAGCAACATTCAGTAGTGCTTTCAAAGTAACTCGCTGCTGTTCTCCAGCCCAACAAATGCCTCCTGCATGTTTCAAGATCAAATGCTCTCCTCAAATCCAGAGGGATTTGTCCTTCTGTACTGCTCTGTTGTTTACAAAGCTACCTTGTCCAAGGAAGATGCCAGACTGCTCCAGCATAATCTTTCTTTGGGGTTTCTCCATTGCAGTCACGACGTCTCCTGTACATTCCACAATTTCTTCAGTTATTCCTCTAAATCTTTCCTCATCCATAGGACTGGGTCGGAGAAGAGAGGCAGGACTTGCCTGCTCACTCCCCCTTTCTTACTACAGGTATTTTATTTGCCCCTTTTTCAGTCTGCAGGTTGGTGTGTGCTACCCGGTGCAGCTCCCACCCGAGGTGCCAAGCTTCCAACCATGCTTTCCACCCTGCACAAGTGTCCTGAACAAGCCTGTGAATTCTGTGTGGTTCCCTCTGCCCATTTAGCAGGTCTGCTCCAGACATGGAACAAAAAGATTTCATCTGCACAATGTTATCTACAAAAGTTATTGCACCTGATAAATTTAACATAGTTAATTCTCCACTGGTCATGGACCACACGACTTCAAAGGCTCTATTTTTCTTTCCTCATATGGTACCCAGACCAAAACCTGTAGAATTTTACTGCACTTTTAGAATGAATGCCTTCTGTCTGAATTTAGTTGGAGCTTCTGGAACAACAGTTTTTGGATCTGACTGGATTTTTGCCATTTGTAAAGCCTTACTTCTAAGAGGGAGAGGATACCACCTACTACTCTTTTTCACTCTTCCTGCTCTACTTCACAGAAATTAATTCTTCCTGGTACCCCTTGGGTACTCACCCCATTAAAACCAGGCTTGGCTTTTTCAAACACAAACACTGTGATCTGACATTTCTTTATCCATTAGTGCCACGGGTGTAGCTGGCAGAGTTAACTCTTAGTGGTGTTACCTGGTAAGCGTGGTCCGTGTGTACGAGGTAGAGGTTGGTAGGAGCTGAGCGGCTCAGAGGTGTCATCAATTTAGTCTCGGTTTTGGCACAGGAAGTTTCGGGACGGATTGCCTCTTGGGTGGGAAAGGAAGGAGGAGATGCTAAAGATGGTGAAACTGGGGAAAGACTGCTTAAGCCATCAGCTACCGAGTCCGTGTTGAGCCTGATTTCTGTATAGTAGAAATCCTCCTCTCCATCACTGTAGTCAGACTCTCCCACACGTCTGTAGCAAGACAAAGAATGAAGGACTGGTTACATGAAAGCAAGAACCCCAAGGTCAGTCTGAAGTTCTAGATGCATGAGCAAATACATTCATACTGTCAATAAATTAATATTCCCAGTTTCAATCCTACCTGCTTTTATCAGCATTCTGGCTGCAGGGAAGGGGTAGAGGAAAAGAAAATCAATTAGTCTGAAGGGAAAAGAAGTAGGAGTTAGATTATGGGTTTTTTTTAATTCTTTGACCCTGGAGTAGGTATTTAACTTCCATGCTTCAGCTTAAATACCAGCTTCTCATTCCTGACTACTGAAGAATCTCAACACACCTTGACTTCAGAAATGACAGAGCAGCCACAGGAGCACAAAGATAACAAATACTGGCGAGATATACTTCACTAATGTTATGGCAAACAATGTGTAATCTTATCATGGGTGACTTAATTAAACCAAACACAGTTATGGCTCCGGTTCACCCTAACTTTCCTTGGTATAACAGAAGCAGCTGCTGGAAAACAGTCTTGCCATGCAATTCACTCACAAGTGTCGTGGAAAAGGGTAAAGTAATCTGGCAGAAAAGAAACCCCGCTGGGTTCCAGCTTGTGCTTGGGTATCAGAGGGGCTGGGGGTGGCTGGGCTTAGGTTCCGAGCACCATCCAGTGCTCACTGCATCCGAACTGTCCCGACTGTGGATTCACTGCCTGCACTGTGCTCCCCGTCCAGTCACACTCCAGGTCTCATGCGGCCAGTAAGGAGCTGGCAGCACCAGTGAGAGGCTCTGGAGATGGCAAGGGGAACAGTGCAGTTTGTGGAGAGCCACAGCAGGGAGGGTTCTTGCGGATTGCTGGGGATAAAGAACCATCCCCATGGCACGTGCCANCTCTCCCGGCTGCGGATTCACTGCCCGCACTGCGCTCCCCATCTGGTCACACTCCAGGTCTCATGCAGCCAGTAAGGAGCTGGCAGCACCAGTGAGAGGCTCTGGAGA
>VWZY01008292.1:17492-57266 GCA_013399075.1 Chloroceryle aenea
TGGACTGGCTTGTCGGTGCTGAAGTTTCTGGTCCTACTCTCCAGAAGCAGACTTACTGAATGAGGAGATGTAAGAGGTTTAATTGTCCCTGCACCCCTGGTAATCTTTGCTGCATGTTTCTGCTAGAAGTGAAACAGCCCAGTCAAAGCAGTAGCTCCCAGTAGCTCCCATTATCTTAAAGTCCAAAGCAAACCCCTATTTTAGTACATTCACAATCCACATGCTACACAGAGGTGTCTCAGAGCTCCTACATCTGTATTTTCCCCTGAATATTCCATATGGGAAATCTGAGAGCTCTAAACATCCTCCTGCCTGCATGTCCATAGCAGGGCTGAAGGTTGGGCTTCTCCTTTTCCAGGCACACAGCTCAAAATCAGCCCCTAGCCAGCCACCTCTTCAGTCTGCTCGCCCATACACCTCTCTACCTGTGGTCCTCTCACTGCTTTACTCAACAGAACTCGTTGAGAGAGCAGGTTTGAAAGGCTCTATCAGAAGTACCAGTCACTCACCAGAACTCCTCTCTCCAATAAAGTCGCAGCCTCCAAATTCTGGGGAAGTTCAGCTATTTACTTCTCCCTCTCCTGTGCCGTGTAAAAGGATATTTTGATAATACCCAGGCCAAGGCAACATTTGTAACTGCATTTTGAGAGCTTTTTTCTCTGTTTCTCACAGAGAAACAGCAATTCCTGTGACCTTTATGAGACTCTGCTGAGCTCCACAACAGACTATTTCCTCACAGTTACTCTAGTTGTTCAGCACTGGGAACAGACATGCCTCAGTGATGTATTTCCACATACCTAACAGGTGAAGACCATGTGTCTCCACTGCAACTACCTCTGAGACATGCAGGTCACTCAGAGGGTTGCACAAGAGATTTTGGTTGCAAACCAGCTTGTGTCTGTCATACAAGATTCATTTTCTTTTGTTTCCAGGCCAAGGAAGGTACAAGGGTAGGTTTAGACTGGACATCGGGGAGAAGTTTTTCCCAGCAAGAGGAGTCAGCCACTGGAACAGGCTGCCGAGGGAGGGGGCTGAGTCACCAGCCCTGGATGTGTTTAAAGGTCCTTGAGATGTGGTGTTGGGGGACAGGCTTTAGGGGTGGACTTTGGAGAGCAGGGTTAATGGTTGGACTTGATGATCCCGAGGGTCTTTTCCAACCTGAATGATTCTATAATTCTATGAAATAAGGATGGGAAGTATTTGTGCAAGGACCTGAAAGCTGCTGTCTCTCACACAGTGTCAGCCTGGAGGTGACACGCAGACGGCACGTACAAAGTAAATGCCACCAAGCTGCGGAGTTGGGGAAGTGCAGCGTGACCTGGAGCTGTGTTTGACCTTCTAGCAACATTCACAGAAGTTCACGAGAGAAAACACCTTGCTGTTGGAGAAAGTTCTTGTTCACCTTGACAAATCACTTCGGAACTTCCTCAGAGACCTAGGGATCTGAGACAGAAAAGCCAAGGACAAGCCAGCTCATCTCCCCAGCCACGTGTGGCTGCTCCCCTTCTCTAGCAAACCCTCCAGACTTCCTGAGAGACTACTCTTACCCAAGGTGAATGGTCCGTATGTGTTTCTGAATCCCTGCAGCTGTGCTCAGTACCTTCCCACAGTTTTTCCACAGGCATTTGAACATCACCTTCATGGAGTTCTGAAAATGATGAGTAAAGCAACATTAGTTGTACAGAAGACAGAAAAACAAACCATCCCAAAATGCTCTACCGTTCCAAACCACTGTGAAGGTTCAGAGCCTCTATCTCCAAATGAAACTGTCTCTGTCAAGAGTGTCAACCTCCTGGACTCAACAGGATCCCAGAGAAAAGCTGCAGGAGCAGGTTGTGAGAAAAATTCACCTCTCTTCACTCTTTGCTATGGCTTTTGCATTTGCAAGTTCCAGTTTCTGTCTTCCCGTTAAAGGAGGCAGACCATCTAAAAACTTCCTATAATTCTCTGAAGCCTTTCAAAGAACAACTGATGAGGATTTCTCACTGCAAGATACCTTCTTAAACTAAGATCTTCCTAAAACAAGCTGTTAGGACTATTTCTACTCCTCAATTTTGCAACAAAAAATATTGAGCCAGAAAACCGCAGACAATATTCACCCATGAGCTGGCAAAACCTGCTCACAGAAGCTGCTGTGACCCTTTCTTGGATAGGAGAATGAGAAGCCATCTGGCTGTGCTCAGCATTTTAAAAGGAATATGTGTATCAGCCCATTTTAATATTCTTGGTTTATTCCTTAGTGCAACTTCACTGGACTAGCTGGAGTTATTGTTGATTTGGAGCACAGCAAACAAGGCTTTAATTAGCCCAATCTTCAATATTTTGAAGACTCTGAAGAAAACCAGTCTTAATTTAAAGCACAGTGTGTGCCAGTTTTACCCCCAAAGGAAACCTACTTCCTATAATCTTAAACTGAAAAAAATCTCAATCAGTTGCACCTCTTAAAAATAATCTTCTCTGTTATTACAGAAGGTATTATTAAAGAGAATGTGAGGAAGAGCTTATTGTCCTCCCTCTTGTTCCTCAGTTTGGACCCCTTGGAGCTTCACGCCGGTAGATGGTGAGGTTCAGCATTTACTGGAAAGATGAGTAGAATGTCACTTCAAAATATCTCAGATGATGGGCTTTTTAAACTACAAATTGATTGCAGCAGCCTGTTCTCATAGTTGCTTGGTGGTCTAACATCTTCTCTTTGAAAGTAGGGGTGCCACAGGTACCTGGTCATACAGTTTGCAGGAAAGCTTTCAATTTTTTGGTCCATTTACAAAGAAATTCCCTCTGTTTTTGTGATGTGATAATGCAACTACCATTCGAACGGAGATGAAATCTCACTGGGTAGAAATACAGAATGTAAACCATGCTTCCACTTCTCTCCAGTCCACAAAATGTCTAATCAGGCTTAATGTTTTGTTTAAGAAAATAACAGAACATAAATGGATATTCCAAGACAACTGAGGAAACAATAAAGAGGGCAGCTGCAAACCCATCTGCTTCCTCACAGCTGAGCAACGAGAGGGATGCTAAGAAAGCTGAACTTCAACTGAGAGGTAGAAGGCAAAACTTCTGCACTCCTGCTCCTCCTGTCCCACACCCCCCAAAATCATCTGGCCTTAGTTTAACAGTCAACTCTGACTTGTAATTTATTATTACAAAGCAAGAAGCACAAAGATTTTCCACGGCTCTCCCACAGACAAGGGCAGAACAGTGTGGGTTGGTAAATAAACAACTTCTGGAGCAAAAGGATAAATCTGAACAGGTTTAAACCATCATTAAAACTTCTTCCTGCTGGTGATGAAGCAATTAACTGTCTCAGACTGAGCCAGAAACAAAGTCACTAAGGAGAACAAATTCTCTGGGGTTTTTTCTCCTTACAAAAAGCACTCTTGCTATGTAAAATCTGTCCTGTCGAGTTGGGAGGGAAGGGAACCTGGACTCGTGCCATCTCTTTGTTTTTTCCTTCGAGAGGAGCTTGCTTGCTAGCGTAACGGTGCTTTTTGGGGGGTTAGTTTTGGGCTTATTATTATTTTCTTTTTAAGTTTTATTTAGTCTGCTTTTGCAGTCATGCCTGGGATAAATTTGGCCACTGCTAATACTGTATCAAAAGCCATCCAGTTTGATCTCTCCTTTTTCCACTCCCTACATCCGTGCAGAGAAAGCATCACACTATTAAGGTATCTGACGTGCTGTCAGACAAACAGCACTTTCAGGGAACAAGAAGTATTAAGGCCATCCCCAATTTTTTTGCAATGACACGTAAAGGCTGCCTGTTGCATCCTGCATACAAAGAATTTGGCAGTGCGGGACAGAAATCCCTTGAATGGCCAGAGGCAACACCTTCTGGAGATGACTCTAGTGTTTCCCGAGCAGGAGGCTCTGTAGAACCTCACCATCTGCCAGCCAATATGTGGTGCTGACAGCAGTGGGAGTGTGCAGGAGGTGACTAGGTCGAGTGAGACGTGGAGCAGAGGCCGAGTACCTACGTTAACTGGATGCCACGGAGGGATACACACACAGACAGAGCTGCTTGGGTGAGCTCTTTTCTCACAGCAGTCTACCAACAGCCCACGGGTGTGGAATTTGACATGAAGCTAACCTTTCTCTTCCTAGGAATGGGTTCATCAAAGAGAAGGTTGCTCGTTTCAGCTTCATCAATACCATCATCTGGCTGGGAAGGTGTCCGAAAAGCTTTGAAGCTATCTGCTGACAGAGGTGGAGATGGGGTGGATGGGTTGGACTGGTCACTGGGAGCATTCCAGCTCCAGTATCCACTGCTGCTGGTACTAGAAGGCACAAATCCTCCTTCTTTCCAAGATCCATTTAGGGATTCTGTCAAGAACAACAACAGCCATCATTACAACAGTATCACTCGCTAGGGCTAAGGAGCTCTTTTTATCTAGGGCTTAGATGCCATGTTGGGAATTAACCACATTCAATCACGGCAAGCAAATGCGCTGGAGGTAGAGAGGACAACCACATCTATCCCACTGCACACAAATTATATGCTCCACACTTCATTTTTCTTTTTTTTTTCTTTAAAAACAAAGTGGTTTTGCAAGAAGAAATGCTTGGTCTGGAAGAAGACCCCCTTCCACAACATAAACCACAACAAGCAGTCAGGTATTGCATGCACGGTTAAGGGAAAACATTCAAATGCATCCTCAACTGTTAATGGGGACACAGGACCGTGGTGGGGCATCAGAGCAAGATCCAAGCCACCAACAGCACGGCCCACAGAAGATCTCCTGGGAAGGGGACATACACCCCGAGTCCCAGGACACTAGCTAGGTCTGCAAACCCAGGGCTAAAACACCAAACGAAAGCTTAGCTGCACTCGTTGCTGTCTGCCCATAACCTCACAGTGCACACACCTTTGTCTAATTCCAATCTAATCCTAAATGAGGTGGTGTTATCCTTGGCACGATATCCCTTCTTCTTCACATAGGTGTTCTGCTAGGCATCTGGTCTCAGAAGTGGGAGGCACAGAGGAGGAGATCCACACCTAGGACCCTCCTCCTCACGGCAGCAGTTCCCCTGACAAGAGGTGGTAAGCAGATGCTCAAACCAACACGTTACTCTGCAAGGTGGTGGGCAGGAGTAACGGCACTGCCTCCTCACCCTGAGGCACGGCTTGCACCGTGCTTCACCTGCTGAGGTCCTCAGTTGTTCCACTGTCACTCTTCCCAGTCTCCAAAGGGCTTCAGGAGTATGCAGCTCATCGTCAGCTCAGCAAAGGTATGGCCTGAGAGGGTCCAGCAGGGCAACCACGGCAAGCTCTGCCTGAAGCCTCTGGTTCTCACAGGGCTCGGGCACACGGGCAGATGGTTTAGGTGCAGTTTCTCCCTAACTGGGGTGTTGGAAGCTTTTCCCAACGACACCGTAGGTGCCCGAGCATTGTGCAATAGCCGACGCTGGAGCTGGCAAGCAAACACCACCTTATCTGGTTGTGAAATGCAATTTAAGCGTGACAGGGGAGTTTTTTACAAGCCAGTGCCTGCCTTTAAGAGTTCTGAAGAAGTCACTCCTCCATTCCTCCTTAATTTCTTACAGATAAACACAACCGATTCCATCGGCACGAAAATAATGTCTACCACCTGCTACCAAGAGCTTAACCCAAAACCAACGATTTATTTTTTTCCCCCCTTTTTTTTTCCTCCTAATTCAGTTGGTTTTGGATGAAAGCCTTAATCTTTAACATCAGCTCTTCACCAAACAGAAGGCAGTGCTCCAGCAAGCGAGGACATGCAGGAAAATACCCGCTGGTGGCAGCCAAGTCCCGGCACTTACTGATCAGGACCTGGGAGCATAAATGGGATCAACCCTCCCTCCTCCCCCAAATTCCTTTTTGGAAAAGGACAGACACGTTTCCAGTAGCTAATAAGTTAGAATATGAAAATGTCATGATTACAGCTTTCATATGACTGTAAAGGAGGTAGGGTTTTTGTTTCTTTTTAAGTATTCGTACTTGAACGTTGTGCCGAAGCCAAGAAGTACATCTGGTATCAACTTGTGACCTTAGCATAGCTTAAAATTTCCATTTCTTCAGAAACTAACAAAGGAAAGAGCACTTTTTCAACTACTACTTTCCGACACATTTATGGTGGTGCTTTGTATTCTCAGGGTTTACAGCCTCTCCTCACCTTGCCGAGATGTAACTCAAGAGAAGGTTTAAAGTCGTATGGAAAAGACTGAAAGAGGCTGACAACAGGGAAAAAAACAACCCAAGCACTGGTTCTCATTAATACTAACAAATCCATCACTGTAAATAAGTTTAAAATATAAATAAATGCAACTTACTCTTATTTTGGGGGCTCTTTTCACATTGCTGGAGTTGCGTGAAAGAGAACCAGACCAATTATTACTCAGCTGCAGGGAAACAAGGGCCAGACTCTGATCCAGTTTACATGGGTGATAATCCCCAGTAATTCCAGCATAGATCAGGCTTTGGTATTAATGCTAATGTTACTTTTTTTTGATGTCTAGGCAAAATTCCAATGGTTTAAACAAATGTTTCTTTAATTACACTGCTACTTACTGCCCTTTTTTGGAAAAGGATGTGGGAAGAATCAATCGTTAGTGCATCTGCAGCTCGTATTACTGAGATCAGAGCCCAGCCTTGCAACACCAAATGAGCTTTAAATTATCACTTCTTCACACTTTTATTGCAGATTTTAGTAAGTCTGCACCGGGGCAAAACTAAGATATTCAGGGAGATGGTGCCCAACAACAGCTTCAAAATCTAGTCTGTGACTACTGAGAACACACAGATTACTTCTTCAGCCTTCCCAGATTTGAGGAAAGAAGCAGACAAGCTACCTGAAGAATCATCAACGAGCATTCAGGCTGCATGAAGAAATATCAAAAGGCAGGTAACAGCTACCATTTACCCATTAGCAATTCAAAAGGGCTTGTCTGGAAGATCCTTCCAAGCGACAGCTGCTGCTGCCTAGTGCACTGCTGCTCCTGACAAGCATCATCTGCTCAAACTGTCCGAGGGGGCAGGTATTGCCTCGCCCCACACCACAGCAGCAACCCATCACTGGGGATGAAAGGTGGGATGTGTGCGTGCCTTGGCCACTCCAAATCCCTGCCTGGCCCATCAGTACAAATCCATCTTCATCTGTGAGCTGAGCAGGTATGGTTTGACCCTTCCATTGGACTTCCCCGGGGGCTGGCAGCCTCCACCAGGAGGTGGGATGTCACTGCCTGAGCTTCCCCAGGGCTCTTCAGAGCAGTGGTACTCCAGAAATACTCCTGGTTTTCAGCACACAAACAGGAGCCATGGGGGCTCCTGGCTAGAATTCCAGCTACATGGATAAACTTCTGGGAAGAAACGGAAAACCCATGCTATTTGTTCAAAACCCTTTAAAGCTGGGACACTTGGTATTAACTCCTTTTAAGAACATAATTCAGGGGATGTCCCTGAATAAAAACGTTTTGTGTCTTCTGAATGGCGTGGTCTTCTAAGGGACTGTGGATTTGATGGTAGAACATCAGGGAGTTACAAAGGGGACAGGAACTGGGGGTCTGATCCTGCACTGGCAGCTGAGGGCTGTGAGCTGGAAGAGCTTCACTTCTTTGTAGCATTGAGTAAAATCTGATCTGATTTCCACGGGGTGGGGATGAGAACAACTGCTGTCATGTTTGTTGTGTACGTGCAAATGCAAGTAAGGGTTTCAGTCAGGGCAGGAGACCCTCTGCAGAGCTCATCTCCCATATAGGAAACGGGACATCTCCATTTCATTAACTGGAGCTGCTCTACAGTTGCAGAAAAAAATGTTTCTTCACATTTGGACTCTTCAGAGGTCGCTTCCAACCCCTAACATTTGGTGATGATTCTGCCAACGCTGCTCCAAAGACCTTGACTAGGTCAGAGCAAACCTCAGTGGGACCCCCAGCACGCACAGCTCACTGCCAGAAGACAGCCCCTCACCCTTCATCCTCCACCACAGCCACAACTCCTGGAATCAACCCCCCGTGTGCAGGATCCTGGCACCCCCTGCCCTGACAGCTTACCGTTGGGTCGGACAGGAGGGCTGCGGACCAAAGGGCTGGTGGATAAACTGGTGAGTACCATGGCTGCTGTCACTTTATCCATGTCCAGTTCTTCTGAAGATTTTCTGAAACACAGCGAAGGGGAGGCAGGAAACACATCAGCAAATATTGCAGCTTATTTTGTAGGATTTCTTTGGGGTTTTTTAATACCAGCAGAGCACAGAGATAAACTCAAGCCACTGAGCAGAGTTCTCAGGGCTTTTGTTTTCTGGCAACCTGAGCCTATCAAGTGGCTCCTTCAAGCAAATGAGCTTAGTGTAAATAGGAAAAGCAGTGGGCAAAGAGTACCCATCCTCCTAGCAAACTGCCAGGACTATCGTGACCCTCCATAGGTTTGACCCCATTCCTTCATTTGCAGGATTTCAGCTATTTGTATCCATAGAGCTGTGTATTTTGGGTTGTTTTTTTCTTGGATGATGACACAGAGATGCAAAACAAGGTAAGATTTCCAGTAACATTAATAACAAACGCTGCACTCTGTCCAGTGAGGAAGAACTATGAACGGGAACTAAGGGATGTGAGCTTTTCTTTGTTGCTTCTGCTTCAACACGATTAACCTTCCTGTACCCTCTCAGAAAGACTGATCCTGAGTTTTTCCTGCTCTGATTATAAGCCAATTATTTCACATCGTTAGCAAATTGGCAGAAAAACAGGGTCAGGGGAGAGGTTAAGGTTTTTTTGCAGGTGTGATGCGTGCCCAAGTTGGCAGGAAGGCACAGTTGACAGGAAGACAAGGACCTGCTGCTGCCTCTGCTTGGTCTTGCTGGGAACCAGCACTAAGTCAGAGGAGAGGGTGCAGGGGTAACAAAGGAGAGGAGGGCGGCCAGCTTTCCAGGGGAGGGAGGACTTGGGAGATCAACAGATGCCAGGAGAAACCAGGCTTCAGTGACCCATCACTCAAGGAGTCACGGGTTCTTTTAGACTACTCAGATTTTCCTTGTCTCTAAAAAGGTCTAAACTACTAAACCCACCAGGTCTAGCAGAATTTTGCTCTTCATCCTTGTGGGACAGTGAAATCTAAGCAGAGAGCTTCTTGTAAACATTTGCTTTCAAGCAGAACCGATCACTGAAGACCATCTTCTCATTTACTAGAGATCATGCTGAGTTTTTTCCATGAAGATGGGGGTAGACCCCAGTGATGCCACCCTGCCTGCCCAGGAGGCACAGCCCTCTTGGGGGAGCATTGCACCAGCAACGAAAAGGATGCCAAGCTACTGTGATTTGTCTGTTGGAAACACATCCCACTCACGTGCTCTGGTGCCACCGTCCCCTCTGCAGCCCAGTGGCAGCAATATTTACTCTGCCCTTTCAGACTCCCCAAAAAACTTTGCTTAAGGCAAAGCAAGCAAAAGAGACAGAAAAAGCCTTTTTCATCGAAGCTTTGTCATCACCGCTTCTCGAGCGGCTCCATCCCCGTCTTCCTTAAAGGTAACTGAAATTTCAAAGCCATCTGAATGGCAGAAGCCTGACCTCTAGGTCTCGCCCCCTGATTGACAAAATACAGGATACAGGGTGCAGCAGTGCACAGGAGGGAGAAGATGGGCAACAGAACACTGCCCGGGGGTAAGACCTACAGCTTTTAAACGCTCTGCATAAATGGGAACAGTTAAGCAAGCCAAAGTCAACACTGGGAGATAAGCTGCAGTTTACAAGGTCAACTTATTCTATATATTGCAAAAATCGATCCAATGAATATTTTTTTACTTTTCAAACAGCTGGGACATATCAGGAGAATTTACCTGGCAAAGAGCCCTTGGGGTGACAACAGAAGCTGGAGTCGGGCTATCACAGAAATGGTCTGCTTCAAAATAGAGCAATCAAATAAAGGGTAATCACTTGATAGATTACGAGTGCAAAGAAGAAATTAAATTCAGAAATGACTAACAGAACCCTGCAGAGAACAGTTATCCCTTACGGTCACCCATAAACCTCACAGATTTTCTGCTCCAGCTCCTTTAAAGGCCACTTGCTGATGCAAAACCAACTCAGTCTCTACAAACCGAGTCGCAATAGCACCCTGAAGCCACCCAGCAGTTCTTCCAGCTATTAGCTGACAGATCCATCTTCTTCCCTTCTCTTAGCTCCTGGTTTCACTTGTTCACAAGCACACCCTCTTTCAGAAGCAGGATTGCTTCAACGGGGATCTGTTACAGAGGGAAAATGTCACACTTCAGAGCACTAACACTCTTCAGGGAAGGAGGCTGGGGGTGCTCCACACCCAAGAGGTGCAACTCAAAACATCCCTGCTGACAATGGAAAGAGATGGAAACCAATACAAAACCCCAAGGTCCCGGTTCATCAGATGCAACAAGAACAACATCAGGGAGAGCTGTGATGTGCCAAGGGGACAGCTGAGAACAGGGAGAGGGGAAGACCCCTTGCAAAGCTGGCACCATTTGCTGCCCTGCACTCAGAGCCACCCAAATGCTGCCCTGGCCGAGCTCTCTCCTTCACCATCCTCTCAATTCAGCCTTTTGAAAAACTGGGGGGGTTTCTGGTAACCCCCTCAGCCTTTGAGAATAATCACTGTACCTGCCATGAGCTGAAGGTGTTGACGTAGCAGATGCTACATCAGCTTTGTCTTTCCCAGATGAAAATACTGAATCCAACACCAGAAACTCAAGCAACTGGGGAGGTAACACACCCACTGAGAGCGAGGGGAGGCTTATTTGGAATCCATAGAAAAACATTTTCCAAGTGATAGAGACCCAGAAAGAGCAGAGGGCAGCAACTGCCACCCACAGGTGCTATGGTCCCATGGGGAAGGTGGGAGATTTGGGCAAACCCGATCTGCAGATCATTGCTTTGCCATTTGTTTCTAAGCAGTTTACCCACAATCTGTAATATCACTACAGGAAAAGGTAACCAAAAGAGATACTTAAATTTTAAATGAATTAAAGACAGAACTTCAGAAAAGTGTGGAGCTATTATGAAAATTTTAAAAAAAATGATTGGGAAGTCTTATGATTTGGGGTTTTTTTAGATAAACCACTGTAAGCAGAAAGTGGTTGATTTAGATGGGTCAAAAGGAGCTACGTGGAATATTTATAAATACTCCTGATCTAAACATAACTGAATTTATTCTTTCTCCTTTGCACATCTCAATACAGATGTTACAGCTGCAGTGCAGCTACGAGTACCCAGTGGAGCTGACAGCACAGCCCAACTGCAGCATCTTCTCTACCATCACCTTCTGCCTTTCAAAATAAATTAATTTCTCTCCTTCTTCCCTTCAACAATCTCTTCTCGCACACACAGAATTTTGATTCTCTTCCCCACCTCAGCACAACTCAGCAGGTCACCGGTGCCCCCAGCTTGCTTAGGGTAATCTTTGCCTTATGAGCCAATGTAGGCCAGCATCCTTCATTACAGCATGCTGGGAGTAAGGAAGCACAGGTTTTATCTTCACAGGCTGTGCCATCTTCCATTTGCAAAGTTCCTCCTTTCACTAATGCCAAAGCATTTGGCTCCAACTCTCCAGAGTCAGGTTCTCATCCTGGCAGGAACAAGTTCTGGGAGAGAACAGCGTGAGCTGAAATGCATTACAGCAGTAGTGTAACAATAGCCTGCTGATAAAAATACAACCCCAGAGCACTACAGCACACTGTCCTGGTCCTGATGATGTCGAACGTTTTGGAAATTATTCACAACTCCTCTTTTTTTTTTCCCTGGAGAAGAAGAGAGTAACTCTGCTAACCCCAACTGCTGTGGCTGCAGCTTCAGCAGTGGGCTCAACTCCTCGGCTGGCATTGTCTGAAAGCTGGTGTTCACAAAAGCACACAGAGGAAACCCATCCAAAAAAAAAAACCTTAGGCATTACTCCATAGGGAAGGCAGAAACAAAAATGTACCCCAAACATGGGACTTGACATGGGACTTTGAGAACTGTGGAACTCGTAGCTTGGCAAACTCAAACCAGCTTAAACCAACATTCACCACAAACAGTCTGGGGAGAATGTGGTCCTTCTGTGCTTCAGGAATGATGCCAACGGTGAAAACACACAGGGCAGAGCTTGTTGCAGAGCCTACGACTGCTAACGGTGAGAACAGCCAGGGCAGAGCCCATTCCAGAGCCTGTGTTAACTGCAGTGGCTGGAAGCTTGAACAATGGTTTGGTAATTAAATACACAATTAAACCAGGGCAAATTGGGAAGAGAGAGCGCACACACCAGTTCTACCATTCACGATTACTTTTGTTTGTTCTACATCCTTCCATCATCCTGTGTAGACCTTACAGCTGAATTTTTGATGCATTAACTTCATATAAAATAAGGCAAAGAACCATGAGTCAGATGCGTATTTGTTCATCCTGCTAAAGGACTATCTTAAAAGGAAAATCATTAACTTTTAACACCAGAAAACACCCCAGCCATGTCTGTTTGTGTCTGTACACGATCCAAAATAGGATTTGCTTGTACCACAAGGTACTCAGCTATCACCAGCAACATGCAGGGCCTGATAAATCTCTTTGAAGCGAGCGTCTACAATGTCACAGCCTGCACAAAACATTTCTCAAGGAAAAATATTATTAAACCAGTAACACAGGCTTTTAAGACTATCAAGGGTTTTTTTTTCGGCCTTGCTTTGCAGCTGCAAATAAACTCAAGGGCAGGTTCAGATGGTGATGGCTTCTGTACGCCCGCTCTCCCCGCTGCCCTCCCCGCTCGCGCTGAAGGGATGCTCTGTCACAAGGGATACATCAACCCGCCGACCAGCCAGGCTCTTACGCAACGGGTCCATCTGTGGTTCCTCTGCTGCCTTTGACTGCTCGCCTTAGGATAGCATCTTCACTTCGGATTTAAAAGGCTCTCCTCGTTCTTTAAATAACTCTAAGGATGACCTCAGCGCGACTCCTGGCTGCTGGACCCGGCTCGCGAGGAGTCCTGGTGGTCGGATGCTCATTACATCACCGCCGGTACTGCACTGCTGGCAACTGGCAAAATCCTACCTTTCCAAAGCAGAAACCCAGGAAAAATAAAAGCCAAAGCCCCAGACAGAATGAGAGGTGAAAAAGCAAAGGTTTCAGCTTTGATCATTCTATTTCTCCCAGCTCTCCAGCCGGGCTGACACCCCCTGACCAAGCGAGTTTGTGGTTGAGCTGCACAGCAGAGACCCCAGCCCGGGAGGAGGAAGAGAAAACTGCTCCCTCCTCCTCCCACTGGTGCGTAAGGGGCCCGAGACCCAGGCACTGGGATGCACAAGACTCTTACTGGTTTGAACTGGTCTGCTTTCTGTGCTTCTGCTTGGATAAGGGGCCTGTTGGTATCCACAAAGGCTCGTCCCAGATTAAACAGCGTTTAGATAAACACACACCTAAATAACACCTGTTCCTCAGCCCCAGAATGATGAGAAAACAGGTGAAAACACACCACCAAATACATGTAAAAAGCTCCCAAAAAAGTAGAAAGAAAAAAGCTTTAGCCAACTTCTGCAACTCACCCCTTCCTCCAGCGTACCTCTCTCCTAAGCACTGTATTTGAGATAGCCTGAAACATCTATCTGTCGATGTGAGAAGAGGCAACTCTTCCTCAGAAACATCAAGGTAGGAGCTTTGTAAAAGAAAACGAACCAATTTATTGCAATTAGCCAACAGGATCACCAGAGTCTCACCCACCACTCTCGACTGAGAGGTGTGTAGAAACAACAGTGATTTCACATTTTAGCCCAGAAGGCATCGGAGTTCCACAGAGAAGCCTCTGGAGCAACTTTGCTGGAGTGTTATTGCCAAGGTGAACAACCACGATTTTGGATAATTTGAAAGCAGAAATCGAAAGAGTTTTAAGTGAGGAATGTTAAGGGTTGGGGTTTTGTTGGTTTGTTTGGGCTTTTTTTGTTTGGGTTTGATTTATATATATACATTGTTGTTGGTTTGTTTTGGGGTTTTGTTTGGCTTGAGTTTGATTTATATATATTTCTGTTGTTGGGTTTGTAGTTTTGGTTTGGCTTTGTTTGGTTTGTTTTTTTATTCTTCTTCTCATTTTTTATTCCTCAATACAAAGCAGTTTCTTTCTCAGCTGACTTTTTTAAAACTACCATTAAAAAAAAAAAAAAAAAAAAAACCCGCCCCCAAAATAACACACAAAAAACCCAAACAAAATCAAACCAAACAAGACCAAATCCAACCAAAACANAACCAAATCAAACCAAACCAGACCAAATCAAACCAAATCAAACCATACCCAATCAAACCAAACCTGACCAGACCAAATCAAACCAACCCAAACCAGACCAGACCAAATCAAATCAAACCAAACCGAATCAAATCAAACCAAACCAGACCAGACCAATGCAGATCAGACCAAACCAGACCAGACCAAACCAGACCAGACAAAAGCAAACCAGACCAAAACCAAATCAAACCAAACCAAACCAACAAAAACACCACACAACAACAACAAGGAAAAAACCAAACCCACAGAAGACTCGCTGGAGCAAAAAGAACCATGTAATGTTGTAGAAGTTGCCTTGACAAAAACTTTGACCTGTAATTTCCCTCTGCAAGTACAACCCAGCAAGCAAGGGCTGTGTTCTCAGCCAGCTCAACACAGAGCAGTGTTTCTAGACAATGTGCCATAGGTTCTCTCGGAAACACAAATGGTTGCAATAGCAGCACCCCTTATTTCTGAGCAGCTCCACGTGGCTACAATGTCCGTTCTGAAAAGGGGTATTTGCTTCCAAAACTGGGAGAAGGGAGGCAGCTAAGAGACAGACTTTCTCTCCTGATTCCTGGCAGTCAGCTGAATAAGGCCTGTTCCCAAAACAAAACCACAGGGACAAAATCTGTGGGGTCAATATTTATCTTTTTTTTTAACTCAAACCTCTCTTCAAGCTTCACATTCTGTGAACAGAAGTTTGGGAAAATGAACATTTTGAGAAGGTTTTCTGCAGCCAGAATTTTCACTGTACTCTTAAATCAAGCTTGGGAGCGAGTAACCATTTTCACTTTTTTTTTTTTCCCATGGAAGTTGTGATTTTTGCTCCTTTATCAGATGAAAATCCTCCATCTTCAAGCTGTGCCTTAGAACATGACATAGCAAAGCTGTACGTATAGCCCACAGGATTTCAGCAAGCTTACATTTGCATTTTCCCTCGTTAGACAGCTGGGAAAATTCATTAGCTGAAATTTTGGTCCATTAGCCCCCTGTCCTCTGCACTGAACAAAAAGCAGATGGGATAAAAGGGGTTCACTTTTTCCACACGCTGTATTTACACTCCAGGAATATTTCATGAAGTTCTATGCTGCCTTTGCTCTTAGTTGAGATAGAATTTGTTTAAGTGCAGCTCGTTAATGTGCAATAGCAATTGATTACATATTGCTTTTTTAAAATGCAACTCTAGAGGTGACAAGAACATGGTTATTGGTGGAAAGAGAAAATAAATACCTGCCCTCTTCAGAAATCAGCTGACAGCCCTGGTGAGTTGTTATGGGATTTAATGGCCATTAATTTTCCACTGGAGGAACTCCCAGCAGGGCACACAAAAGACTCGAGAAGAAGTTTCTACAAACACCCTGGGTCCTTCAGCCAAGAGATCCTTTTTCCCTGGGCTGTTTTTAAGCCAAATATGCTAAAAATCACTGGTTTTCTGTATGACATTTCCAAGCCTTGCGGAAACACATCAAAAAAAGCAGGGTACCACTGCATGAAATGCTGTGAGAAGTCCTCAGATTAGAAAAAGAAAATGATCTATTAATGAAAACTATAGGTTGGTGGTGGGTTGGTTTTTTTTTTCAAATATTTTACTTTGGTTTTGTACTTGCTATAAATATCAAGAGGTAAAAATCCAGCTTGTGCCAAGAACCTTAGCAAAATTAATGTTTTGGTGTGGGTTTTTTTTGCCTTTAAAATAGAACTTCCATCCACCTGTTTGGCATTTATTATAGGATGAAAATACATCTGTATTATGATTTTACTCCTATAAAAAGAGAGTGTGATAAATTACTTCAATTTTATTTACCTATTTATTTAGGAAAACGAAATGCAGGATTAAGCAATAGCTAAGTGGATAAACTGCCTTGTATTTCCCAACCGGGGAAAAAAACCATTCCCTTAATTTAAAACTCAGGTTTGTGTTTTTAAAATGCTCCTTTTGAGGATTTTTGAATCAAATACTTGGGATCCACAACCCTGAGCTTCAGATAAAGGACAGATTAGAAATACATGCAAAACTGGCTGGCACAGGGTGGGATTCAGCTCTTGTTTGGATGTCAAACTGATGCATAGATACACCTATGTCTATATACTTACTTACAGACACCTGTACCTATGTATACAAGTGGACTATGTGCCTGCACTCCCACTGCTCTCAACAGAAACTTGGTCACAATAATTATCAGAGCACAAAAGACCAGCCATTACAGGCAGGGTTAAAACTGGGCTTGTCTAAATTGAGGTATCCAGCATCTTGGAGATGCCTCAGGATATCCCCCTGGCCATTAACTGCTGCTCTCAGAGCAGCATCTCAGGCACTTGCCAGGTCTCATCCAGAGCTCCGTACAAGGGACTCAAATACCCGAGGGCAGTTAATGCAGCACTACCCAACTCCATCTCCCACTTCAGGCTTCCTTCAGGCCAAGGGGAACTGATCTCCAAGTCCTCTGTACTGAGGAGGTATCCTGATCGTAATCTTCCAGATGCTGGGCACAATTCTGCTCTCATCATTTACACCATCATTTGCCATCTGAAAGGAAAATCCCATTCTTATTATGTTCTTCAGAGTAAGAAAGCTCCTGTATTCAATCAACAGCTTTTACCAAGGTACTTGCTGTTGACTGCCAAGCTTAATCATAACTACATTCCTAAAATCAAGGCATACCCTACTATCCTGTACTCTCTCACCTTTTCCAGAAGACCCCCAAAAGTAGAGTAAAATAGTCCCAATTTCAGATATGGAAAGGCAGAAGAGCAAAGCAGTTTGCCCAGCATCAGCTACATCACCACTATCCCCTGGTGCTACCAGTTCAGCAGCGGAACCCAGAGCAGATCCCCCTCCATCCTCACTCCTGGAACCAGCAGCAGCCAGAACAGCCATCAAGGCAACTCGCCGAAACAATTAATTAAGCTTCACTTCAACAAAACCAAGGTGTGGATCTGTCCCAACACTTCCAGATTTGTGTTATTTTATTTTTTGCTCTTATCTCCAAATGCAAACTCCTTGGTGGCTTCAAGATGCAGCTCATCCTTGAGCAGCAGCTGTACATGAAGTGCTGTAAACCACTGGAAACTAAATGGTATTTAATCAACATTATGAGTTTTGTTCAGGTGGACGTGCTGGGTTGATGAGGAAGGTATTTTACATGATGAAAGTAATTTAAATTCACCTCTGAATAAGAGTATTTTGGCAGGGCTCCCATTCACGGTGTGAAATTAAAAGATTACTGTTTTGAAAGTACACAAGCTAGTGTGGTATGCAACTCGTCTGCTGCAGATAAAGCTGATTGTAAGGAAATGGGTGCTTAAACTTCCAAGTTTATTTGCTCTACTCCAGACCTTCCTAATGCCCATTGAGTGGGAGAAAGGCAGGGAGCACTGGTAGGCTCCCAGCTGAGACATTTCCTAGGCACTGAAAAGTTGTTACCTGCTGCCCATGCTTCCAGATTATCTTCATGAAGATAAAACCCCTGTTTCCTCATCTGCTTGAGTGATAGAGACTGCAAGAATGACACCAAGTCCTTCTGCACCTTCAGCAGCAGAAACAGGGTGGGGTTTTTATTTAAAAACTACCCACAGTACTGCAGACAGAGAATATTATTTTCCCTTCCAAGAAGAGGATGGTGAGCACAGAATTTCCATACTCTTAACTGGCTGCAGTGACTTCTAGAAAATTATCCTTTTCTTTTGGGGCTACTTTTTGGTGAACTTACTGTTAAAACCAGCTTGGCCTCTGGCTTCCCCCAGCACCAAGCTCTTTTGGTATTATTTCTTCAGAAACCAGAGTTGTTCTCCCCAACCTCACCTCAGAAGGTTGCACTAAAGGAGAAGGTACCACACACCCCTGAGAAACCAAACTAATGCTGAACATTTGCCCTGTGTTTCACTTCTTAGAGAGGTCCCAAACTGTCTTCCAGATGCCAGGCATAATTCTGTTCTCCTCATTTGCACCAAACACCTCAACTTAGTATCTTAATCTTTGGAAAAATCTGTTAAATGAGTTTCTGAGGAGAATTTCCCTGAATGTAAGGACACAAATCCACTACAACCTTCAGCCCACGGCAAGGCAGGATGCTGAGCATGGCAGCAGCAGTTCCCAGGTACTTTATCTGATTTTCAGATGGCTGCTCTGACCTGTTTGCAAACTGGTATGGTTTCTGCCAACGAAACCACAGTGGATCTTCAGCTGCTTCCTTCAGAGTAGAAGGAGATTTGATTTGTGTAAGGAAAAGCCCATCTTATATTAAATGCAGTCAAATTCCTGGCAACAGCCAAGAGCAAATCTATTTACTTCTCAGATAATTTTTCATGGATTATTTGTTAACAATTAATAAATGGTGAGTCTAAAGGTGGGCTCTAGAAATAAAAGAATATGCTTGTTATTTTCTACCAGCTCAAGTTTTCTATTTAAATTCCTATTAGAAATGAAACAAGAGTTACAGAATGGAATGATCCAACCTTGTCAATGCTATTCTGTAACTAAACAAGGAAAACATATATATATATAGACAGAGAGAGTAGGTCTACAGACCCACCTTGCTCAAAAAGGCAACCTATTGATACCCAGCAGTGTAAAAATGTTAAGGAGCAGGAATGGGGTGGGGGGGGACAAAAAAAAACCCAACCTGCTTATCCTTTTGGGAATGGTAAGCATGCCAGTTTCTAACAACACTGCAGAATGAAAACAGAGACTTTGCTCTTTTTTGTTGTGCACTGATGCCCGATTTTATTTAGTAGAAGCTCTCATGGGTCTGTAAATAATTCATAACGCAGTGCCTGTTGTTTAGCTCAAGGAGGGAGCTTGAAGACTGTTAATCAAACCAGAAATGAATTGGTACAGCTGTAAATCTGCAAGACCCCTCCCCGATGAGCTCATCCTCTAGCAGTGCAAATTAGAATGACATCATGCTCGCAAAACCGCAGGCACACGCTCACACTCACTCCCTGTCTCCTCCTCCTCCCCACGCAGCACTTCTGCTACTTTTCTGCCACAAAAGACCATTCAATACCTAGGAAGAAGGAAGAGGAGCTGGAGGACCCACCACTAAAACTGTGGGGTGGGTCTTTTGGGGCTTTTTGTAGTGTTAGATCTGCCACAGCTCCAGCACAGATAGAAAAGAGACTTCTATTTGGAAAAGGAATAGAACTGCACGTGTATCAGTCCAGCTGAAAAGAAAAATACTGTAAAAACTATTAGAGACTTGCCTTTGAATAAGAGCCACGTGTACTAAGGATTGCTTGATGCTTTTACTTGATTTTCATCAAGGGTGCAACTTCATAACCCTCAGCTGACAAAAGCACTCTCAAAAGCAGGTCTCGGACAGATGTGATCCCGACAGAAAAGGTTTGTATATCCACACTGCTGGGAGCTCTCATTTCCCTGACCCTCTTTCAGGCAGCAACCAGACACTTCAGGTACAGGTACAAAAATAAGGTGAACACTGAGAACTACTAACAGATAACCTCACAGACAAACTAAAGAGTTAATAAAAAGCCCACAGACAGAAATCATGCATGGCAATTAAATGCTCGGAGAACAATTCTGATACTAACCTGCAGAAATCCAAGGTGTTTTCCTAATTGTCCATAGAAAAGGACAGCTGCATCTGTTTACTCTTAGGAATATACTAACCCAGGTCCACAACAAGCTTAGTAACTTCAGCGAGTGCTGTCAGCATTAATATTAACAAGCTCATTTAGGTCTATTTCATACTCTTCAATAATTCAAGTTATTCTTTTACTGGAGAAGTTTATAAAATTCCTGATTGCCGGAGAAAACACAGCTCAGTTGGCTGACACTCTCAGCATACCACTCGACAACACAGAATTGGAAACACCTCTCAGTCTCATAGCATCTACTGGTCAAGTGAACAGCCCACACCAAGATCAGGTTTCTGTCTTTGTGGGGAATAAGGGCATCGTTTAGGAGAATGTAATGGGGAAGAAAGATCATTTAAGGGAAGTTTTAAACCTCAGCACTATGTATTCCTCATAAAACACACCCCAAAAAAATATGCTTTCTACAGTTTGGAAGTTTTACTTTTATTTTTTTTCCCAGTTAGCTTGAAAAAGCCTTTGGAACAAAACAACCTAAGTTGACATATCCAAAGTGGTGGAGTTTTAATGTGCAGTTATCACCTCCTGCCTGTAGTCCCGAATAAAACCAAGGGAGCCGTATCTACGGGTCTCTGAAGGAAATGATTACAGCTTTTTAGATGCCCAGGAAAAAATCAAACAGAAAATGGAGAGAAATCAAACAGAAAATGAGGAGAAATAGAGGCAGGTACAAAACACATAAGATGGGGTGTGAGCTTTTATAGGGAGTCGAAGGTGTTTTGCTTTGGGTTTGGATCAGAGGTTTTCTTCCCTAGTTTTCAACTCAACTTGAGGAGCAACTTTGAATGAGGAACCTCAGATAGGAAGTATAAACGAGGCATAAAAGCTAGAAATAGAAGCTGGCTGTTGGGAGCCAGAAGGAGGAGGAGGATGGGGCTTGCACCAGGAAGCCTTCACTTCTAATGCTGGTACAGCCCCTGCCTTGCTGGGCAGCCACTTCCTCCTGCTGTATCACTTCTCAAACATTTTTAAAGCAGTTTTGCTTACTACTCTTTGTTATTTTAGAACATCTTAGTGTCTGTACAGCAACAAATCGTAAAACTGCTGCACTGAGCATTCTTATTTTTATGGTCGGCACAGTTCCTATGCTGCTGGAGTGGACCTGACAAACTTTGAAGGGATCACCATTTGAGTAACTCTCTTTAGGGATAAACTGTCATCTCCCCATGCACACACGAGGTTTGGTTATAAAGCTGAAAGCATCTTCTCTTCTAAATTCCACAGCACACTACCAAGATGTGCTGCAGTGTGGGAGCAGGCAGCAGTGCACACCCAGGGACGAGGCAAAGCACGTGAGAAACCAGCTGTACCCAAGGGGGTTAGCAAAGCAGTCAGCCTCAGAGGGATTCATTGTAGGGTGCCACGTCTTTCAGCTGGATAATGCACCTCAAAATACTCCGTAGGAAATGGTCCCCTGCTTTTAACAGAGGGTCATCTGTTCGGGTCTAACTGCCACCCAATTCTCACACCAAACTAGTGAAGTATCCTTGGGAGGAGAAGGGAAAAAATAGAAATGATGCCTGAAAATCATCTAAACCACAGGCTTTTTGCATTTATCTTCACAAGGCTCTACAGATAGGCATATGGATCATATATATAGACTACATATACATCTGTGCTTACACTATCAGCACTGCTCTTTTGCAACCTGCAGTTTGTCAACCCCTTGCTAGCCATCACTATTCACACGAGCAGTGATCAAGTTCCAAAGCCACACGGATGGACGGCTGCTGATCTCTCCCCCACTTCCTTCAGAACATAAAACACAGCCTCTGCTTTGTACCTGTTGTAAACAAACCATGTTGTAAGAAAGAGACAATTCAGCTGAGATTGCAGAGCTAGCAGTGGCGATAAGCCGACTGTTTTTAGAAGTGAACTTCTCTGAGCTAGTTCTAGGGCCATCCTTCAATGGATAAAAGTGGCATTTCTGGGCTCCCAGCCACGCATGAGCTACAGCAGACTGGGTCAGGTCCAACACTGAGCCCAAACAATGCATTAATGTGGAAAATATTACGCTCCTTTGCCCAGACAACAAATGTTGGATTCAGTTTTCAGAAGCTATTACTTCTACTACCACGTGAAAATGCCAGCAGCCTCACCCAGTTATCCTGCTCACTAACCTCACAGAGGTACTCAACTTGACCAGCTTCCCTCCTATCTTCTCCACTACTATTTTACCTTTTATGTTAAAATTGGAAAATAGAGGCAGCAAAAATAATAAAGCTACAGAGAATGCTGAGACTTAAAGGGCACGGTCCACAAATTCCTTCTGAGCCACACAGAAGCCACAGGTATTTTTGGTTCCTGCTTGTGATGTGCTCAAGAGTTTCTGCCACCATGCATCTCTGCTGACCAGTCCCCATCCCACCCCCAGCCTGACCTCCCAGTTCCACGGAGGGTGCCTCAACCCCTTGCCCTCAGCCAAAGGCTGCAGCCTGAACGCCTGTGCCACCATGAAGTGGGACATTCACCCACGGGAGTCAACTTTCAACTTTATTCATGCAACCTGTATATAAATAGTGACTGAGAGATATACAGCAATACATCAAATAGTGATTGAGATATGTATCTCAGCAGGAGAAATAATTAAACCCTGGAACTGACCACCCTTCTGAATGATGACCCATCAGGAGGTACCAGCTTAAGAAGAGATTAGACAAACAGGTATCAAAGGGGCTATGTACAACCAGCCCCACTCAACGGAGGAGCTGTATGACCTGTGGAGGACCTTCCTCCTGCATTTCTGCTGTTCCAACATCAAAATATACCCCTGTCTATCCTATCTTCTAAACACATCTCTGAGGAAACTCTTTAAGCTACCAGTACAATAACTGAGCAATGATTTGGCATAGATGGTGATAGAGGGAATCTGGCAAAACACCAGAAATAAAACATGCAGTCATGCATCTCCTAATAGAGAGAGTTTGGGAATGTATTCAACATATTTTTTAAACAGAACATGGTATGAGTTTAAGGTTGTTAAAATCTGTTCAAATATTTTCCATTAAAACAACAGCAATTCTCTTGATCAACATGGCAAGGCATTGAGCTAATGACAGCACATCCAGTTTTCCCATCAAGATAGTAACTTTAGCATAAAATAAGAACTTACTTACTTTATTTAATACGTACACTGATGATCTGCAGAGGTCCCTTCCAACCCCTAACATTCTGTGAAATTCTAACCAACTCCAGGGTAGCTTTCTGCAACATCTTTTATAAACCCCACAACTTTTCTGTGCACTTTGGACAGTGCAGATGATGGGCAGAGCCTGTTTTCACTGAACTCAGGGAAGACAAGGTAGCAGAGCCAAGGTGCTTTGTCAGAGCTACGCTAGTTGCAAGGGCAGCCCATTGCATGTGCAGCTCATTCCAGCTCCAGTTGTTGTCCTCTAGAGGTAGCTGCACTGCTGAGTAATGAACAAAGCTCTCTATGAACCTACAAAGGGCTTGGTTTTGTATGCAGGGAGGAAGGAAGGTGCCCTCAACTCCATAAAATGTAATCTCCCTAGCAGGCAGCCACTCATGTTTGTGCAGAGATGGCAGAACGGGGTCACCACACTGCTGTGGAAGGGCTCCTGTCATGGTCGAGGGGTAACTGCTCTCATGCTGGGCTCAAGTCTGGTGTAAAGAGAAAACAACTCATTAGGCTTAGTAAGATATACTTACAAAACAGGTTGAGGAACAGAGGAAATCAGCCATTTGTTCCCAGTAGTTGTTCTCCATGCTTTTTGTTCTCTACTTTCACTTGGCTCATGGGCTTTTGGTTTGGGGTTTGTTGGCTGCTTGGGTTTGGTTGGGTTTTTTTAGGGTTCTTTTCTTGTTCTATTTGTTTTGGTGGTTGTATTTTTTTTTTAAACTAGACAGACAAGTTTCTTCAAAGTCTAGAAATCAGGAACAATTTGTCCATCACTGCTTATATAAAGAAAATAATGTGCATTTCGTTTGTGGCCTCACCACAGGAGTTACTCAGCAAATTTTAGTTGTCCTGGTGGTGATTCCGTGCTGTACAGAAACATATCCTAGCGTGTGCACCTATCTGCCTGTGCAGGAAAGTTTTACTTTTGGCTAGACTGCAGAAAGGAGAAGACTTACCACCAAGCCAAGCAGATGGTGAACTTCAGTCTGTANACAGGAGTTACTCAGCAAATTTTAGTTGTCCTGGTGGTGATTCCGTGCTGTACAGGAACTGGATATAATCAGCTTCTATAGCAAGGGTTGATAACTTCACAAAACTAGTGATGAAAAAATAGCAAATGGGTTCATGTACTGTTAGCCACATTCACTTTCTCCTTCCCTCCACGAGGAGCCGTCCTTCCCAACAGGGTAGGGCAGGCAAAGGTTACCTGGATGTTTTCCAGGCACACAAATACACTCAGCACATAGAATGGGGGCTTTGAACCATCTCATTAGAATCCTAGAATGTCAGGGGTTGGAAGGGACCTCTGGACAACATCAAGTTCAACCCTGTTGCCAGAGCAGGATCACCCAGGGCAGCCCACACAGGTACAGAGCCAGGTGGGGCTGGAAAGTCTCCAGAGCAGGNGATGGACAACATCAAGTCCACCCCCCCTGCCAGAGCAGGATCACCCAGGGCAGCCCACACAGGAACAGATCCAGGTGGGGCTGTAAAGTCTCCAGAGCAGGAGACTCCACAACTTCTCTGGTTCCTTAACTCAGCACGATCCAATTTATCCTAAACACTATTTACAAAATACATCATAGAAGCATGAGAGAACAATGACTTCAGAGGATCTGGAAGCCTATCTTTCAGAGAGGAAGAAAAACATGTTCCTCATCAGAACTGAAGGGAAGGGTTTAGAAGCCCAACCGTGAAAAATGTATTGGAAAGAAGGTGAGGTTTGGAGCATCACTGGGGTTTTTCAGGGATGGCTTGAGTAGAGGAATATCCACAGAAGGAATAGCTCAGGAAGAATGGGTGGGAGGAAGAGAATAGGCAGCAGTAGAAGTGGGTGGGAGGCTGTATAGCTCAGTGAGTCAACAGATGTTAAAAAGCAGGAGAGCAGTCTAGGCCAGATGCTTTGGAAGTTCCCGTGACACCAAGGGATGCATTTAGCTCACACATTCAGAACAGGAGGTAAGAAAAGCAGAAATACACAGAATAGCTTAATATTTGCCCCTCAATGCCAGGATGGACAGAATGACAGGTTGGTTTCAGTTTTGCAGTCCAACTCAAGATGCTATCTCTGTGTTCCCTGTTTCTGACATAGCCAATAGCAGGTGAGCAAGCCAAGCTTCCAGGACCACAGAGAGGCAAATAACAAGAGAGCCAAGAGATGACACTGAAGGACTGCGATGAGGGGAGCTGCTTTACAAGGGTTGTATTTTACCAGGCACACAGAGTGAAAACTGTGTGGGAAGCTGGGTCTGCTCTGTTGTAGCCGAGCAGTCCCACAGCAGGGGATTTCACAGCATCTTCTGCTGTGGTTGCTCAGGTTCCAACCATGACACTGAGGAGCAGCAGTTGCTTAGAACTTGATCCTTGTCCTGCAGTGCTGGGCAGCACTGGTAGGTGGGAGATCTACTGACCCCTCACTGTTTCTTTCACAGCAACTACACAAATCCAACTCTCCACCACAGACAGGCTGCCTCTCCAACTCCTCTGCCATAATAATGACAGGCAAACTCAATACCAGGAGCAGTTGGATGTCTGCACAGCAGGTGGCCAAGAAAACCCACAAAACCCAACCCAACCAACCAAACACAAAAAAAAACCCAACAAAACTACCACCACCACCAAGCAAAACAAAGCTAACTATGAACATTTGCTTCACAGTGCAATCCAAAGCTTCTCTAGGTGACATGCTTTAAAGGGCTTTCAGCATCGATTAGTTTTTTGCTATTGCTGTTACTCCTGTGATTTAAAGTACTCTAGCTAAGTACCAGAAGACGACACACTAGTTTTAGGAAGGTGAAACACCAGCAAGATGTTCCTGAGGAAATTAGAGATGAACACACAAGTACCTCAGACAGACACGTGCTTATCCTCTGATTGTACACGCGTGTGTTTACATACACGTAGAAATGATAATGAACAGCTACTCTGCACTCACTGTGAGAACTTACACATCTCTGCTCCTGGAGTTAAGGGCTTAGTGAACCCTAAAAAAACAACCACCATTACGGTAAAAAAACTAAGCAACACTGATGAGCAAGAGACAGCACCAGTGTGCCCCATCCCAGCAGCCCCAGTATGGTCCAGCTGGAGAGAATGGGGGGGTGGAAAGGGAAAGGAGGAAGAAAAAAGGGAAAGGAGGAAGAAAAAAGGGAAAGGAGGAAGAAAAAAGGGAAAGGGAAAAAGGCAAAATCCTTTAATCCAAAAGGCCATTAACAAAACAACAACAACTTCAGGATGCAGATCTCAGGAGTTAACTATCCAGGAGAAAAGCAGCCAAAACACTCTTTTCCAAACCCTCAGGACAGACGCAGCAGGAAGCAGCATCAAACCTTTTTTCACAGACACTTTTCATTAGAAATAAGTACCAAAATAAGCCCAGGACATCCTTCTTGTCATCTTTTCCCTCACCTCAGGGTGCTTCCCGCTCCATGTTGTACGTGGCACTCTGTGGCGTGTATGGGAAGGTCCTAAATGCCTTCTCCTGAACTTTATATCCCTGACTCAGCTTCAAGGGAGCAACCAATCAGAAGTTCCAAGGGAAAACAAAAGATCACTCAAATTGAGGTAAAGAGGAGAAGCAGCCAGACACAGCAACAAGCTTAAGTTTAGAAGTATAGCATGGGATGAAGAATGTCCTTCGTATACAAGATTAAGTAGAGGAATAGGAAGTATTTTAACAGGGGTTTTCCTGGGGCAGGAGTTCCCTAACACAGGCTTCACTCCATTATGAAGCTGACCATAATGATGGCACCTCTGCTGCTGGTAGAAGTATCACCCCCTGTTCCTCCTCAAAGAAACGGCCAAAACACAAAGTTTTGGGTAACAAACCAAATCAAACCAGGAGCAACAACAGTATTACAATATAAGAATAACTTATTAAAAGCATAGCTTGGCTACTGACTCCACTGTCCACCTGGCATCCTGCTATTCCCACCCAGCTCCACATGTCAGCGCAGCCGTGGCCGCAATGAGGGATGCCAGTGCTGGTGCTGCAGCTGTCCTCTTTCTGTGGGACAACACAGCTCAGGTGTCCAGCCACCTGTGGGCTTCTGGGATGGTCCTGGAGAGAAGGAAGGACAACTCCCAGATAGCTAGTATTAAGTATTGTGTATAATGAAAGGGAAGAAGCACCCTGCTGCTGTACTCTGGCAATGTTATTCTGTATGTTATTCTATACTTTCCCCCTCTGTTCCCCAAGGAGGCTATTTTGAAGCTGTGGTTATCAAACCAAGCATTTCACATGCACACCTGTTAAAAGGATGTGTTTTATGCCAGAAAGAGAACGAGTTTACATTTCTAAATGCTCATTCCATACAACATACATTTGCTTGTTAAATATTTTTAGCAAAGCATCTCATTTCATCTTTTACTCTGCGGATGGAAGAGCGAGGTACTTTGGGGTGCACCTTCTCTGCTGGGACCACCAATAGCAGAGGCTCATACTTCACAAACAGCTTCCCCAGGGCTACTGAAGATGCTGCTACCTCTGCTCTGTACACTGAGGACCAAGCACAGACAGCTTGAGGTCTCTTGTCAGACACAGTGTCAGGTCACCTGCAGGAGCTCCCGTGCCAGAATCTGAAATACAGACCCATGGAAAACAGCAGAACTCTTTACCTAGTGAGCTACACCAGCATCCTCAAAGAACAAAAACTATTCTTATTGTTGGCTGGAGAAAACTGCAAACTAGCTGTTCAGTGTGTATTAAAAACAAGGGACCACCGCAGGGTTAACTCTTACAAGCATCCAAAAAGCAGCCATTCATATTTTATTAGATGTGACTGGCAACTTATGATCAGGGAGTAAAAAGGGAAGAGCTGGACCTTCTATTGAACCACGTAGATCACTGAAACCATAAGAAGATGTGATTCTGCTTCAGAAAAAACCATCTTGTTAGAGAAAGTCTGCAGTGCCCAGCAACAGGACAAGGAACAATGGGTATAAACGTGAGCATAGAGGGTTCCATCTCAACATGAGGAGAAACTTCTTTACTGTGAGATTGACAGAGCCTGGAACAGGCTGCCCAGAGAGGCTGTGGAGTCTCCTGCTCTGGAGACTTTCCAACCCCACCTGGCTCTGTTCCTGCGTGGGCTGCCCTGGGTGACCCTGCTCTGGCAGGGGGGTTGGACTCGATCTCCAGAGGTCCCTTCCAACCCCTGCCATTCTATGAAATCCAATTTACATACATATCCTAACCTAGACACTGCTATTTCCAAGGGATAAAGTGCTCCATCCTTTGGCAATGTTCCTGTTGTCACTAAAACTGAAGCAGTAATAGGCAAAACAGATGCCTTATGCACATAAACCAGCGTATCACAGGTATAAGAAAAACTTCTTGAACTGAAGAAAAGGCACCTTAAATACAGCTTTTAATAGAATCACAGAATGCCAGGGGTTAGACGGGACCTCGAGTCCAACCCCATCTCTATTTGTCATCTATACAAACCAACTACAAACTTTCTTGATTACATTAAAATAAAAAAAAAAGTAAAGGGTTAGATGAGTATCATTGTAGTGTAGTTGTCTTAGGGACAAAAACAAGACAGTGAAAGACAGAAACTGTAAAAAACTCTTTTGCCAATAACAATCAGCAATACAACTTCTCTCCGAAAGGCAGGCTTCACATCTTTGCTGACCTCAGCAATTCTATCTTGAATACCACTGGATCAACTTGAATGTTTAATTTTTATAGGATTTAAATAAATGGAGACCTATGAACCTAGCCACGATGTTCATAACCTATGTAACCATATAGATGGTAGCCTGGTCTTGCACATTTCACAGATAGACAAGTTACAAACCAAGCCCCCGTTGACTTATTTCTTTTTTTTCTCAGCACAGATGGCATTTCAAGAGGAATTTATTTATTTATTTGATGCCACAGCTCACACAAACCACAAAGAAATTACTCTTATTGAATATTGCCTGCTGTTGAAGAGTGTTTTGAAATGACACTCCATTTTTTTAGGGGAACTGAAGAGCTGGGAACAAGCCGTGCATTCACAGCAGTGGCCAACAGCGAGGGCAGCAGTGCCAACTGAATGCAGCTCAAGAGCCAGTGCCTCATGGGCACTGCAGATTGGGGACACATTTTTCCTCTGCACCACTGAAGAGGAATCCATTGAAATCTGCTTGGAAATGAGATCGCTGTCCATTGGCCACTTCCACCACACAAATAAAATTAGCCTTCTGCCCTGGCTACCACTGGAAGAAGATTTTAAAGTGAAGTAGTTCTGCTTCTTTAGATGAAGTAGTTAAACTTCTTTAGATGATAAACTTCTTTTGATGAGCATAAATCTTCCCCAGCAGTGCTTTAAATAAGGGATTTTCTAGAGAAATGAGAAACTTACTTGTGTGTCTATATAAACATATGTGTGTGTATATATATAGGTCTTGTATGCCAATATAGAGAGACCTGCATGTCTCTATATACCTATGGATGTGTACACAAGCACGAGCAAAATCTTCTTTTGAAAAATCACAGTTATCTAAAATAATACAGACTCCAACATCAGGGAGTAAGACAATTTAGCATTCCTGCATTTAACTGCACAATCAAATGTTCAGGCTTTTCTTTCTCAGTGGAAGCTCATTCCCTGGCTTCAGTAGCCAACAAATAGATGACACCCTCTGAAGTTAGCCCATGGATGCACTCGGCCAAAATGGTCAGTTACAGGACAGGAGCTTCCCCAAGCCACGGGGAAGAGAAATCCCAGAGACGTTTCATTTACTTTGTGTCAATTATTTCACATATTAACCATTAAATTATGAACTAATCGGTGGATAAAGTATAGGTACAAGAATAAAAACTAATTTCACAGTAATTGAGCAACAAGAAAGAGAGGACAGCAAAATCCAACACAGTATTGTCACAGCAAATGTCACTGCTTAATAGACGTGAACAGGAAGAGCACAAGAACTAGGTGGTTCTATTCCACAGTAGCTATTTTCACACTGTAGGAAGTGTTTAAGCAGCTGAGGTTTAGCTTTGGCTCATCCTTTAAGAGCACAAACTTCACGTAGAAAAAGGCAGTTAGAAAGTCTGTATTTCTTTCCTTTTTTTCAGAGAAGAGAGGATACAGGAGGACTGAGGAAAAGGAAGAAGATGTGGCGAGGGGATAATACAAAGTTCACAGTTTTTTGAGGTCATATATCAAAAGATTAACAAAAGTAAAACTATTCAAACACTGCAACTCATCAGAGGGGTAGGAGTGATGCCTGACTTGTTCTTTTGCTAATTCTCCTAACCTTTCAGATGTTTCCAGTTACTCCTTCCAGGGACACCAAAACTTCTAACAGAGAAGTTTTGAAGGTTTTCCAGCTACAGGTGGTCAAAAACACTTCTCTTTAAAAGCACCTTTAGCCTCACCACTATTTCCAGACATTCATTTTCATATTTTACTCAAAAAACAAAGGAAATTTCATCCCTTGCTCTCCATCTTCCACCCTTCTCCGAGAGGCAGCAGCTGTTCCCTGCACGCTTAACCTGCACTGGGTCCCTACATCACAACTCACCCCTCACACCCACTGTCTCAGCAGCCCAGGCTTTTGTAATCTCATTGACTTGCTTCTGGAGCAAGTGTGCATTATGGTGAGTAACTGATGAAAATACAAACCAGCAAAAAGTCCCTGCTATCTTCCACGCCGCTGCCTACCGGGGCCATCATCTTTGATTCCATCTGACCTCGACAGACGTAGCTGCCCAAAACACTGACAGATCTGTGCTTGCTTCTGCCCACAGGACAAGGAGATTAGTTCCTCGGTGACACCACTCTCTTTGTAGAAAATGACCCTTCAGTCCTGAGATGCCAGGGAACTGGGCTACGTTAGATTGCTCGTGTTTGAACTGGAGGTCAATCTGAAGCATATTCTCCTCTGTTGTGCAGATAACATCTCAATCCTCAGATATAACTCAGTTTAAGTTGACTGCTCAGACCCCTTTCTCCAAGAGACCACTCCTTCATGCACCAAAACTACCAATAAATTTAAACTTTTAAGGGAAATTAGGGAATTCAGATTTCCTTATTATATTAAATAATCCATCTACTCAAGCTGAACAGTTTCATTTATGCTCATCTGAGTTTCAGAAGCAGGAAAGGTATTCAACTCAAAATTTTGTTCAAAATTACCAAATGAAAAAATCTGAAAAGGGAAAGACTTAATGCCATTAACCTCTCAGTTCATTTTTGTATTCCAAAACATGAAAATCCCTAAGAGAAAAAATCGCAATTTCCAATTTTAACCCAAAAGACACTTCCAGTATAGGATGTAAAATACAGAGACAGGTCTACAGTAATTCTGCAAGATTTCTGCCAGGAGAAAACATAAACAATGAACCTGAAAGTTTTATTTCATTTCAATATTAAAATTCTCTTGGCTAGAACATAACTGCTGGGCTCCAGCACTTGCCTGGAGCGTGGAAGGGGGGAGTTCACGTTCTTCCATTGTTGTATCAATGAGACCTACTCCTTCTTTCCACAATTCACTAACAAGCAATATTCTGACGTGCCCGTGATTTCCATCAGTTTCCCACTTTCCTGCACATACACAGGAGACAGTCACCAGCCTGGCCCTGCTCTACAGTTCCATCTGCTGTTGCTTCAGTGCACCCGAGCATCCATCGCCCAAACCACTCAGTTAAGCTACTTCCACCTGCCTAAAATTTCAGCATCTATAAGCAGTGACAAAAGCCCTGCAGATGACCACCTAACTATTATGTTTCCTGAACTCCTCGTTACTCTGGCTACAGTGCCTTGCAAAGATTTTCGCTCCTATCAACTGAGATGCTTAAAACCAGGTCAGATGGGACAGGCTTTGTTTCATTCTGTGGTCAAAGGGAAGCACACTTACCCCAGTTACCAGCTCTTTTGCAGACACTTCTTCAGAGCTCTTACACAGATACTCAAATGCCCTTGTTAATAAGGGTTCTGCAAAATGATAAACTTCAGTCTCAAAATCCCCTACCTGTTGTGCTGGGATTCGTGGGATAAAGCAAAATGTAGCATTACTCTTTACCTAAAGAGTAACCTAAAATACTAATCAAGCTTCATTTCCACAGCATTTTTCTCCTTTGAAAGGATAGATGACTCCCTTTTTGTCAAGAGTTGCAGTAAGAACTGAAGATCATCTCCTGATTTCACCCACACTTCTGTCAACATCATCTGGTTCCTTCTACATGACCTTTCATGACAAATAAACTGTGAAAGCAATCAAAGCTGCAAGGTGGATGGATATTCTCATCAGAGGAGAGGACAACTGACCCAACAAGTCCTGCCAGGAGAAGACCAGAGAAGGAATTCACCTCTGGGGAACACAGAACTCCATCAGTGCAGTCCTAGACCAAAGACTGGAAGGGCCTCATAAAGAGGCAGGAGAACATCAAACGCCTGGACTCTCACTTCTCAGAGAATATAACTCAAGAGATCAAACAGTGCTGAAGAGGAAGGGAGGCCAGACATTCCCTTCATTACAAGTATTTAGTAGATCTCCAAACAGATTTTAGCAGTCCTCCCATCCTGTGGGGACAAATGGCTCAATAAATCACCTCATCTTAAAAGGGAAATTTAAATATTCCCTCAAAACTGCAGCAAGAGTGACCAAGATGTTTGTAATACTGACAAGTTTAGATTCCAGGTTTGTTTTCTACTTCATTCCTTAAATGCAGCAGCTCAACCTGCATGTCTGAAAACAACTCACTACAATCATTTATCCATTGACAGCAAAACACAGGAATGATGAATTTTAGAAGACACCTTTGAACTTGACTCCTTCTTCAGGTGGATTATCTACATGAAGCCACACAAAAAGAAACCACTTATATTCTGTACCTTGACTACCTGAACTGTAAACCAGAAATGTTAACACATGGTTCCAGCAGGAGGCTGGATGAGGTGAATTCCTGAGGTCCCCACTAACCTGAATTTTCTGATGATTCTCTTTGCTTTGAGACACATACAGCATGAAAGAGAAGAGCACTCAGCTGCTGGTGGAAACCTCAAATAAGCACCCTAAGATTTTCAAGCTTCTAATGCATAACTTTTCATACACATATGTGTGGGAGCTAAAAATCCTGTAAAAATGCCTGTGACCAGTCAGAAGGTGTTTCACTGAATATTACATGCAAATGAATGTATCAGCCAGGTTAAGAAAAAAAATCTTTGCAGATTGATGCCAACGTGAAACCACAAACAGGCAAAAAAAAAACCAAGCGAACAAAAAAACAAAGAGAAAACAACAAAAATTAAAGAAAAATCCCTTATCTTGCAACACAGAATACCCAGTTTGTTGTCAGTTTTTCACCACTGCTACATGTGAGTCTGCTTAGTACTACTGGATAGCTTTCTTTTCCACTCAAGTTCAGCATCTCCTAGAGGAGTCATTTCCTTTCTCTCTCAAAGCAAGGAAGTCCTTCCCCAAGGTTCAAGGTTCTAGACTCTGTATTTTCAAGCCCCTTCTCATTAAATCACTAATCAGCATCACATTCTCATTTTCTCCATCTCTTCCTATTATTCCACTGGAATATCAGGAAGGAAAAAAACGCCAGGTAAATAAACCTTGATTTTTTTGCTGTGCTATATGTCAAGTCTCAGATTAAAGAACAGCTATTTTTCTCAAAATAATTCCCTATAAATTATATATAATTATAAAGTATAAGTGCCCAGATGAGAATGCTGAAGCCAGAAACATTCATATGCACTCACAGCAGACCCTCAAGGAATAACAAATTAAAAAGCAATACCAAAAATCCCCATTTCTCCATTTTCTACAAATTCAGTATCCCTGCCCTGCCCTTTCCTCACTACTTTTTCCTATTAATTAATTTCAGAGACCACACAATGACCCAGCTGTATACCTAGAAAGGGATAGAACAGAGCATAAGATTCTACATCCTCACTACGCAGCGTAAATCACTGCACACTCCCAGAAAGTGGCTGCAGGTATGACAGGAAAAAAAATATTAATTGCAAGCAGGTAAAATGGCTCTGGGTCTAATTTAGAAGATTACTTCTCAGGGTGAAGCTGGGTCAGTAACCTCTTCCTATTAAGACTTCTTCTGGGAGTACCTCAGTTGCAGCACGTTAGAAAAATGAAACCCCTGCAAAAGCAACACTAAGTCCTACACTTGATGGTCTCAGCTTCTGCTACTTGTGTTTTCACTCTTTCCTCTCTCAAGTAGTGGAGTTCTGATTCTGTCTTATCTGTTCATTGGACTGCTTGCCAAATTTGCCTCTAATGTCCCATTTGAGAAACAGAAACAAAATAGGAAAGTAAAAAAAAAAGAAAAAAGGGGGAAAAAAGAGGGAGAGATAAAAAAAAGGGAAAGAAAAAGAGATAAAAAAGAAGGGGAAAGAAGAGAAAGAAAAAAATGAAGAGAGGAGAAGAAGGAGAGAGGGAGGAGAAGAAGGAGAGAGGGAGGAGAAGAAGGAGAAAGGGAGGAGAAGAAGGAGAAAGGGAGGAGAGAGGAGAAGGAGAGAGAAAAGAAAAAACGAGGAAAAAAGGAGAAAAAGAGAAATAAGTGGAAAAGAAGAGAAAAAAAGGAAGAGGAGGAAGAAAAAAGAGGGGAAAAAAGAAAAAAGGCTTAAACCACAAGCAATCCAACTTTCCCTACCTTGCTGGAGGCACATCAATATTTGAAGAAACAACCTTGCGCTTCTGTTCCAGAAGACAAACAGAACGAGTGTTTTCCTTCTCATACTCATGAGCTCTGTTTGGTTTTTTGGTCTCTGCTGTTTTCAAATCTTCCTCCTTTGTGGTGAACAGGAGAAACTGTTGGTCTGGCAGTTTTTGACTGATGTCACTTTTTACATCCTCCTGTTGAAATGCGGGGAAGGTCATTTCACGCTTGCTGCTGGCTGCCTGTAAAATTAAAAGCAATTATTAAATTTTTGTCTAATTCTTCTACAATGTAGGCGGGGGGAGGAAGAGAAAACACCAATACCCACAAGGCATTGACTTCTAATTAGTTCTTTGAATCTGAGAATACCATCTCTTTGCCCTTCACAAATTCTGAAGCTCTCATTAAATTTCTTCACAGTGGTGAAGTCTATCCAGGAAAACAAAACGATTCATGCCCATATGATACAGGAATCAGTTACATCTTAATGCTGAATCCAAAAGGTGTTTCAATTGCAGGATGTACACAGTGGATCCAACATACACGTAACGTATACGCATCTGTGCCGAGTAACTATGCAGCAACTATGCAAAAAGAAAGCCCAGCTGCCCTCCTCCTGAAACTAGAATCATAGAATTCTATGATTCTATGATCCCAGCTGCCCCCCTCCTGAAATTCGAGGAAAAAAAGGCAGAATTTCTCCAGATAAAAGGCAAACAAGAAATTTAAGTGCTTCAGACAGCCACTTGTCGGGTTCTTTAACAGCTGTATTTGGAAAGAGGGTTTCTTGATGAGCATAAAAGTATTGTGCTGGGATCCACTCAGCTGCCAGAAGGCAAAGGGGAGCAAGTGATGCTGGCAGGATCTCTGCAAGGAGCTTTGCCATCTCCACCACCAACGGCCAGTGGTGAGGAGCCTGGACACGCACAGAAGCAGCATCTCTTTGGCTGACAGTGCTTCCCAGATCTCCAGGCCTGGATCTGCCAAGGATCTCTTCATTTTCCTCTGAAACACCATTCCTTAGCCAGCTAGGTCTCCTCAGCTTCATGGGGGCTGACCCATCTCACGTGTTCTCACGAGCCTCTTGGCCTCTGTACATGGGCAGAGCTTCTCCAGCCCCTCAGCTTCTAGCTCCTCACATCCCTGCAAGCATGTGCAGAACAGACCAAACCTAGAGAGACATCTGCTAATATTTACTTCTAGGTATCCATGCTTTTAATATCAGGACTTTCAACTGCTAAACAGCAACCCAAACAGCCAAGCAAAATACACCCCACCAAAACAGCTGCTTGTCCTGCCTTGAGCAGAGGTACTTCCACACCACGCATAACCACCCTGGAGAAATCCAAAAGCCTTCTAGGACTTGCAACCTGGATTTTCAGATACTTGTAAATCACTGCTGGTCTTTAGAGTGGAGGAACCCAGGATGTGTCACCCTCAGATACTAACAGCACCAATAAGCTGAAATTCCTGTGTAAACTCTCCTAGGTTACTCCTCCTCCTTTTCATCATCCAAAAAAATAATAATAATTAATGAGTGTATATGCATATCTATTTACATAGAGAAATAAATAAAGATCTATTCCTCTCCCCACAAATCTCCCTGTTTATAGCTTTCCAACCTTGGCAGGAATAAAAATGTTGCAAACTATTTTTGTTCACAGGAAAGACAATCTTGCCAAGATAATTTTGGTTTGTTCTGTAAAGCACATGGCATCACTGACACAGAAATACTTAGGACTGATGACTTAGTTGTCTCATTCTCGTGTTTCCATGGAAGGGCTTTCAGTAGTTGCTTCAAGAACAAAACTGGAATTGTAACTTTATGAATGTAAAAAGGAGGAAGAATCAGTCATTTTACACTTCTTCACACAGAAAGAGGTGACACATCATCAAGAAAATCCACAGGGAAGACAAAAGAACGGGCATGTCATCACCCAGAACTAGAAGACATATAAACAGCATCAATTTAATTCTGATTTAATGATTTTTTTAACTTAGATTTACCCTTTTCTGAGGGTCTGAGGATCTTAACAAATGCTGAGTTGCCTCCAGTTTTTATCAAAATTTACTTAGAAGTGATGCATCAAAGCAAAAAAAAAAGCCAAGTTCCAATATCCAACCCCTATCAGTCACATAATGCCAAATGAAGGTATGTATAAGAACGAATTCTGCGCCCTCCACTGCACGACCACGTTTTCTCTTTTCCTCCCTCCCAGCATTTCCACCACATCCAGTTCTGAGGATGGTGCCTCAGAAGGCAAAGAGCTGCTACAGCCGCCGGGTGTGGAAAGGTGCTGGTGTGCACCAGGCAGGACCCAGCAGCTTCCTCCTTGGTCTGCACAACCCCTACTGGACAAAGCACCACGAGCGTGGGACAGGGAAGGGCAATGAAGCTGGTGAAGGATCTACAGAAGTCTTAAAAGGAGTGGCCAAGGGAACTGAGCTTGAGAAGCTAAGGGGAGATCTTATTGCTCTCTACAACTCCCTGAAAGGAGGTCATAGTGAGGTGGGGTTCAGTCTGTTCTCCCAAGTAACATGCAATAAGACAAGAGGAAACCTTCCTCAAGTTGTACTGGGGGAGTGAGGGTTAGATTAGAATGGATATTAGGAAAAATGTCTTCACCAAAAAGGTTGAAAAGCCCTGGAACAGGCTGTCCAGGGCAGCGGTGCAGTCCCCATCCCTGGAGGTACTGAAAAGCCATGGAGATGTGGTGCTGAGGGACATGGTTTAGTGGTGCCCTGGCAGTGCTGGGTTACTGGTTGGACTTGATGATCTTGAAGGTCTCTTCCAACCAAACCGATTCTATGATTCTATACCAGAAAATCCATTCACATATATCAAATCTATTCACACCCAGTTCAAACACACTCAAAGAACAACTTTGGTTTCAAGTGTCAATGTGCCATAATTAATATCTAGCCCCGTCCAAGCGTCTGGAAGTGAGGAATGACAAAAACCACAGAAGGAAAGGCTCACGTTGCAGAGCTGTCGACAAGCAGTTCAACTCCTTTGGCTACACGGCCAAAACCAGCAGGAGACCAAAGCCAATGTTTAGACTAACTCTCTTCCTCTCCTTCAGTTTTCAACAGATGTGTGGGAAGATTAATCTCTTTTTAAACTTTCCCTTGAGAGCAACTGCAGATAAAGAATCTTTTCTGCTTTAAAAGCAGGTGACCATGAGAGAAAGCCAGGAGTTTCCCTTGGTGGCCACTCTCTGGTGGCTTTCTCCTGCTCCACGGGTGGTTTTTCTACTTTAATTCATCCATGTCTATGGGATTTCCATGTGAGCGAGCCACCTGTCCTATCTGGAAGGCTGCAGATTCTTCTGCTAGAAATCCAGCCACCTACACAAGCAGCCATCGATGGGGGGGAGCACTGAAGACCACGACTGATTGGGTTCCTCGCTCTGTGGCAAACACATTGATTAACCCTCAGGACCCCTCTGCTTTCAAGCTCTGCTCCACCGTCACTGACAGTTTGGAGATGACATGGACAATTTCCAGTGTAGCTTTCCAGATAACAGCTTTTTCATACCGTATCAGGATTTTTGGGGTATGTTTTTCAAAGATCCTTCCTACTCTTTTAACCACTTTGAGGCTTGTGTGGTCCTCTAAGTCCGTAATAGATTTCAGCCAAAATTTTGTGGAAGGTCTAGTCCAAGCAGACACAGCCTGGCTTGCAGACAGCCAGATGCTAACATCGTGACATCAATTTATTTTAGCTTATTTCCAACACTCATAATTACGTTGTTCCCTAATGGTTTGGCTTCTCTTGTCATCATACCCTTGTATTTGCCACCTTACTGCCTCCAGTATCAACTGCTGATAAAAACCTGCAGATTTTTTCCACCCATTTGATTAATCATCACTCATACAAGACATTTTACACCAGGCTAAGTGTTTTTCTATGCAATTCACTGCATATTAAGCCATTAGCAACCTTCAACTTACTTTCAACGGAGTCCTTTGCAACCTGGCCTCGGGCAACCCACATCATTTGGAGGTGCAGACACAGAAACAGGAGTTATAAACCATCTTAAAAACCATCTGCCTACAGATACACTCACCTGCCTTCGACAACTTCCCTCCCATTACTACTGGGCTACAGAAACCTCTGAGATGCTGCTGCTGGGAAAGGACAGCTCAGCGTTACCTGCACCTTCCCCCTGGCAGCCTGGTGCTGCTCCAGCCAGGGAGTCTGGTAATCTTCCTCCAAAACCTCAAAGGCATTTCTTGCTTTGGTTTCTAAGCAGAAACTTTCATTGAACAAAAAGAGGAAAGCGTTTTTGTTTCTGTTTTGAAGCTGTCAAGACAATGGTGTAATGTATTTTGGTTTGAAGTTAAAGTTCTTGCTTGATTCGTTATTAAGCGATGAAGTTTAATACTCCACACAACAGCTGAACAATTACCACAGCTAATATTTTCAGCACTATATTCAGATTTTTTTATTGCAAAAAATCATCTTAACCAGCTTAGAGAAGCTTGTTATTTGGTGGTATTTTGACATAACCACGTTGCTAGTCCTGAACTCCACGTGCCTCAATCAAGACCATGCGTTGCAGTGGAAGTCCTGCTCAAATTAGAACGTGCTCAATGTTGACACAGATTTGAGGAATTTAGAGGATTTTTTCTTTGCTCTTTACAGAGCTTGTGCCGACAGCTATTTTTCAATAGTTTAGGCCTTAACTTATCTGCAGTCAGGTTTTGTTATGCCCAAAAGCACATCCTTATAAGATGTTCACCCTGCAGTCAAACTTCAGTCTTCTCCAGTTTCACTTAAATTTCAGCTTGGATTTTGCCCTGAAGAGAAAAAAAATCATTGATCAAGCAGAGAGGTGAAGTCTTGACCCGCCCAGTCAAAGGATCAGCAAACACTGGAGTTAGAAGACCTATTATATTTGTATGTGCAATAAATATGATAGGGCTGGACCTCCTCTCCTATGAGGAGGGACTGAGAGAGTTGGGGTTCTTCAGTCTGGAGAAGAGAAGGCTCTGGGGCCACCCCCATGGCCTTCCAGTAACTTTAGGGGCCTACAAGAAAGCTGGTGAGGGACTTCTTAGGATGTTGGGTAGTGGTAGGACTAGAGGGAATGGTTCAAAACTAGAGGTGAGTAGATTCAGACTAGACATTAGGAAGAAGTTCTTCACCATTAGGGTGTTGAGACTCTGGAACAGGCCCCAGAGAGGTGGTGGAAGCCCCAG